>PTEX01000002.1:2399274-2497206 GCA_003342815.1 Eudromia elegans | reverse complement strand
AAAAAAAAAAAAAAAAAAAAAAGAGAGGTAGTCGCATAGCAGGGTTTTGGAAGACCAGCAGGAAATGAAGGCCTGCTTTGACTAAGCTCTCTCTCGGGTACTACCTGTTTGAGGCTGGCTGAGTTGGCACTGCAGGCAACACTGTCCCAGATCAACATCTCTGTGGCCATGCTTGGTTAAAAAATATATGGGGAGGAAAAAAAAAAAGAAACAAAAAAGAAAGAAAGAATGAAAAAGAAGGGAGAAAAGGAGTTTTCTGTCCTTATGTTATTTTCTCAGAAGCACAGATCCCGTTTACCTCCATTGGCAAGCATGGACCAGATCCTGAGTGGCAGAACCGGAAGAGGGACCAGAACAGGCCCTTGCAGCTCCTCCAGCTGCTCTGTCTGCCCGGCCCGCAGTCCAGGGCCTGCTGCTGGCCCCGTTGCACCCAGTCCTTCTCTGGCCCTGCTCCCAGGGTCCTGAGTGAACCAAGAGGCCCTAAGCATCCTGACTGGCCTACAACCACCCTCCCCTCTCCTGCAGTCCCTTCCTCCCCATGCTAAGGGCCTGTTTGCTTGAGTCCAAAATTTGTTCTCATACTGCACAGCTGTACAACCTTGGATCAAATTTCCACAAAAACACCCAATCTGTGAGGTGCACCGTGGTGAGAAGTCTCACTTGGCTCTCACCCATTGGGCCGAGAGCTGCGTGTTTGAGCACGTACATTTGGTCCATCTCTGAACAGCAACATAGATGTGCTGTACCTGACATTGTACCGTGCTGAACCTTGACTTGGCCTTCTTAACTTCCTTCTTTGCTGATCTGGGACCTGCGTGGTCACCACGGACTGGTCTGGTGAGCGCTGGGCTCTTGGCTGAACCTGGCTGCTCTCTCTGGGTCTGTTGGTCTCCCACACAGGTGCTGTGGGACTCGACCCTTGTCTCACTGGCACACGTAAAACGTCACCACTGCCAGTCCAGCGCTGAGTGCAGCTCGATCGCTATTTCAGATGAACTGCTACAAGTGTCAGCGCTGCGGTCACTCTGTCTTGGGAAAACTGGAGCAAGTTAGACTGACGTTGATGTTGTGGTGGAAAGTTCTTGGGCTGTCTTTGTGGGGGGTGGTTTCCATCCCTTTGTGGAGCGGTGGTTTATTTTGTTCCTTGTGTTTCTTGATATCTTGCCAGGGTCCTCTGGGATACATTCTTCCTCAGCATTTTCTGAATCTCTCTCCTAGTACAGTCCAATCCTTCCTTCTCCCTGCTCCAATAGATGCAGTGACTCAGCCCTGGCTCTCACTTTCCCTTTGCTGAACTTTGTGACAATTTTTTCAGCTGCACAGCTATTTGGCCTGAAAGAAATATGTGTACACTGTGCCAAAAAAAAGGATTTTCAAATAGCAGAAAGAAAAAGAAAGCTATTTGTTTGCTTTGTATTGGAAGATCTGAAATTATGTCTCAAAACAACATCTGTATGAACTCTTTCCTTTAGCAATCTACCCAGGACCTAAGATGCCTCACAGTTATTAAATCTGCAAAAAGATATAGGAAAAAGAAAAGAAAAGAAAAAAAAAGGCTTTGAGTACTTCTCTCATTTCATAAATTCTCATATCACACTAGATGAGACACACTACCAAAACACATTTGAGACCTGAAAAACATGAGTCATAGAACAAGCCGTAGATATGAAGTTATGGATGTGCAAGGTGGTTTACAATATAGATCTCTTTGAAACAAAGGCCCGGAATTGGCTGCAAGCAATAACCCCAGTTATTGTTGCTAAAGGCAAGGAAGATAGAATTAATAATGAAATTTCATAGAAAAAGACTACAGCAGCAGTATGACCCCAGTCAAAAAAGGAGAGTAGGAGAGCTCGAGAAACTGGGACCCACTTAAAAGTAATTTCAATTTGCTTTTAAGAATTTGTCTAGACAAAATCAGAGAATAATGTCTTCAGATTTATTGTGGATCATATTAAACTTGGTCCTCCTAGCAAATTGTACCAGTAGGTATGATATAAATTCAAATCAAAAACATACAAGAAGGAAAAACTTTAAGCATCATGGACAAAAACTTATTTTCTCAGTAGAAGCAATACATGAAGGCAATATAGGTGCTGTGACAAGAGAAAATTTTTAATATGTAAACCCTCCTTGGATCAATGTAAATTCATGGCAAAATAGATATTGTTTTACCCTGTCATTGCACAGTTATTACCAGTTTGCCGCATCTCTATTTCCTAAATTATGGAATAATTTATTCCCCCTACAAAGGCAGCCTGAGGTGCTATAGCATTGCACACTAAAGTCTTGACTCGTACTTACTAGAAGAACTTGATTTTTTTCCAAATTTCAAAATTTGGGGAAAAAATATAAATTCAGTAGGATTCAATAAACTATGCATGCATTTCCCTCATCTTTCTCAGAACAGATTTGTTACTGAGTTGTGATCTGCTACAGTATTTTACACCAGCTGCTGAGTAGCACTAACTAATATTTATTTCTAACTAATATTTATCTCTCTGATTCTGTTGATTTTGTAAGAACTCACAAGTCTAGAGACCAAACCTTGCCTTGGCTATAGAGCCAAAGGCTTTTTCTTATTTTTTTTTCTTTTAAATAAAGAATTATTAGTACCCCACCTTTGCTGTATTCTTGTAATCTTAGTTCTCCTGTAAAACTTTTATCAGCATTCTGATTCCCGATTCGATGAAGACTCATTGAGAGCAACTCTTTCTATCAGCAACTTTTCTAGGTCACGGACAGGCTTTCACAGACATCTTCCCCAAGAGGAATATGTTGTTGCTGCGGCCTTTCCTTAGGATGTCACTTATATAACAGCGCGCTCTCCGCAGTGACGCAAGCCCCCGGCATTCCGGGCCCCAGCAGGACAGTGTGTGAAACGTGCACCCTCCAGGAAATAATGATTCAAGTTATGATAATGCTTCACTTGGGAGCTCAAGCTGGAGATGGGCCTGAACTAAAGCAGTGGATAGATGCATGTATCCTCCGAAGACTGAGCTTATTTATATGTACACAGAGAATTGCTAGGGATACTACAAGGGCTTTCCTTCCACCTCCAGACTTATCTGCTCTCACTCATACTAATCTGTTTCTGTGCCATGGGTTATAGCCTGCTCAGCCTTTGAGGCAAGTTCTCCATTAACATAAATTTACCGATCTTTCAGCCTTTTTGCAGCGAATGGCTGGAACTTTGGAGCAGAACAAGTTTCCATTTCATTATTTCGATTTCAAATTGCTTAGGATTCAATAAATATTGGTTCTGCTCCTGCTGCCTAACATTCAAATTACATGTAAATTATTGAAAGCAAATGGATGAGAAAGAGGAAAATGGATGTAATTGCTTCCCTACCTAGCAGCCAATTAACAGACAAGCTCATGTTGTGCTCACTACAATTGAATTGTACAATTTCTCTCTCCTTTAAAAATACATATTGGAACTGAAAAGATCAATTCAAGAAACTGTGTTATTTACATCAAAAATGCCTTGCTCCTGATGAAGCACCTTCTTTTTTTATAAAGAGTAGCTTTGATAAGAGAGCATACTGTGTAAAATGTCTGTAGTTATGTGCTGAAGATAAGGATAATCATATGGTTTCCATACCAATATTGGTGGTGTACTGTAGTCAAAGTAAAGACATGTGCCAGGGAAAATGTGGGAAGACATGACACCTTTTATTAGTTGATTGTGTTGACCAGCTAAAAAGGAAACAAGTAGAGTCCCAAAATATAGCACGTGAATCCTGACATTTTGTTACTTTTCCAGATAAGGAAGCCAGGACTTTGGGGGAGAACTTATCAGAGAATCACAGAATCATTGTTGTTCACATTTTAAACCATGATTTATAGCACATCATACTTAGGCTATGACATATTTTTCTATGGTTTATTAGGGACTAAATTTAAGTGAAGATGAATTTAAAAGGTGTATTTGTGGTCATTAAACTATGAAAGGCCTTATCCACATTGGGCAGGATCCTCTGGATCTCATCTGACCTTAGAAGATCTAATACTTGGCTGGGAGACCCCTGTTTCAGTGGTACTCTACACACAAGCCAAGTGGGTCAGCAGTTGGTAAACATGAGGCCAGTAGAACTCATAGGGTCTACTCTGCCTCATTGCCACTCCAGAGGTAATGGATGGGAAAAAGAGATGATGTTCAATAAAGGAATGTGTTAATTGCACAGGCCACAAAAAGGGATGTTTGTGGTGCGACATCAGAGATACAAAAAAGATCCTTAGCACTCTGTGTGGGAACTTCTCATCTTTACATGAAAGGATTAATTCTGCCTCCCAGTTTGTTTCTCAGAAGCATTTGGGGATATTATTAGCCAAGGACTTTTTTATGGCTTCATTCTGATGTGTCTTTATAATTTCTGTCAGTCAGATGATATCAAGGGAAAGCAGAATGAGAGAAGGGAAGCTCAGGAGATGTCAGAGATAGAGTACAAAATGGTCCCATGTCAGGGAAAGGATTTAGCATTGTATGATGGAGTAAGTTATTCTCATTTAGCCTGAAGATAATTTTCCTTCTAGCTCCATAATAAAGAACTGAATTATGTTTTATGTGACCATTTAGTCACAGCATCTCCTCCATCCCCTAAAATAGGCAACAAAAGACAAGAAGATGATTCTTTCATTGTATTTTATCACAAAGAATGCTAAAATTGGCTAAAAATGTAAAATTTACCTATTAGGCTGAATAAACCACCATTTAGAGCAACAGGAAACAAGACTCCATTATTACTCCATTATGTTTCTTCAGGAATCCCATAACCTAGCAGCTCAGATAAACCATTTTGCACCTTTTTTTCAGTGGTCTATGAGCTACAGGAGTTCCGAACATTTGAAAATTCAGCTCTCAATGTTGCTATTCGGCGTCTGAAAATGAGTTTTAAAACCAGGGTGTACCGAGATCAGAGAATTGGCTGCATTTCCCAACCCGTGCCATTTCCCAAGAGGGAACCACAAAGCAGTGCATTGAAGGACGCCTTTCTTCAGAGGCCTGTATGGATTCAAAGTGATGTGTGGACTCCATTTTCATACCCAATTACTATATGTAATTATACATAATAGTTGTACAACCTTATATACCTTGTATACATAATGGTTGTACAACCCAATCCAAAGACATTTTGCACTTACTTGCCAATTCTCACTCAAGAGAGCTTCTTCTGGTATTAAGTGTCTCTCTTGCTATCTCCTTTCCACAACAAATTACAGAAGTCCCCATCCAAGGAGCTCACACTATCAACCACAAGGGGCACAATCAGCCACAAATCCACCTGGGCTGATGTGGACAAGTTCACCTAGGCTGTGTAGTGACTGATAACTGACAAAGCCACAATAAGCGGAGAAGCCACTATGACATCTTTCCATCCTCACTTAATTCCCCTTGGATAGGTAGCTAGCATGAGAACTGGCAAGTGTGTTGCAGTGGCCTTAAAAGTCTCTGGATATACTGTGCCCCACTGTGATGGGCATGGCCAAGCGGGAAGACTATAGAAACAACGGTGAGAAACCCATTTGGAAAGTTCAATTTACAACAAATATAGGAGCCCAGGGAACTCTTAGTGCATTGCCAAAGCTGTAATTTAATGTTCAGACTGAATTCATTGCCTGCGCATTAGGGGGACAGTGTGGTCTGGAGGTTACAGAAGAGGGCTGGGAACCACAAGTATCCTCTTGGGATCCTATTTGAAGTGAGCTGCTCGCTGCGTGACTTAAAGGAAGTCACTTAATCTGAGTTCTCTATGCTGTAGTCAATTTAGATATAAAACATGATAGAAAGCAGAACATTGCTAAAATCTCCTGATGTTGCAGTCAGACCTTATCTAAGTCCTTTTGACACAATACATTACAGGAGGGAATATCAGAGAAAGGGATCCAAGAAAACTGGCCCATTTCTTGACAAGAAGAGTAACCAGGCACAAAATTCAGTAACATTTTCTAATATTGAAGGAATATATATGAACAGAAGAGGAAACACAATGCTGTTCACTGAGCCTGGAGAGAATGGATCTCGGAGGTGGTCTTCACTGGCACCATACCAGGCCCAAATTTAAAAAAATAAATAAAAGATTAAACAGATATCTGAGCAATCAGATTGACTCGGGGTGCTAGTGCTGCAATGTATTTCATTTGTGCTGTATTTTACCTCCAGTTTCTTTCTGTGCATTACAGCAGAGCAGCTTGTTCCTGTGATCAGAGAAACCTACAGAAAAGTTGTGCTGACTTGTAGGCAGATGTTCACCATGGAAAGTATGCAGGAGCCATTAAAGGAGATTTTGTTCAAATAAAGAATCCCGAACAGAGCTTGAAACACCAAATTGTTCAATTTATCTAGCATGACATACTCCAAACTGCACCAAGATCCAACTGAAATTGTTGTATCCGCAAGGTTTTAATTGTATTTGTGATTCTTTACACTATTTTTTTAAACCATACCCTTGAATATTTCCTTTAAAAATCATGTCAAATGGATATATGATGGGAAAACACTCTGCAGCAAGCATGCATTCTCCCTCTGCTCACAAATGACTTATAAAATTCACCAGTAACCTTTTGGCAATCAGAACTATTTACATAGGAGACGGATGACTAGGCATGGGAAAGCAGCCTTTTGTTCACATCAAAGGGCTACATACAAATTCTCACATGCTACATATGCTCATTTTTATTTACAGACAAGGAAGATTAACTTGATACAAACACATTTGGTGGGCTGAAAGGTGGGGGGGAAATGCTGTACTGCTTACACAACACAAGAAAATGTTATCTTATTGCATCATATAGGAAAGTGTTGGCTCAGAGTTCAAGCCGGGGACAGAAAGCCTGGCGCCTGCGCTCTGCTCTCTCTAGATGTCCAGCAACTTAAAGGGAGCTGCTAAGTGACATTTCTCACTTGAACTACCTCAAAAATAGGTCCCACTATGCTATTACTGTTTGAGAACAAAGCGAAAGTAAACTGTTCAACCAAAGACCTCCACACTGCTTAAAAACAAGGGTTTTACACAGCCTTAGAAGTGTTCATCCGTAGCCAGTCCCCTGTTTCAGGCTATCTCCTATGAATGCTCCCTCATATCAACAACCTCTCTGATTACAAACAGCCTGCTTATTCTAGAAGCTAAATGGGGCCTATCCACTTCTAAAAGTACAGATTTAGCAAGAGAGATCTCAGGGTATTTTATCTTTGACAGTACTTTGAAGAGACCGACCCATAAGAAAAAAAAGATCATACTAAGAAGACGTAGCATCCTGAACTCTTCACCTATAATGTCTGCTGCTAATGGAAACAAGTTTATATGCAATGGTGAAGGAAAAACAATGTCCTGGGAACAGCACTTTAGAAAAGTCTTCTTAGTTTTGGGTAAGTTACATTACTTATCTTGCATGGCCTGTACGTGAGTCCTTGTGGCAGTTCTGAGTTTAAGTAGTCTCTGTTCTGTGCTGCACTTCCTCCACCATCAGCTGACCAGCGTGGAGCACAACACATGGGCAAATGGATCCCATATTTCAATCTCTACCTTTAGATTTTACATATACTGGAGTCACACAGTTCTCCCTCCCAAATTGTGATCCTGTAAGTTACCAGTGCAATTCAGTAATCTCTTAATCAGCAAGCAGAAAACACCTGATATTGCAGGCACTGTAGTAACTGGATGAAGAATGAGGATTTTAGCAGCAACATATACATACAGGATTAGTACTCACATCTGCAAAGTACATAAATAAACATTATCTGTACGTTAGTATGAGAATCTGTACGTACATAGGAACTCCTGCTTGAGAGCTAGTTTTGATCACAGCAAGCTAGGAATATATTTCCCCATTAAGAGACAAGAACATTCGGTGAATTTACCCACACAACTTTAGACATGGAAAAAAAAAAATGATACACAAATCATTTCAGTGCAATTTGGATCATTCCTAAGGTATACACATTCCTAAGGTATAAGGCAGCTGCAAGACTGACCTGAGAAACACGATCTGGCGAAGGCCTCTGGCAAAGAAAAGCCTAAAGTGCTTGAGATTTTGCCTTATAGAAAGTAATCAAGATACTGCCTCACGTAAGATATGCACACAAGTTGGAGATACTGCTTGCTCATAGTCCACAATCTCTGAAATTTTCACCCCAAAGTGATGCCTTAAGTCATTCCGAGTGAAACTCTCCCTTCTGGGTAGCTTTTAGGAGATACGAAGTAAACCATGACACAGATCTCAGACTGCACAGAGATTAGCAACACCTTTCCTAAAGAAACCCTCTATTATTCATAAATACTTCTGTGATTTAGTGTTAATGATAACCCCTCCATCACCTTCTGCTTCCAGTGACAAGCCTTCACAGCCATGTGTTCTGCAACCTCCAAGGGTGACAGCTCCCAAACCTGATCCGTGCCAGTTCAAGGCCACCCCAGGAGACACATCTGCTGATCAGGCTGCACTTCTTTGCTGCTTCTAAGTAGTTTGAATGGGAGAGACTTCATCCGACTGCAGTGAAGCTCATCAGCGAGAACGTCATTTCATTAAAGCCTTGGTGTGAAAATTCTTCTCTTGCTCAGGGAGTAAAATCCTGCAGCAAACAACAAACAGTTCTTGCTAGACTTACTAGACCACATCTCTCATACAATGTAGGCTTGAATTTTGCGGGAATCTATTTTTAAATAAAAAAGGTGCAGACTAATATGAGGACCTATCAGGACAACCTAAATAAAAACTAGTAATAAGTGACCTCATAATACAAATTCTATTAAGCCACTCAATGTTACTTTTTTATTATTATTATTTTAAACTATGCCTCCCTCTTTTTTTTTTCTTCCTTAAATGGTTGTTGATTTAGGTTATATATGGTCCTCCCACCATCAATAAGGATTGCACTTATTTCTGAACAGCTCAGTCAACTCTTGTGGCAAAAGCATATTATTTTAATATATCTGTGAACCACTAGCATGCTGTAAAATAATCTGGCACTTAGTGAGCAATGACAACTTTAAAAAATTGTGGTATTTCAATGCTATACTATCATCTAGGCATGTGCGTGTATGTGCACATTAAATAGCTTGATGTTTAGCTGTGAGGAGATACATCCGCTGATCGTCAGAGGCCTTCAAGTCTCAATACCTCCGTTCAGTCTCTCCATAGTTTATGCCCCAAATGCCTAGGGATTAGTCAGTTCTCTAAGGAAGAGTGTGACTGACATCTTTGTCATTGGGCATGGTGGAGCTCTGGGTAGTGAAGGTTACAGGTCATCCGCTCAGAGACAGAAGTCTGTTGGGGACAGTCAGAGACAAAGAAGTCTATTCCCCCAGGCCCCAAGGATCACGACGACTCCTATTTTGACCACTTTTTCCATCATTCCTCCACTAGCATAAATGCATAGTGACGTGTATTTAACAAAGACAAACACAACTAAGACACTTCCCATCACAGATTCCTCCCTTTGGAAGGACAAGAACAGAAACATGCTCATACTACTAGAAGACATTCAGATGATAATACAAATGGTTGGAATGGCAAAATCCCATTTAGATGATACATCAGCATAGTTCCAGTTTGACCTTTTCTAATCGAGAATGGGAAACTTGTAGACAGGAGGAGCATTTTGGAAGGTAAACATGCACTTAGAAATAATTCACACAAATTGTTTACCAGAAGAGATGTGTTTATGCACAGCCAATATGATTTGATCTTCTTAGTCAAAAAAAAACTTCTGAAGAGCGAGATCAAGTGACTCACTTGTTAAAAATGGAAATATGCACTTTTCTGCTTTCCAAAGAAGAGTTATTTTTATTTCATAATTAACACACAAAGTTCAGAATACACTTACTTCTTTTTATGCTGCTGAACGTTTTTAAAGGCAAGATGTGATTCCCATTACTGGTGTCTACAACAAGATCACCATCACGACGCTGCGCATCCCCACGCTCTGGGAAGGAATACATGGGTTGTAACCAGCTCAAGCCCACTGTCCTCTTCAAAACTCTTTTGTTAGTTGTTCCATGTTTATATGCTATGTTGAGCTGAGCCACATATACCCTCCTCGCATGCCGAGCTGGCTAATCCATGGAGACTTTCACACCTTTTTGATGAATTCAGGGAAAAAAGTATACACCACCAGCTGACCCACTCAGCTGTTTGTCTGCAACAGCGGCCACACTCTGATCCTGCCTGTGTTGAGATAATGTCAGCTTTTCTATGCTACAGTTGTGCTCAGTCTAACCCTACGTTATTCCCTGAGCTCCATGGGCAGGTTGGGTACATCGCCCTTACCATGTCCTATGAGCCTTCCTCCATTGCAGGGGTTATTGGTCAATCACAGAGAGAACGCACATGCTCCACTTCCAGCTGAATTTTGCCTTAATTTGGCCCTTAATTTACAAATATTTTTGTTTGGGACCTTTTAATTCAAAATTAAAATATCAAGTTATTATTTTGGCAAACACAGTTAAGATAATTAAAAATCTGATCAGATGTCCATGAAAGTTTTTTCAAAGCAGACAAACTTGAGCAGTGCTTTTCCACACTGGCTGCAGGCTGTCTACACTCCACTCCCATAGACAGCAAAGGAGGGTAAAAAACACCCCTTACAGATCTGAGACTCTCCTGTTGTGGCACCCAGATGCCTGTATTAAACAGCCTTTGCTTAGCCCTTCTGGCAGTTGCATAGTGTGAGTAAATTAGTCTTTCCTCTCGCTCTGCAATAAGCCTACGTTTGTTCCCAGACCTCTCTGCTTACCTCTATAGTCAATCTTTTTGACTTGCAAGACAAATTTGACAACTGGGGGCTAGGATTTGACTACTTTGGGCTATTGCAAGTTTGTTTAAATATGTAGAAGTACATGGAGCTAGACTTACTTAAACCATCTGAAAATCTGATCCTTTCTCTACACTAGTAATTTAAATTAGTTCAAGAAGTTCAAGTTTCATATCTAAGTGCAGAAACAAAGTCTGAAGGAGTTTGAAACTGAGGACTTATGACTTGGCTGCATTACTGAAGAAGAAATTAGAAAGAAAAAAAAAAAAGATATTTGAACAAGGAGTACCAAGAGTCCCATTTCCTAAAATTCCATTATTCTTTCTGCTTTAGACGTGGCAGTCTTTAATGGCACAGTGCTTCAGTCTTCGTGTCATAAGTACCTCCATTTATTTCCACATAAACTGAGTGAGCTACTTTTTGGCAGTGAAACCCTTTGCCTGGCTGAGAAAGAGAACTCCTGTTGTTACAGAGTTGTAACTAGATGCAATGGAAATTTCATGAACCAAGAGAGAGGTTTCAGTCTTCTCACATGGAAAAGAGATATTATTTGTTTTATGTCTTTTGCTCAAAGAAAATATTTGAGGGAAGAATTAAAATTAAAAAATAAAATAAAATAAAATAAAATAAAATAAAATAAAATAAAATAAAATAAAATAAAATAAAATAAAATAAAATAAAATAAAATAAAATNTAAAATAAAATAAAATAAAATAAAATAAAATAAAATAAAATAAAATAAAATAAAATAAAATAAAATAAAATAAAATAAAATAAAATAAAATAAAAATCTTGTTTGGCTCTGGAAGGTCCCTAGTGCTTAATGTTTGGAGCATGAGAGAGGACTTCCAGGAAAATCCTACATGTTCCCTTTGTTCTTGTATTCATTCCTGGGCATTTATCCATTTTTGTTCTCAAGTTGTGTCTTTGCTACTAAATGGGGCTTCTTATGTCTGTAATGACCATTTCTTGCAGAATGTTGTTCTTCATGCCATTTCTTAAGATATTACTTATTGTCATTATACACTGTACTAAAAAGGCAATGTTCCTCTCAGGCTTCTGTATTTAACTGTAAACTACATGTTGGCTGTTGGGTATATAATCACTACAGTATATTCTCAAACTGTTTTACAGACTTGCATTTAAGTCCTGGTGAGGCAATCAGGACAGGCAACATCTACACGGGCAGGACTGTCCTTCAGACAGCATACATTACACAATCACATCTGTGCCTTTCCAAGCCTGTGGAAATTGAGCCAGCCAATAATGAAGAATTATTCTTGAGACCTACGATATCCATTGCAAGAGCAAGATGTGCTTCATGTTTTCTACAACACTGTACTTCATTGTGCAACTTTCACTCCTGTCGCTGTAGTTCTGCCTGCAAATTGTCAAAGGTCAGTCTAGTTAGCCCTGGCAAAAGAAACTGTTCATTTCTACAACAAAGTTATTTATTGCTCCTCCTTTCTAATAATATCAGCAGCTTTCAGTTCTGTTGAATGACATAAATTAGTTGTTCTGCACTGTGCAAGGAGCAAATTTGCCTTTGTCTGAAACGGCCTCTCCAACAGAAACCGTTTGTGAAAGACCAAAAGACAAGCAGCTAATTGTGCCTTTCTAAAATGCCTTTCCTTTTCCCACTGCAGAAACTCTATTTCTGCTTCATTTAACTGATACCAGCTAATAGAGCTGTTCTGGCAGAGGTGGGCTGAGTTTTTATACAAACTTCTGAGCTTTCTCAAAGAAATCTGACATTTTTCGGCCTGAGATTTTGGGCTTGGCCTTTGTAAATACAGTCAAGCAGCTTCAGAATTTTAAACATGATCTGAAGTAACGATTATATTTAAAGCAAGCCATGATATTTCAGCCACACTTTATCAGGCTATAATATTAAGTCAAACATTTTCCAAGATGACAGTAAGTCTTTCAAGTGCAAAAGGTCAAAATACATTTTAAACAGTTACAGAAACTGAAGAAAATGAATGCTTAAAAATGTGCCACAGTTCCCTATCAGTTAAAATTCAATTCCTGTATAGACTTCACTTATGGGATCCAGATAAAGCCTAGGTCAGATCCAGCTGGTTTGGCAAAAGGGACCATAAAATGCTAATAGAGCTTAGAGAGGCTGAAAAGGTAGATAACAAGAATGGACAGCTTCAGTTGCCTCATACTGGATGGATAAAGCCCATGTGGTGGCTTGGTTCAGAAATTAAGATTTTTAAGATTATATCAATAGTTAATTTTTTGGGGAAAAAGGTCATAAAATCAACAGAAAAGTAACCAACCAGCACAAGATGTGGTTTAAGCAAGGTGGCAGAAAAACTGCAATTTTGTGCTCACAATATAATCAGTTCTAAAATAATTATAGGGCACAAAACACCTCAGAATTCCACCACAGGAATGTTAAAGTTTGACATTTCTTTTAATTATTATTCCTATTTTCATGTAATTCTGTCTGTACATTCCAGCTACAGGAAGAGAGAAACAGCAGGTGACAGAGAAAGGCTATTCAAAAATAACCACATAATGGCTCTCAGCTTGCAGGCCACCTCACAAAAGAGAAGGAGAGTTCAGGAGTGAGAATCCAAGAGTTGCGGTAAGAAAAGGATGAGGTGGATGAACAACCGAGCAAGGAGAGGCATTGGGAGTAGGAAGGCATTTCAAAATGTGGAAGTCGTGGCCAAACACAGAAAAGAAAATACATTCTGCTGAGTTGAAAGTATATTAGGCCAACAAGAAAAAGTTTTAAACATTTCTGAAACTGCCTGATCATAAAGATACAAACACTCGAGAAGATATGTCCATTGCAGAAAAGCTAATGAGTTCTTTGCATTAAGTGTTTGCAATAAAGGACATCAAGCAGGTTCACTCACTAAACCTAGTCTTCACGA
This sequence comes from Eudromia elegans, assembly GCA_003342815.1. Lineage (NCBI taxonomy): Eukaryota > Metazoa > Chordata > Aves > Tinamiformes > Tinamidae > Eudromia > Eudromia elegans. The sequence goes on along the minus strand of PTEX01000002.1, from coordinate 2,483,562 downwards.
GGACTAAGTTTGAGGAGAAAGTTCAAACTGAAGTGAACTTTTTTCCCTCAGTTCTAGGAGATGAACAGCAGTACATTGCCAGGACCCAGTAACAATCACAGTGAGTTACTATGGTGTTTAACTTATCATTCCAATATCCCTCACTTGAAAGGGGCAGCTATGCCACAAATCTTTAAATCACTCAGGAGTGTTCTTGCAAATAAAAGAGTGAGGAATTTAATTTAGTGGCTCATATAGACCAGTAAAATATATAATAATTAAACCATAGTTACTCAAGTATCTTTTTTTATAGTGAAGACTCAATGGTCTTTCCTAATACAAAGCCATGCCAAATAAATCTTTCAAAAGGCTTTGAAGAATTCATCAGCACATTAACACCACTAAGACTACATAAAATACTAGGATTTTCCCCCAAAGAAAGATGTTAATTTGGGCTTCTGAATGGCTTTGACACCCATTACCCTACTATGGGCTGTCCGTTATGGGACACATTAGCTGTTAGGTATTCACATAAGGTATCCTCATGCTTCAAGAGGTAACATGTAAAATACCAGATAAATTACCGAGCAATAGCTAAAAGAGTAAATTGAGTATTAGGAATTTGTAGAAAATAAGGAGGTGGAACGTCAGAGCACTCCAAGTTGTGATGGCTGCAGTATAAAATCTAGGCCAAACTTGAAATTTCATCCTCCATATGTTCATGGATCTTGTGAAATATCTGGTACCGTGGTACATACAGCAGAGAGAGAGGGAATAACACACCGTGACAGACTTTCTGCTGGCAAACTTGTTCACTTTTACGCAATCTCTAGGTCTAGGGGATGAAAAATGGCCCTTTGCCTGCTCGCTCTTGCACAGTCATGTTCACATACTGGCCAAAAGTGGTTATAGGTCAGTGATCCCTTACATCCTTTCAAGAGGGACTCGCTCCCCTTTCACCTAGCCAAAAACAGGAGGAAAAAGCCCTATCAAGTAATCAGTAAGGAATTATCTTTTAGAGAAGAGTTGTGAAAGCAACGCATATTCTTAAAGCATATTCCTATTCCAAAGTAGTGCCAGTGAATATTCAGATGGACGTTCTGCTTTTATCTACCACTCTTCTGCCCTTGGAAATTCTGGGTAGGTTCCATGCATGCATGTTTTGACGTGCACACATGTATGAGGGAAGAGCTTCTCTTTCGTTGTCTTTCATGTTTCTGAGAAGCCAGACACCATGAAGAAGGTCTTCAGGTTCACACAGCCAACATTAAATTTAAATTACAAAGCAGTTACCTTTCCATTCATTTTTCTTCTGTGTTTGAAGAACTGTCGTACCAGTGGAGGAGAAGCCCTCCCTTCACTCGGAGACTTCAGAAAGAGCAACCAAAATACAGATTCCTTCAGCCAAGCAGCAGCTGCTACATCCAAAAATACTCCGGAGACAACACTGTCGATCCCACCAACAGCCCACCTGGAAAGGCAGCACAACTACCACACTCTTCCTCTTAGCCGCATTCCCATCAAGAATGCCCTCATACAGAGCATTCAAGTGCATGGTAAATTAAAACCATCTATTTGATTCTGTTCCCAAAGACAGCAGATCCAGTTACTCATCTGGTTTTGATTCTCACAGCTGTTCACTGGATTTCTAAAGCATGGATGAATTTTAAGCTCCAATCTAAATATTTTCCATATGCTTTCCAACTGCAGGATTTGGATTCGTTTGGTTTGAAGGTGGAATGTTAGATTATTATTAGGACTTTTTAGGAATAATACATGGGAAATAAAGGCTAATTTCCTCAAAAGTCAAAAAAGTCAGTCTAATTAATCATCTGCCTAAATGAATCTGCATAACTGATTACTAATAGTGTTCATGAAGGCATTAAAAACACTGTGTTCTTAGAAGTCTCTACTGTTCTACAAATTGCTATCATACATAAAAATCTCAGTTATTACATGAAGATTGCAAAAATCCTTGTGCTCACTCATGCTTAACTTTCTCAAACAATCCTTTCTGTGGAAATTTTCCATTCTCAGTTAGCGAAGCAGAACTTTTTTTGGAAAGTGAGCAAACTCCTTTCACCCGTTTTTGAAACACATGGGAATTTTGCTTCCCTTGTTGAAGAAAGAAAAGAAAAAGAAAAAAAAAAAACACACACACATATAACCTCAAAAAAAACTCCCACAGAAAGACCCCTTCCAAATTATACTGGACATGACCATAGTATCAGAAATAACAGAAATATCTTGCATACCATTCATTAATGGTTTAATCCTCTTAAAAACAAACTCTTGACACTCACTTTTATATTAGACCTATCTATAGTCTGAGGATAAGTGACCTGAAAACTCGTATGCTGATTTTAAAGGGTACATAACAGCTATGGTAGAGCAGTAGGCGACACTGCAAAGCAAGAAGCAGACGGGTGGCTGCTGGGCTCACAGAAGCTCCATTGAACTTGCCCCATTTTACGATGCTGCATTAGGAAATGGAGAGGCCAGATCAGCTCCTTCCTTTTGTCCCATCACGCGATGAGCCTGGGCTGAGGACTCCACAGATCTCTTGCAGGATAGAACAGAAATCACTTGTGCTCTCCCATCTTCACAAACGCCTACAGGAGTCAAACCTTCACGGGGGTAATATCTGGAGGAGAGAGGCTTCCCTGAAATATAGCAAGGAAATTCCCCAGCTGCTCTGCGAGAACAGGGTCAGGTCAAAGATCATCTCATCTACTGAATTTCCTCGGGCAGCTGGGTTGCCTCGAGAAAGCACTAAGCAGCAGTATTTCCCTAGTGTATCCTCCCAGCTCCAAACTTCCTCAGCCAGAGACTGTATCTACAAATTTGTGTCCTGTAATCCTTGGTGGATTTTTTTCTTCCATTGATTTGTGTGATCACGGTTTGAGTCTTTCTGCCTTCAAAACATCCTGTGGCAAGGCATGCCATCATTTAATTATGTTTATGTGGAAAAAAAGTATGCGTTGGGGTTTGTTTTAAACCTCCCAACTGATTATTTGGTTGCGTACTTACAGGTCACATATTACGAGAAACAGTGAATACACTTTCACCACTTGCCTTTTCCATAGCTCCCATGTGATGCCTTTCCCAGCCTCCATCTCCCATATTGTCTCTGAATTTAAGGTTTGCAAGCCACCACTTTCTTCACCTTTTCTTAGCCTACTGTATACTGCTTAAGACAGGAGGACCAATAGTGCACAGACTACACAAGACTCCAGCAAATCGTGAACCTAGCAGTGGCATGGTGATGCTTTCTCTTTCATCTTGATTATTTTCCTAATATTCTACTTGTTTTTTAATTACTACCATCCACTGAGCTGATACACCTGCCTCCATCATGGGGGACAAAAAGAATAACAGCAATAACAAAAGTTTCTTCTCATCTTCTAATCTCAGTGAGGAACTTGGAGCTTTTGAGATATTCCAGTACTCTAGTATTAATCATATAATTCAAAAAATATCTGATAGATTTGCGAGACATGGTTTCTGTGTGGAAAAGCTATGTGACCTCCCTTTTCAGCATGTTTATCTACATGTCTACTAATTCTATTATTTATTATAACTGCTACTAGTTTTTCCTGAAAACATGCTTATCAACCTAAACCTCCCCAGAACCCTTCAAGAAGGGGCATTCATTTGTTAGCTGCTATTCCTTTGGCACTGAGGCCAACTTAAGTTGTATATTATACAGCACAGTTAACAGCTCAGTAATTTCGTATCTGAATTTCTTTGGAACATCTGAGCAGCACCATTCAGCCTCACTTTTTTTCAACTCTTTTTTGTCCATTTGTTCCAAAAGCTTCTACTTCTGAAACCAAAAGTACCACAAAACTTCTGTGAGAAATAGTTAAAATCAGTTAGACCATGTTGCACCAGCACACACACAAGGAAGAGCAGAAATTGTCCCACAGAAAAGGATTTGGAGGGAGATCTTGGGGCCATCATTACGCAATTAAAGGACAGCATTAACCTTAGAAGTGTAAACGCCATATTTGGAAAAAGTCAAAGATCCATCTCCTCTCACACACAAATATTAACACAGGCACCATTTATCACTCACCAAGCGAAGGGTCCCAGCTGCCTGGAGAACCTTTTTCCTAGTCTTACGCACTGTAACGTTTCAAGACTCAACATTGCAGTTAACTACAAGCAAGAACTGCTATGAGTACATTACCTGCAGCTAGAAAGAAAGAATAAAGAACCACAGAACAGGGAGATTTGATATAATACCTTTCCAAAGGTAAACAATAATCTTTTTGTTCTTGTTATTAGGAGGCTACTGAGCTTGAGCGGTGGGTTGCATGAAACAAAGTAACAAGGCCAAACACAAGGACCACGTATTTCCAGGTCTAAATATGTTTATATTGCAATATAAATGTAGCATGTTAGATCATGGAAGTCATATAACCTCAAAAAAGTTCATGAGGATTATTTCAGAGAAAGAAGGAATTTTGAACTCTGTTTCCACAGGCAGCTTTCCTATCACCCTTTTCCTTCCACCTCCCTCTATTTCAGATTTAAATTCTTTCTTCATATAAGCATATGTAAAGATTGTACAAAGCTTAAAGAAAATCTTCCAGATTACCTGAGGCTTGGATGGCAAGGGCCAGGACAACCAGAGCAACAAGTATTCTTGAGGGCAGATCCTAATTAACAGTACAGCTCCCATTACAGCTCACGTTTCCCCAACAGATAACCAAAGAAATCGATCCTCCAGTTTAATACGTTGAGGCTGACTTTAGTCTGATGCTTTGTTATATACTGATCAGCTATCATGTCCCTCTCAGACACCTATAGCCCTTTTCACTCTACGTGAGAAAAAGAAAAGAGGATGACCTAGCTGGGAGGTATTAACTGCAAGCAAAAATCAGAGTGATGGTGTCATCCCTTAACCCGTGTATTTGTTCTCCAAATATCAGAGTACTCCAGCACAAAGCAAAAACCACTTTCATGTCTGACTCCCGTGCCTGATCCCATGGCCAACAATGCCCTGTCTTCACAAGAAGCCAAGTGCCAAGAAGGGCACCCTACTTTATATATTGCCTTAAGGAGCCCAAGTAGATCCATGCAAGGAAAAACAAAGAGAGAAAACAAAAATAGTGCTTGTGTGCTCTCACCGAATCCAAAAGTCTCAATCCCTAGCAAAATAACCTTCTGTTAAGCAGAAGTGACATTTATTTCCCCACAGAAAAGGCTAGAGAAAGAGGATTTCACATCCTCTGACTTGTTTTGTCAGGTTGAATTTGATCTTATCCACATCATCAATTCAGGCACTGAACATAGAGAGCTTCAAGGGGAAGGGAGCCAGAGAGTTCATGGGAAGAAAATGTATTTTTTGAACAAGAATGTTACCAAGTTGGAGGCCAGTTATCCCACCCTATCAAGCATGGATCTGCATACATCTGCTTAAGGTATTTACCATTTTCTGCCCACTGTAGCTTCTTATAAGTCTTCCCTGTTAGTTAGAAAGCACCTTGCCCCTTCCTCAAGTACAAACATATTCATTGCCTTCCCTAGTGGGTTTCTAAAGCCTAGACACCTAATAAGATGCTTCATACAAGGATTCATGAACCTCAGAGACAGATCTACAGCAGCTCAATGCTTACTGACACTGCACTCAAAAAAAATAATTAAATCCTGCTACCAGAGGAGCTGTAAAAGGAATAACTGGGGAACTCAGAGGGCAGCAAACCAGCCAACAACCTCAGCACTTCTTCTCGGCTCATGCACCAGGTCTAGGGAACAAGAGGTTCAGTCTTTGGTTGAACCTTCAGGTGTTATGACACACACCCAACACCAGGTACAACGCACTCGCCGCTCCCTAGCACTCCTCTGGGAAGCTGGTGGCCACGCCAGGAACATAGAGAGCAAGAGGAAATTCCAAATACCTTCCTAGTCCCACCTGGAGGTCAACACATCATCATCCAGCTCCTGCCATTAGCTGAGACTCAGACCTTCAAATACGTTTCTGTACTTAAATCCCACTGAATCCTACAGAGATTATAGGCATTTAAATACCTTCACTCTGGTAGATATTTATAGGCCAACTAGAGTGGTCTACACTTCCTTAGAAATTTTGTCAAATACTTTACTATAATAGAGTGGAAAAGAAAAAAAACCAACAGTGTCTGCAAAGATGATATAATTTTAAAAAGACATCAGGAACTAGCAGAGAATATGCCAAAGAAATGAGGAGTCAGGCCTCTCTGTGCCTATTAAGACACTATGCTCTTTTCCACCCTTGCAGGTAAAGCTGCATAGCTGGGACTCTTATTGCCCAGGCTTTCTGCACAACCCATAAGAATTGACATAGAAGTAAAGTGGAAAACCTCACCTCTCATTGCTGTGTTTATTACCCGGCTTCACCAGCTCCCCGTCGAGACGACGCCCATCACAGCAGCCCTTCATTTGCTTGTTATTGCTCCAGGTGCTCTGGAGAGAACAGGATTAGAGCTGGCACACAGGTTCGCAGGGTACCAGCGAGCAGCTTGCAGGATGAGGCTGCTGCATCCATCGGCACCGTGCAGCTGATGCCTATCGCTGCGGGTGATTCAGGCGGCCCACAGGCCCACTCAGAATGAGCGGGCACCTTAGGGCTGGTGTTGGACAACTGCTCCCTTGAAGGCAGTTACACACCGTGTCCAAGCTGATGAGCTCTGGGGCTTCCTAGTGTCTTAATGAACTGTCTCACTGTGTCTTGATGTTGGATACAGGCCCATTGCTCTATGCAGGGGGAATATACTCTTGACCCACACAGGTGAGCCCTGTTTCTTGCTAACTGTTGAGGATGCAGAAAGCAGCTGTTGCTTTAAACTGGCTCCACTTCTGGGGAAAAAAAAAAATCCATGAAAAACAAGTTAGAGAATAGATATAAATTCATAAGTATTAGGATGACCTAAATATCATTTTTCCCAACAGATTTATTATTCTGCAGAATTTTTTGCCTTGTTTTGGCAGGCCAGGTGACTCATTGGGAGCATCTCTCTGTGGGTATTAAACAACAGTAATTCCAGAAGACAAGGTGCTCTTTTCACGCAGGCTGGGTAGGACGGAGCTCGCCGCGGCTTTCCTCCGTCCGCGGCTACAGAGCTGTGGTTTGGCTTTCCAGGGCGCTCATCACTGTGTTAGCACTGCGAGCAACGCGGCAGTGAAGCCAGCGGAGCCGTCCCCTGGAACTGAAGGTCACAGAGCACCTGACAGTGCTGCCCTTTTCGTAAGGCGCTCGGAATAGGGAACCCCTGGGAAGAGCGGATGAGACTGCACCGTCCTCGCGCATGGAGCAGCCTGAAAGGGCACGCTGGTCACGGCTCGCCAAAGCCAGCCTCAGCCTGCAGGAAAGGTTTGCTTCGGGTGGCCGCGTGCTGCACATCACCGCTGCCGTTGCCACCGCGTGCGAGGTGACCTCCTGCCTCCGCCCCCGCGGCCACAGCCAGCAAATAACAACCCGAGTCACCTGGGACACGTCCACCAGAGCCTGCTACGTCCCTTCCCAGCTTCCAGGTAGGGCTCCCGGTCAGAGCTGCTCACATTGAAGATGTAGCAGAGAGAAAACCAATGACCAGCCTACAGCATCGCTGAGAGGGGACTCGACAGGCATTGCGACAGGGAGCATCGTTGCAGCTCTTGATAGGGAGTTAGGCAGAGAACGTGCTGTGCCCGGCCGGCGGGGCGGCAGGAGCATCGCGCCTCGGCTGGTGTCAAAGGCAGAGCACTGTCAGCCACGTCCCCCGGGAGCCGCAGTCAGAGACGCGCAGGGTTTACTGTCTGGTTGTAAGAAAGCGGCCAAGGAGCCCAGGAAGGAAGGGCTGGACAGGAGGAGGCTTATCCGACTTGCCCATGGAAAGAGTGTCAGGTTCCAGGGCCTGCCAGAGCTGCGGTAGGAATGGGGAGATGCCTCTTGTGGGGAGAGCCCAGCACAAACCCTTCTGTTATCAGCTTGGGAAGAAATACACTCAGCTGGAAAGGCATCTATATTTAATTCTTTTACTGTCTGATTTTTACTTCTGCTTTTTATACAGAAAGAAACCTACTTCAACAGACCTACTCCTGGGCTGAGGGTAACAGGGCAAAGGATGAACTGTCCTACCAAATCTGCAGAGCGGCTATTTTAAACCCTAAACCAAAGAAACCCACTCCCAAACAAGCTGGCTGTGGTAGGGCAGCTCAGCGCGCATTTCCCAGCACTCTGACTGGTGCTGACAGGCAAGGCCAGGGACTGCACGGGGAACTTGGGCCGATTTAGGAGAAGCCAGGGAGCACAGAGAGCAGCTGTGCACATGCCGAGTCAGCCACTTGGCACGTGGGGTGCGAATGGAGTCACTATTTCCACACGTACAAAACGCACCAGGGATGGAGCTTGTGAGGACAGCGCTCAGGAAAAGGGGCTGGTTTTGGTGCTGCGGCAGAGCTGCCTTGGTGGAGCAGCGCTGGGGTGGAGCGCTGCAGCCTTGGAGCCCGTCTGGGCACCGCTGCCCCTCTCTGAGCAGGGCTGAGAGGAGTTAATCACTTTCCAGGCAGTGCTTCAAGTTGGATCACTTGGGCTCTGCGCACGGGCTCCAGGAGAGACGTTCCCGGCTGCCACGAGCGCGTTCCCAGCGACGCGCCCGGGCAGAGTGACAAGAAGCCGCCCCATGCGCGGAGGTGTGCGGGAAGCGGCCGGCGCCGTGGGGCGCAGCGAGGGGCTGCGGCACCATGGGGGGCTCCGGCACCATGACAGGCTCTGGCACTCGGGAACGGCCCCAGCCCTGCCAGCGCCGAGGGGCCGCTCGCCCCTTCCGTCACGTGGCTTGCGTGCTCGCTTTTATGGGTCTCCTGATGACAGTCTAAATCCTGCCTGTGCTTCAGCAAACCATTAATCTCCTTCATCAGCTTCGGGGAAGTTGCTGCGCACCAATAAAGTGAATGTTTCCAGAGCTCGGAGGGCACAAAAACGGGGGGAAAACAAACCAAAGCCAAAGGGAGTGACATTGCTTTTAAAAGAGAGCTTCCCGGCTGCTGAGGCCAGGGCAGGCAGGGTTTGCTCCCCCAACCCTGCCCGCAGCCCCCGTCCCTGCAGTTGTGCCGGTGGGAGCGAGACCAGGGTTTGCTGTCACCCCTGGCCGCTGCGCGGGACCCGAATGGGGCCGAGCTCTGGCAAGGGCACCCGGCTGGGAGAAGCAGGGCACGTAGCCACAGACCGTCCTTCCCGTGTCCTGGGGTGCCTCGGGGTCCCCGGGCAGCCCCAGCGAGGCCTGGCCCCGCTTGTGAGGGCTGCTGACCTGCCGTGGACGTAACCACCCCAGCGTCCCCCCTCTGGCCAGTAAAATTAGCAACCCCCTCATGTTCCAGGCTGTAAAACTGAGGTTAAGCACGTGGCAGCGGGTAAAATTTATATAGGAAATGTGTAGAGCTATTGAAGAGAGATGGAAGTTAGCACTGGATGTATATAGCACAAGAAGTGTAAGTTAGCACGAGAAATATGAACCTCAAGTGCCTTGAACTGTGCCTTAGGTAGGGGGAAAGAGAGAAGAAAGGAAGGGAGGAGCCTCAAAATATAAATTCCCTGGATTTTGCTATGGAAAAACGGCTCTGACGGGGAAGAAAGAGCTACAGAAGGAACAGGCATGCAGACAGAAGTCCATTTACTGGCCTCCTCTGCTCAGACTAGCACCATTCTCAGCAGAAGAAAACAGAATATTCACTGTCTAGACATCATAAATACAAGGGCACAAGGAGCCTAGTACTTCACTCTACAGTCCTGGCTCTGCAAGCCCTCCCTGGCACGTGTGTATCTCACAAATATTCCGCTACAGGACACACTTAATCCCAAGCCCTCCCTATTCCCTATGAATTATTATGTTCACGTTTTTACTGATGACAGCTCTTCACAAGACAAAAGACCAGGGAAGGGAAGCTATGGAAAAAATTCCTTTCACTAACAAAAGGAATCCTGTAATACCTCGAATGTCCTTTATGAGTCATATAATAGTAAAAACAACACATAAATAAATATGCAGATAACTGCCAAAATGCTAAACACGGTATCTGTAGCTCATTTGAAGTGGTAGAAACTTGAGCACACAGCCCAAGGGCATCCTTTCTGCTTGCCATTGCAGGCCAGCGAGTACCAAGGATGCTCCGTGCCTCTCGTCTCCTCGCCAGCGAATCCCAGCAGAGACAAATCACACTCTCCTTTCCTTCGTCTGTTTCATTCACGGTGCATTTTTAAAACTTGATGAATATAGCACAATATAGCTCGCAGTAAGAATCTGTTGGAGGTTCCTGCTCTGGCCAAAGAGGAGCTGATTAGATGTGCCTGGAGTTAGTCGTGTTGAAGAGCAAACAGCCAGGGTAGGAGGGGCAGCGTGTCACAGAGCTGTCGCTGCTGCGTCCTTTGCAGCGAGCACCAGAGCTCCTGCACAGCCACAGGAGGTGCTGCCATCCCGTCACCCCTGTGCCTCGCTGTCATTCCTCAGACAACACTCACCCTCTAATCCAAGTCAACAGGGAAATAAAGGTCATTACTAGCACCCCTTGGTGTAAAATCCCATGCAGATGGTAAAAATCAACACAAGCCCGGGCCTCCCACGGTGCTTTTGTGCAGTGCTGTGTGTGAAAGGGGCCACCTGCGGACGTGTCCCAGCGATGCTCTGCAGCAGCCCCAGCACCGTCCCCAGCTCCTACACGTGTCAGGAGTCCCCTGCTTGCCATGGCAGCAGGAGCACAGCACGAGCACCCCACAGGGCAATTAATGGTACTCATTAGTCAGGTGTTGCTGACAGCATCAGCAATAGCAGTCGCTCATGGGGTATCTGTAAGGACAATGATGAGATGATGCTCTATTAGGACCCTGAGAGAGGTATCACCGGGGCTTGACTATATAAAACTCAGAAGCCATCTGTCTGCTACTTCAAAACTCCATTGCTAATGCTGGAAAACACAAGCAGCCTTTTCCTCTCCCCCTGTGCTGCTCCCTTCCCCCTTACAGGAAACACTGCTGGGTCAGTTTATCATAGTCTGAAGGGGAGAGGGAGGATACACGTCCTCAGAGGCACCCGGTTTACATTTCCTCCCCATGAGAAGGGAAGACTGGGCTTTTGTGTATTCTCTAGGAAGCGATTCAGAGTCTCCTGTGGACGTTTTGTCTCTCACATCCTCCTGCCTGCGCGGCCCGGCTCATGTTTGCATTGCTGGGATGGGACCCAGCTGTCCCGGGCGCGGACCCGCTCCACCGCAGGATGCCTCCCGGGCCCCAGAGGGCACGTGCCGCTGTCGGCAGCTGCCGGCCAACCCGCAGGACGTCCCTGGGATTTTGTGGTTCCTTTTCAGAGCGCACAGAGTAACGACTCATCCGTCTCTTCTCGCTCCCTCCCTGCCAGAGCTCGGCACCCTGAGCTGCCTGGTGTATTTATCCTCCATTCAGCCACACGCATTGGAGATGTGTTCCTCTTTTCCAAAGCAGCACAAGAGGAAATTTAGCCTCCCACACCCCTGCTCTACTGCCCTGCTCCCTGGAACCAACTCTCTCCTACCAGTTGGGCAAAAAGGCCCTGCTCACACCTCACCTTGGCCTGAAGATGTCGAATAGCTGCAACCTTCCAGACCTCCGCTGACGCTAGCAAGCACCGTTTGACGCTGGTGGCTACTTTGGCATCTAACAGTGTCAAGAGAGTCAAAAGGGCTCGCTGTTCCTAGGCTGGCAAATGCTTTGCATTTATACCATGCCTTTCATCAGAGAACCATGCCTATTTCCCATATGTCAAAAAGGCATCATCTTCTTGCGGTCCAGAACACAATCAGCACAGAGATAAGGAAGTGAAGTGCAGAGCAGCTAAGCAGACTTCCCAGGAACACGGGTGAGCCACAAGGGAGATGGAGCTGGGAATGGACTGCCCGGGGCCTTTGCTGCTGTTCTCTGGGGTGGCAAAGCCTCAGTCTAACGTGACCGGGGCTGTACCGAAACCCTATCCAAACGCAAACTAAACCAAAACTAAGCCTTGAAAAACTGTCATGCTCATTGATTTCATATTGTTTTCCATTCTCTTCCCTAGATGAGATGGATATAGAAGTGTATACTGAAAGACTGATTTTGCAGCTATTTTGAGTTGTATGCACTCGGAAATGAAGACACGTGTGAAAATGGAAAAGACTACTAAAGCTAATCAACCAAATACACAGTGGCAAATATCAATGCTTATAAAAGGAGTAGCTTAAACAATTGCATTAATTTTTATGACTCTTACATCCAAAAATTATGTTATGAACCGAAAATAGAGCTGTGAACTAAAGAAGAAATAATAGCTTTCCACTAGAACAATGAGGTGTGAACAGAGTGGAACACAAGCCTGCGAGGATCAGCAAAGACAGGAGAGCTTCGTCCAGCTTTGGCACAGTTGCACCCTGCTGTTGGGAGCAATCCTGCATACTGTTCTTCATCCCATTGACCATCTGTATCTATACTTATCTGATCACTTACCTACCATGTGACAGGGCTTCCTTCCTTGTTTTATGGCATTTAAATTCTGAAATTTATATTAAAGGGAGATGGTTTCACCTTGTCTTGGCTGAAATGGCTATAATAAACGCCCGATACAGTCTGTGCTGAGGATCTTAAAGCTCCTTTTCCTGGCGTTGTCCAACAGCTAAATACTGAGGACCTAGAAATAGAAATGACAAAACAGTTGCTTTCTCTCGATTTGCTTCTTTTCCATCCCGGGGAGAAGTTCTTTGATTTCTCGGGCACATATCCCAAAAAGGGGCAGATCCAGGGGATCCACAGTGAGTCCAACAAGCAGAGAAGAGAGAGGTTCTGCGTGGAGATATGAGCACATGAGCCTCCTGGCCTTACTTACCAAACCGTGAGCTGGGAAAGCTGAGGCTCCTCCACTCTTTAGCCTTCTCCTCCCCGGTTAATTCTTCCACTCATTCAGACCATAGCTGTCCTGGGAGATCCTGTGAGAGGAAGGAACAAGCTTTCAGGTACCCGGCACCAGTCTCATGTAGGACTTGTTCTACCAGGACAGGGACCATTGAGTGGGACCTCTCAGTGGGGAGCTGTAAGGGAAGCAGCACATCACGTTGGAAATATCACAGAGATTATGGATGTCCCCTATCAACAGGGCAGGCTAGTGATTAGGATGGAGCTCATCAATAGCTGCACAGCCAAGATTGCCTCAAGAGGGTTCCCCTAAAGGCTCAGAGTTGACAGGAATGTGCCCTGTGCATAGCGAGGTAAGACAGCAAGGCAGGGCATGCCAGGTCTTGTTCCACACTCATCCTATCAGACAAAGAAACATCTCCATCCAGGTGTGTGTCTGGGTGCTAATTCAATAGACAACCCCGAGAAAAAAGGCAGGAAAAGCGAGATGACCCGTACCTGGCCAAGAAATGCATCTGCTCAAGAGAAGCACTCCTGGAGTCATCTTCTTTCTGCCACCTTCTCCCCTTCACTGACCTGTCAAGTGCTTGGCCTGAGACATTTTCTGCATTTCCACCTCAGTTATTCAGCAGATTCGATCTGCTGAATGACCAACCTCACAGACATACTTATTAATGGTTGGCCTTAAGCTCTGGAGTTGGCACCTCCTGTCACATATCAAGACCTGGCAGTCTCAAAACCCAGCATTTATATCTACAGTAGGTCCCAGAGTTGGAGCATGTAGACATGCAGCTATCTTTTCCTGCTCTGTCAAGAGAGACACATATCAGCTGTTTCAGCAAACGTATAGAGTGGAGTACTTGCAGGAAATGGGAGCCTAATTGCTGTGGGGTTTTTTTTTAAGAAACAATGGATTTGCAAAAATAAAATCATCTCAATTCAGTCAAATTACAATCCATTATCTTCACTTTTGAGCCAAGATGTATTAGCTGTGAATCTGATTTAATTCTGTTACTAAAGCACACTGAAAATTTCTCTTTGTTGAAAAGGCTTAAATAAGCCAATAGTACCTCTGTCTCCTAAGTAGTCAATGGGATTTAAAACCAGCTTCATGGGGGTAAGTTTCTTTCTTCCATTCAGAACTTTTAAAGACTAATAGCACCTCTTCCATTTGGAACAATGATCACCTGGCAGTCTTGGGTCACCAGGCTGTCTTTGAGACAGCATTGCCTTCAGTGGCACTACATGAGCTAGAATGCACTTTTGCATCTTTTTCTCCTGGTGCCATGCACATATTAATGTGCCCAAAGAGAAAAATCCCAGGAAATGGATGCATGCCAAACTACCAAGTATACTTTTCCAATCCAGTGTCTAACCACATGCCAGGGATGCTTCCCCTCACTTGTGGTCACATTTGCATGCTTTCTAGCTCACTTCACTGTAAATAGACCCCAAAGCACACAATGTTTCCCTGGATGGTGGCTCAATTTAACGCAAGAAGCTGCTGGAACACGCCAGCTTTTTGATCCACAGAGTAGAGCTGTAATTTACGTTATGTTCTGTTTTTCCTTCTTATCATCAACCCTGTCAGAAGTCACTTGATTCATTGTCGTGGCAATGGAAACACTGAAACACCAAGACAGCAACTTGGGTAACAAGGAAGAAGCAACACAACTGACCAGTGGTTCCAGGAGCCTGCGGGTGTCCCAGGAGCATTCCGCTTCCAGAGGGAAAAGCGGGCTTGCCGACGAGCAGCTCTAGGTCCACAGAAGGTTTCGAATAGACCTCAGGATTATTTAACCAGGAATGAGAGCAGAGCACTAAGGAGCAGATTTGCACCTAAAATACAATTCCAGCTAAAAGATATACTTTTAGGGCAACCTGATCTTGGAAATCATCCAAAATAACGCCAGTGCCTGGACCCTCATACATACGATCAGCTTGAAGGACACATAGACGGGCAGGGCAGCCTCTAAGCACTCCAGAGGTCTACTGGGACCCAGAATCCTTATATCTTCTCCATCTCTAATGCTGGCAATGAGAGCAGCACAAAGAAACCATGAGCCTGTGCACAGAGGAAGCTGCTCCGTGCTCAAGAGCCAGGACAGAGCCCAGGCAGAGCTGGAGCTCCCAGCTCAGCCTTGCAAGAGCCCCTGACGTGGCACCACTGTCAAACACTGGGGAACATTTCAGAAGGGGTCTAAGCAGAAGATCCTGCAGAAAACTTGCCCAGAATCATTACTGGAAAACTATTTGAAGCAGCGAACAAGCTCAGAATCTTTTCCAGAAAATGTGTTTCTTTATTTAAATAAAAAATAGTGCCAGTAGAAACAATAAACTTTAAATACATGAGACAATTATATACAACTTAGCGATAGGAATTATATACATCATTTACAGTTACAAATACATTTATACCAAGAAAAAGGAAAGAGGGGAAAGCAGTGGAAAATGTGACAACTCACGCATGTCAGTCTCATTTGGAAAGTTTCAGGATTCAAGTGATTCCAGGCAAAGTGCCAAACTTCATTTGGCTCCTTTCAAAGTTAAAACAGCCCCTTTTGGAGTAAATCTACCAAAAAGCTTTATACAGCCTGATCCAAAGTTCACTGAAGTCAGTGGCAAGACTCCCAGTGCCTACGGTATGAACTGGATGGAGCCCTTTGCGAGCACAATGGGGCGTTTGTTCTGCGGCTGGAGAGACCCGCGATGCCTCTGCCGGATGCACCACCCTGCATTAACCCTTCCAGCCAAGAGGCAGAGCTCTTGCTCTGCAAAGGCGCCGCAGACGCCTCGGTTCATTGCGGCTGTTCAGCGTTCATATTTGTCAAGCTGTCTCTCAAGCCCTAATGCCAGTGGATAAATCACAGAGCTATTCTAACACAGGAAATACGTGGAGACATTTTGAGAGCATTTTCCTGTGCAATGCTTTAGGTTCAGGCTCTTTAGCCCTCATGCTTCGGAACTAACCCAAACATCGCAATAAGTTACCATAAAATATAATAATGCATGATTGCAATAATCATACCAAGCTAAAATATTAACTCTTTTAACAGTGCAATAATTTAGTAACTAAGATCACAAGCATTTGCAAAAAAAAAAAAAAAAAAAAAAAAAAAAAAAAAACCCAAAAAAACCCAAAAAAAACCCCAAAACAAAAAAAAACAGAACAAACAAACAGTACCATTGAAGTAGGGGATAAGTTTGTGGTGTTTTTAATACGTAGCTACTCCTGACTTTATAGAAATGCATGTGTCACATGCAGGCTGATAAAATATAAAACAGAAGAAATATTTTTTTCTACATGGCTTAAATAGAGCAGAAAGACCAGATTCTTTAGTGATATAAATGGGTAGAGTTTAACTGACTTCAAATGAAGAATTTGACTCCATCAGAGAAGCACAAAATCTCATGCCTGTGTCCTGAAGTCAGTAGCACTTAGTTGTTGACTTCAATAGGGTCAGGATTTCAACCTTGCCAGGTTAAATCCTATTCTAAACTTCACCCATTTTTCAAGAGAGTAACAGAGCAGCATTTGTTCAAGCCTTTCTGGTTCTTACACCCTGTAACAAAGACCTTGTCTTTTTTTTTTTTTAACTTGCAGATCTTTGCCTTTAGTGAGCAAATACACACATCTTAAATATATAAAAGCAAAAATCAAAATCACTTTTCCTAATAGTGACTCTGTCAAAAGCTGGACTGCAGAAGTTGGCATGCCTGATCCAGCCAGCACAGGTACAAGCAGAGCAAGGCATAGGGGAACAGACCTGAACTCCAGCTTTACAAACCTCCTGGAAACCTGGGTCTCCTCCTTTTACTTCTTCTCTTTTTTTTTTTTTTTCCTTTCTTCTCCTTCTTTCTGTTTATTGCTTTGTCCTTTCTCTTTTATTGTTTCTCTGGTATTTAAATTCACATTAGGTCAGTCTCCAGCCAGATGCAATCTCCCGTCAACCACAGCATAGACAAAGCTTCAGCCTTTGAGGTCTCATTGAGCAAATCTCCTGTTGTCTGTTTTTTTTTTAAATACATACATATATATCTGTAAGAAAAATGTTAGATGAATTTCTTGTCTATCGCAGTTTATCTATCATTTACATGAACAAGCAGTACCCACAGTCTTTAACAAGGGGACACTTGTGCTAGGGTAACTTTCCTAAACATTTCCCAGATATTTACAGAATTCTGAAATATGCAGACACACTGGCAGTAATTGTTACCTCATTAGAAAAAAAATATATATTTACATTCTCCTTATTCTTACGTCTTATGGAAAAAAACCAGTCCTGTAAGATATTAGCATCCCAATTACGTGCAAAGTTACAGTTTGGATTTGGGCGACACTTCTTCCTTCTCCTCCTCGCTCTCAGGAGCAGCTCGGGCTCGGGACAGAGCTACCGGGCGAGAGTCCATGGGGGAGCAGGAAAGCAGGATCACAGATTCGTCGTGGCAGCTCCACTCACGCGTCTGCTCGACGGCCCCTGCCACTGCTAGGAGTTCTTGTGGATGTTTTCTGCGGAGCCCTCGCTGCTCTCGTTGAGAAGCGTTTCGGACACTTCCCCCAGCTCGGCGTCCAGCACCTCCTCCTGGATGGTGAAGTGCACGTCTGGGGAAGAGGATTCCGAGCTCACGCTGCTGCCTTCCATGGAGCAGATGGCACAGGACAGAGGCGGCACCATGCTCTCCTGCAGCATGTTCAGCATCATGGGGATCTGCACAGCTTTCAGCCCCGATATGGTTGGTAGAGGCTTCACGGCTTCCCCCCATTCTCTCTCCTCGTCTTTGTAGAGCAGAAGCAAGTTGGTCTTCTTTTCTTTTCTTTTGGTTTTCATGTAGCCCAACATTATCCCTATCAGGAAGATCCCATAGAATGACATGACAATCAGGATGTAAAAATACTCATTGCCATTGCTCTTCTCCACGTTGTGGGATTCAGCATTGAGCATGGTTTGGGTCATGTTTGCATGGTCCATCTTCAGCATTGGAAGTGCTTTACAACAGTGAAGTCTGGGGGAAAATTCATATGTATATTTAAGATATCAAACTTTGCACCAAACACTTAAAAGAAACTGCTCTAGAAAGTACCCACTTTTAAAAGCTCCAAATTATTCTTTGTTATTTGTAATTTATAAGCTTGCAAGACACCTCTGATTGAAGCTTGCACAGTCTATCATACTTCTGCACTACTACTATAGCTGAACAAAAGACAAGAAAACACTTTATATTAAATCATGCCAAATTCTGTTCTAAGTATAAAACATTTGGTCCTCATGACTAAAGAAGAACAAATACTACACAGAAATAAGCTGCTAGATATTTAAACAGACTTTTTTACTGCTTGACCAGATTTCCAAGAGGTGAAAAAATTTAGAAGTGTTGTTTTACTGAACAGTATAGAGGAGAAAGAAAAAAAAAAAAAGGAAACAAAAAAGCAACTTACGTCGGTAGGCAAATAATTCCTCCCTGTGCAAAGCTCAGGAGACCTTTCCTCTACGAAATGCCGCTTGTTCTGAAAACTTTCCTCTGCTGCAGCCGGAATAAATAGCTCTCAAGAAATGTATCATCACGTGTTTTAGAGGCACAGTTTATAATAGTTTTGTGTTGGAGTCAACAGATGAGCTTGAAGGATTGCAGTTCAACCCACTGAACTCTTAACAGCTGTGAAAAGAAAAAGAGTTGGGAATCCAGATTTACTCTTTCCTAACCAGTTCAGCACTGGCCCTTTCAGCTTGTAAATCTGTCCATTCCTCTGCTATGCCAGTAGCTAAATCTGAACTGTCACCCCGAGAGCTGCAGCGCAGAAAGAAAAGTCTGCAAATCATTTGCCATAAAATATAGAAAAACATATGTGAGAATTTCATAGCTGACACTGCTGTGTTACTTGCACGCCTGCTATACATAGTTTTCCCTGGAGAGATGGGGGAGGACAGGGCCTTTGCGTTGCCTGGGACTGGTGCAAAGCTTCCTCGTGCCCACCAAGCAAAGCGGTGCCTCTTGGTGCAGCACCGCTCGGCACGAGGTGCAGGGCAGTGGAGAGGGTGCTGGGTCTCAAGCGAGTTCTGCACACAACGAGGTTCGTGCCATCTAACTTCAGGCATCCAAGGCAGCCTTGGGAGCAGGTTCCCCAGGCAGCCAGGGGGAAGATGCCAACTCCTCCAGAGGGGGTCCCAAGTGCCACTATTCATGGAAGAAGCCAGAAGCTGCATGGTCTGCAGCCCGGTCACGTGTAGATAGACACTAAACTAAGACGAGATGATGGCCATCTTGGGGCAGTCCTGCTCCTCGAATGGGCACCACTGAGCCAGGTTCCGCCAGACTTTCCAGGCCGGTTTGGAGGGCTGAGGCTGAGCAGCGATGCCTGCAGAGCTCCCCGTGCTCAGCACTGCGGTACCAGGGGCTGCGAGACCCCCCGTGCAACACGTAAGCCGCAGCACAGGCCATGGGAAGAAGCCGCCCTGCCTGCACCTCGGGGATTTCACTTCCTCGTCCTCCCCATCCCCACTCCTCACACACAGAGGCCAATTAGTCAGGCCCCACATATGTGATGTGAACGTCACCCCTTCTGCAAAGCCTCAAGGATGTTTATGTAACAGGACGCTTCACTTCCAGAAAATACTTGACTGGTGCTGGAGTTTTCTTACAGTAGGTCTGGGGGGTTTTTTTTCCACAGTCACTTGTGGATTTTTTGCACAGACAGCAAATTCTTTCCCAAATTCTGCCCTCACAATTCCACTGAGGTTTTGGCAGATAAGATAAACCTCTGTTCAGAAGTAAGTAAAGGCAAGAGGAATAGAGATTGAGCAACTTTAAATGAAAGTTCAACATTGAAGGAAGGACAGAATTGTATCTGTTGGAACCAATGTTTTCCATTGTTTCTCTGAACAACTCTACAGGAAAAAAAAAAAATATATTAGACAGATTCCCTTCTCTGTTCCTTAAAAGAGAGGATAAACCCTTTAAATTGTTAATCTTATTTTTCCTTGCATATTCCCATACGATAGCTTAGGAGCTGTTGACGTTGGACTAACGTCTATTGGGATTTCATCTGAAAAAATGTGTCTGCAGCCCCAGATAGCCAAGCCTGGATTCTTCCTCCCCATTCCCTACAATTTGCTGAGCAGGCAGCACAGGCACATTAACTGGTAGGCTGAGCAAGCCTCCGGGCCAGCTTTGGGGATATTTCTTTAATACCT
Source organism: Eudromia elegans (assembly GCA_003342815.1). Taxonomy (NCBI): domain Eukaryota; kingdom Metazoa; phylum Chordata; class Aves; order Tinamiformes; family Tinamidae; genus Eudromia; species Eudromia elegans. The sequence goes on along the minus strand of PTEX01000002.1, from coordinate 2,463,519 downwards.
TTCCCAGCTCCACACCAAAACACTTTCTTGTAGAGCATATTGCCCATTTGCTCTGCCATTCAGCTCCATAAATTTGGAATGTGAAGCATTCCTGAGAATGTGTCACACCTCCTCAGGCAGGATGTTAATGGAGTGCAGAGGAGACACCCAGGCAAGCTGGGTGAACAAAATTTGGCTCGGGACAAGGAGAAAGCCCTTCTCTGTGCTCACAAGACCCCACAAACCAGATTTGAAGGTGCTTGATCCTGAAGAAGACCTGAAGCTTGTCCTGTCCCCCAGTTCATCCCTCACCTTGATCAGAAGCGTTCGGAGGCACTGGAGCCTTGCAGCTCCCACCAGGGAGATGAGGTCCCTGCGAGACCTGCCAGAGCTGCCCTCCTTCTATTTGCTCCTCTTCCTCATGGGGTGAAACTGTGTGAAGGTACCAACACAAACGCCAGAACCCAACAAGGGCACAGGCAGACCGATCAGGTACATCCATACTTTTAGATAAACCCCTGAAATTTAACTGAAAAAATGACTTCATTGGATAATCATATGTAGTCACTGCTGCAAATGCTTTGCAAGTGCATTTATTTTGGATAGCTGATGACCACAACTTTTCCCCATTTCTTAGCCCCTAATGCTGAAAGACAGTTTAATTTTAAAGCCCTGGAAGAGTTCCCTATTCTTTCTTGAAGAAATGAAGAGGAGAGACAGGAATACACCAGGGAACAACCATCTGAAGCGCATACGCTGCTTGTGCACTGATGCCACAAGTCAGCTTTTTCAGTCTGTGCCTTGTAGAAAATACATCTTTATCTTTTAAAACAGCCTACAAAACTGCTGTCTTTTAATTCTGCATTTCAAAATGGCTTTTGCTTCAATCCATATTTTACATTGCCTAATTACTGTTATTTCTGGGAGCTTAATTTACTAGCTAAGTCTTGTTTGAGGTTTCCTTTTTCTCTTCCAGACCATTCTACCTCCCAAACGTCAAGAATTTTCCATGAAACGTAACTTCCAAGTTTCTTACACTTTTAGCTATGGCCTGTTGTCTCTCCTCCTTCACCTTCTTTGTGTCACTCCCAATCTAAGCTATAAAAGTTAAGAATAATTCTCACGCTGTTGCTCCTACCTTCCAGATCCCCCTTTGGAAAACTTTCAGACTCAAAAGCAGAGGAAGAGCTAGGCACTGCAATGATTAAAAGATCACAACATTATTGTCAATGCCAAGTTTTTTTTTTTCCTGCAGATCCTTGTCTCCTAGAGTCTTTCATGCAACAACCTCCATTATCAAAGGATGCAATAAGCGTAACACAAGGCATCCCATGGATAGAAATTCTTCGTGATATGGCTTGAGAAACAGTACAATGTGAACTCTTTCTACAAATAAAAATTTGAGAGTGAGCAAAAAAAGGAACAAAAAAAAAAATCTTGTTGTGAGGCCAAAGCGAGATGTCCTTAGAGACTCAGACGACACTCCTCAGGCTGACATGGAAAATACACGTCTAATGCTCCACTACTGGCATAATTTACAGTCCCAATGCTTCATTCCTCTTTCTTTTTCCTTTTAGCAAGTTAGTAAGATTAAAGATACAAGACATAACCATTAAAGGACAAGCTCCTACAGGAAGCTATATTTTTGATAAGTGTGTGCTGATAGTATGACTCTAAAGAGTTTTTGAGCATATTCCTTCTTGGAAATAATCACCTGAAGATCAACATAATAGAAAAAAAAAAAAAAAAAGAGAGAACAGAGAGATATACAAGATTGTGGGTTTTTTTCCCCGTTCATCTGGAGATTTAATAGAAGGTTTAATGGAAGTAATGGTTGGAAATTTGTGGGAAGAAAAATAAGGGTGGGAGAGTCACTTCATGATCCGAAAAATTTAGCATATGCCAGTAACTGAGGAGTATATGAAATTAAACCAACAGGGGTGCACAAAATATTCAGGTTCTTAGACCCTCATCTGACTACAGCTAAGAAATTTGAGGAAAATCTCTGGGAAAAGTTAAGAGAAGCTTCTACAGCTAAGGGAGGAAGGTGTATAAACACGTTGATAAATACTCAGCTCCTGGTTACATAAACTGATGTTCAAATGGGAAAACATGTAATCCCTCATGCCAGAAAACACTTTCTCAGGCTGTATTTATTCTTGTTGGGACTTTTCTGCCTTCCTTTCAGAAAAAGTAACTACACACTACCTACTTTCTACCTTCACAATTCATTCACCCAAGAATTCTAATTCTTCCTGCTTTTCAGTTCTGTTGACTAGGTTTAGTCTCCTAGTATCCTAGATTAGTAATATCCTAGGTTAGTTAGTTCATCTTGCTTTGTCTAAAAACCATACAAGTCAATAGGAGCCGGGCACCAGGACGCACTCACGGAATGAACGGGGTAAGGAGCACAGACCCCATGACTTCAGGCTCAGTGATACAACACTGCAAGGGCCAGCACACCCAGGAGAATTTGAAAGGGAACCATCAACAGACTCTGAAGTAAAGGCTCTTGTTGCCTGGTTTCACTAAACCTTGGCAGCTCAGCTTTAGTTTCTGTGCATCAAGAAATGGAAAAGATGACGAGATTTAGACAAAGGCAGTTCTACCCCTTCAGGCACTCAGCATGCAATAAGGGTTATAAGGCAGGTGTCACAGTGATCTTCTCTCTCTCCCAAGGAGAAAACACAGAGAAGCAAGTTCAGTCTCCTCTGCCGTACGTGGGAGTCTGGCCAACACGAAAGGACAGATCCTGCTTTCTCAGCTCTGCACATCAAGCCCAGCTGAAGTGAAAGCTGGTGCATGGCCCGAGAGGAACATGACACATTCTCCTCATTATTATTTTTTCCAGTCCTGGAAATTTCTTTCACCAAGTAAAGAGCAGTCCATGCTGCTTCAGAGCAGTGTCAACGCAGCATCCCAGGTCACTGTGACCTTCGTTGCATTCCATATTTTTCACTTTCACATGGATACCAGATGTTGAATTCTGTCTGATGTTCAAGGCCCTCTGACTTTGTGTAACATCAGGCACTTAGTTTCATGTGAGCTTGTAACGCTGCCTTTCGGTTTTTGTTTTGAAAGCTCCACGTTTGGGGCAGCCATTAAAGACAGCCCTCCACAGGCTCTGCTGACCTGCATCTTTGTGGGACTGCAAACAGTTCAGATCTCACCACTGCCCTTTCCTACTGCAATCCCCCTTCAAAACGAAGCAACTAAGATAGCACTTCAGTTTTATTTATTACCTCTTGGCATCTGTTGACTATATTCACTTTCAGAGCATAGAAATACTCAGGACAGTTACTTGCATTCTTATTCCAAAAGTCTGCTTTGGAAACAGCAGCAAAAGACACAAAATACCAAGCTAGGGTATAAATACCATCAGTAGGATGATATTGGCTTTGTAGCAAATAGAAAAGAAAGGCATAAAAGAGAAAAAGGTAATAAAAAAAGTGGTAGCGAAAGATGTATATGCTCAGGTGCCACAAAAAGGATAATTCTAAACCCATGGCTGAACTCACATTCCCAAAGGATGAGCCCTTCAGAAAGTTGCTGTCAACTCCATGAATTTCCCCTTTGCTCTGTGGAGAGATGATGTTAACAAAGGATGAGTCCTAAAAAAAAAGGCTAGAATCTGCATCTGAACAAGTCTCAAAGTTTCACTCAAACTTTGGGATCGGTCTGGTTTTTTAGCGTTAATCGATGGGGTCTCAAACATGAGCGTGCAGAAAGAGTCTGTGAATATATAATGCAGTGGATGGCTGCACTCAGTGCAGGGCTATACAAGATTCTAACAGAGTAAAAAGTTTTTTCCTTCCTCAGTGACAGAAAAGCTTCCTTTCTTTCAGCCAGCACAAGTCCTGGTAATCTGACTTCATGGGAACTGATGGAGCCCCAGCAATGTAATTTTCTATTACTGGGTTCCCGAGCAAGGCAAACCTGCTAGAAATGAAAGAAACACCAAGAGTTCAGAAATACAGACCTTGGAAAACCCTCTGAGGAGAGGCCTGGCAAGAGGTGGCATTTGTCTGGACAAAGCAGTGTCTTCCCACCTTGGAAAAGAGATGGACACCATGATGCCCCTGACCTCAACATGAGCAGATAGAAAACAGGCAACCCTCTGCAGTGGTCTGCAGGTGGTCCACAGCTGGAAAACCACATGGAAAACTACAACCTTGCCATGTTCTGAAAAAGCAAAGAGAGAAAGCTTTGCCAATGCAACAACCCTACATCCATTAGAGGAATCAAAATGAAGCTCCCGAATTTATATATTAAAAAAAAAGAGTGATGCAGAAGAAAAGGGTCTTAGTGACAGGGAGCTTACTTGCCAATGATAAAATAAACCAGAAGGAGCACATTTTTCAAGCATAAGCATTTACAGCGCAGGGGAGAGATGCAAGCCCTTCTTGCACACAGCTTGCTAAAATGAAGACAACCGTGGGCTCGATGCTATTATGTGTTCAGAACTTTGGGGAAAACAGCCCTCTGCCTTGGCTGCTGGTAACATGTGAATAACCCGCCCAAAGTAAACAACACGTGGGCTTGTGTGGTCTCCTTGCTCTCTAGGCCAGCACAGGCTAGTACCTCACTCGAATACAAGTAGTGACAGGAAGTGGGGAATTCTGCGTAGAAATGGGAGATTCTGTATTTTCTCAACAAGCTCACAAAATGAAGCATTTTGGAAAAAAAATTCTAATCTGGATGGAAGACACAGAGAAAAATATGTTTAGAAAATGAAATAAAGGAATTAACATTTCTTTGAATTACGTAGCGAAAGAATTTTAAATCAGCCATATTCACAAGACTTTCTGACTTTTTTTCTGACATTTATGCCTGAATGTTGAAGCATTAACAGAGTACTAATGCACCCTTAAACAGAAAGCTTAGAAGAGCTCCCCAAAGCAATGTAACTGCGCATTTTTGGTAACCATAGCTCATAGTGCACAGCACTGGCTCCTGTAAATCACCCACAGCCGCCGTGTCCACCTGCACGCTGCCCCTCGCGCTCAGCCCTGCCTGCTCCCACCCGCGTCTCTCCAGGGCTGCTGCCTCCACGGGATTTCTCCGGCTCCCTCTGTCCTGGGGGCTTTGCTGCCCACTCTCCATGCGGCACCGGCAGAGGAACACGGGCAATTCTCATATGAACTCCTGTCGCTGCAAACTGAAATTGCAACTTGAAAGCCCTTGCCTTGAAGATTGCAAACCACGTAGTGCTTCCTCACGTTTCAGGGTTTGCCTTCTAATGGAAGGCTTCTCCTGCCTTCTCCATCAGCGACTCCTCTCCTCCTCACTTGTTTTCTCCCACATTAGCTCCAGTTTACAATTTCAGCGTCCTTGAAATAAGAGGTTGTCAAAGCGTCTCTCAAAACCCTCCAGGAACACCTTGCTTGCTTATAAGGGTAGGGGGAAAGGGAGACGGGAAATGGAAGATTTTCAGGAAAGTCTAAGTAAAATCAAATGTCCAACCACATGCACACGTGCTCCTCAACACCACACATTCAGAACACTTGTCCATGTCCTCTATAGGGTTTCCTTTTTTTTTTCCTCCTGACATCTCTGTTTATGAACATACTTATTGCATCACATCAGATTTCTACCACGTGTGTTTTCCTGCGGGTCAGGCCCGCGTCTGTCTCTAGCGAGATCCATCACATACTTCTGAGCACTGAAATAGTAACAAGCCACCAGGCACAGACGACGCAGGGTCACCTGGGACAGCCCCACATTGCAAAGCTCTGAGTGTCTGCAGATAGAGAAAGCTGCCAGAAATGGTTTTCCCTTCTCACCAAAGACACACTTTCTTTCCTGCACGTCCCCAATGGTCAACGTCAGCTACGTCCCCTGGGCATTTGGGGCTGGCGCAAGGCGCGTTCCTAGGATGCCTCAGGCCAGGCCTGCAGCTCCCCTCGCCTCCCATCTCTATGGGTTGAGCGTCTTCTGGCCCAGTCTACAATATGACTAAAATAAAACGGATGCTCCATTATTTTTCCCTCAACCCGAGAACTAATAAGACAAAAATCAAACAAATTCCTGTAAATGCTTCAGTCGATTACAAAGGATTCTTTTAAGTATCAAGTTAGCTCTCTGTGAGGACTACTGCAGAAGATAAACCGAAGAGCAGAGAGCACAAAGCCACCAAGAAGCTGGGTGATGAACCTTGCAGGATGCCTTTCTATGAGGCTGGGAGAGCAAAAGAACCTTGCTCTGGTCTTATGGCACAGGCGCCACAGTAAGGCAAGAACTCTCTATTTTAGTTTTGAAAGGGACAAAAAGGAGCTGCAAAATGATTCAAAACAGAGAACACACTGAAAACCCAGGGGATGCCATGCTGCTTCTTGGTGGCAAACCAAATGCCCCCAAAACCTCACTTTGGTGTCACCTACCGGTCCATCCCTCTGAGGACACTGCTGGAGCATCTCCAGGTTTCACTGCTCTCCAGTCCAACCCTACATCACCTCCCTCTCAAACACCACTGCTCTTTGTGCCACGGACCACAGACCTCCCCGGGTACACGGCTAAACAGGGAGAGCTTCCCATCCCTTGCACACCACCTTCAACTTGGCACAGTAGGAAGCTGCAACAGGTCCTGTCTCACATGGAAACGTTTGCAGTGTAGCTCATGAAGAGATCACAGCAGTAGCCAGCTCGCAACGTGGGAAAGTCCATGTTGTTGTCAAAATATTGAGTTCTGCTTTGAGTTTTTGTCTTTTTTCTCTTGAACAGCTTCACGGTCTGCTGCATCTGAAAAGAAAATTACAGGCACTGATTCAGCTATCCGTTTCTCTGACCCTGCATGTATCATGCACGGCTCCTCTCTATAATGTAGCTCAAGAAAGTATTCAATTTACCATAATTAAAGATTTTTGAAGTCTTTTGAGTAACATGAGCCCAGCCTTTGCCCCCTAATTTATCAGCACTTCCATTTCATCTCCGTTGTCTTATGTGACCCTTCGCTTCTGAACCAGCCAATTTTAATCCGAACAGGCTCATTATCGCATGGAAAAATCCACGTGAGGCCCTAGCACCGTCAACGCTGCTAGTGTCCTTAAAAACGTTGCAGGAATAGGCGGATGGATCCCCAACAAGGGCCAGGCTGGATGTCGCCATAGCTGCGAGCAGGGCACGGGAGCAGACGCTGCCGTGGCGCGGTGGGAGCTGCACGTTGCACACACAACGTTCCACACACAACGTTCCACACACAACGTTGCACACACAACGTTGCACACACACAGGGTATCGGGCGGCTTCTCTAATGAACGAGGAAGTAACTGCGGACCCTACGGCACGCCGAGCGTCGCCTCGGCACCCCTTCTTTGGAGGATAAGCTTCTATACAACTTTTAGAACAAGTAGTAAAGCTGAAGATCTTAAGCAAATACAAATTATAGACTAAATAGAATAGACTTCTATTGATATAAACAATATAAAGTGTGAAAAAAAAAAAAACAGTAAACTACAGATTTGCACCAAATATAGATTAAAAACACTCCAGAATCCCTTGCATCTATACTAATTACACGGTGCTATGTTTCTAAAGTTGAAGAGTAAAGTCTTCTCAGGAAGAAGTTATGGTGCAAGGGAGACCAAACAAGAAGCATATTGCTGTCTTATTGCAGAAAGCTGCTTTCCAGTTTAGGGCAGAATCGCCCACGACTGCGGTGCACAGGACTCGGGTGCACCAGGTTCTTCAAACTAACAATCACAAGATGCCATTTGGGATGGACACGCGTTTAGAAGTGGCATGAGGAGCACAGCTCTACAGAGGCCGACGTGACAGCGGGTTCCCTCCCTGCCACCCTCTCCCGCTCCCTTGAGCACCGTGGACATTTCATCCCTGCTCCCACCCAGCGCTGGACCCCACCAAGTCCCCGGGGCCCCCGCACAGAGCCTTGCAAAGCCCATAGTACATTTGCCATCCACCCGGAACAGTAATTACAGCAGAGAGATATTAAACCCAAGGTCAGCAGGAAGCCAATAAGTTTTCAAGCGCCCAACCTCTACCCTAGCAATAAGATCATCCTTCCCCACCAGGCAAAAGTTTCTTTCAGCTCTTGTTTCAGCTTAACCTGATACTGGCCTTGAAGACATTTCTTTTTTAATCCTTTCATCTATGAAAGCAGCAGTGCAGATAAATTAAGGAAAGGCTGTGAAGTCCCCGGCCAATACGCTCTGTTTGAAGCTGGTACGGAGGCGCATGGGCTCCAGAAGGGCAGTTTGAGCCTCCGTGCGAGTCCCATCCGTGCTGCAGGCAGAGCCCTCCGAGTCACCCCAGCTCCCAGGGGAGAGCCGGGCCCGGAGCGGAGGAGCTCCTGACCAAGTGACCAAGCCAGGAAAACTACAAGGAATGGGGAAAAAAAGAGACGTTTTTACCTTGTTTTGGTATTGCAGACACACTCAAATTTCCATTTCCAAAATAAAGTGCAATAAAGGACAGAATTCTTTACAACACTCAGGTATTTCTTTAGGGACATAGAGAGCTAGAGAAGAAGCAGTTAGTGGTTCCCTAAAGGACCTAGATGGACTTTACAGACAGCAGCTCCTGGCCCAGGAGAGAACAAGGGCGAGAAAAGAAATGAAAAAGCTTGAAAAAGCCCAGGAGGTTCCCACAGCCTCTATGACAGAGCTACGTTTGGACTCTAATTCAAAGGTAACTTATTCTGACTTCTTCAAAACTAAAAATACAGGAAGCAGAGCTTTGTCTTTAAGAGGAACCCGATAATATCTGTAACATGGTATTTTTAGCTTTCTAGTTCCAAAACCGAAGGGTAGATGGTTTGCCTGGGAGGAAGGGAAGGCAGGAGCCAGCCCCGCGGTCTCCGCTCGGCCGCACGCAGGGCCCTGTGGCGAGTCCCGCGAGGTGAACGCAGGACAGGCAGCGTCCCCGGGAGGACAGGCAGCGTTCCGGGCGGACAGGCAGCGTTCCCGGAGGACAGGCAGCGTCCCCGGGAGGACAGGCAGCGTCCCCGGGCGGACGGCCCGCCAGAACAAACACAGCAGATGAATACTCGGCACGAGGCGGGGAAGCAGACGGGGTCAGCGAGCGTGCTGTGCCGGGGCCGCGTGGGACATCCCCAGTGCCCGGCCACAGGCACCACTGCCTCGAAGAGACCTGGAGGAGCCCTTCAAATGGCATCCAAATGCACGGGATAAACATCTACTGCCAGCCTCCGGACCCCAGGGCCACGAGCAGCCGCCTTGGCTTCGGGACGCAGCACGCTCAGATCGAGCCCCACATCACCCAGTGCCCACCTGAGAGCATCGCTTGGACCAGCCCAAAAACCAGAGGGGACAACGTGCTTTGAAACTGCCAAGACTTCAGCGTACTGGCCTGGGAAATGGAAACCCGGGTTGTTAATGGTCCTACCCAGCAGGACGGAGCTGCCTGCCCTGCTACGACATGAGCCATCCCACGGGAGCCACCCCGGTCTGTGTCACTGTCACCGCTCTCGCTGCCGCCCCACGGCCGCCTTGCTGCTCCCCAAGGGACGCCCGGCAGCACCCCAGAGCCCTGCAACGTGAGGGGAGACAGGGACAGAGAGAATTGCTCTGGACAAGGGCAAGGTGGGAAGCGGTGCTGTGCAATCCGGGCTCCTTGCAGGACTTGCCCTAATCACTGCTAGATGTTTTCTTCTAGGGTTATTCTCCCATCCGTCTCCCGTGTCCTCAGCTGTACGATGGATGTGGGATAATTACGCTTCTTCCAAGCGAATGCAAAGGATGATTGTTATTTAGTAAGGAATAATGAATCTAATGATGTTTCATTATATCTGGTGGTTCTGCATGCGCCTTTGAATGAGAAAGTCACCAGGCAATTTCAGGACCTGTTAGCTGTAACACGGACTCACGGCCGAGCTGCGGATAAGGAACAGACCGGGTTGGAGAGAGGCTGCGGCTGGATTATCCGGGAGCGTCGCAAGCTGCAAAGGGGGCACAAGCAGCACACACCAAGCGTAGCCCCCACAGCTGCCGGCGTGGCTTGGATGGCAGATGCATCTGCAAAACTAAGAGCAGAATGTAAAGCTAACCTGTGATGGGTCCAGCTGCAGAGGAGAATACACAAGACCACACTAATGGGGAGGAAACAAAAGGAAAATGTAAAGCAAAAGGTAGATTAACACAAAGAAGGTGCACAGGGCCCCAGAGCGGTGTCACAATGTCCACTGGACTTGAAGAGCTTCTTCCCCATAGGCTTTTCACCCTACACAGCCAAAGGGACCTGAAGGCACAAGCAGGTCGCTGGACACACGACTGCAGGAGGTCTCTCCCATTAAGGGTTGTCATCTTCAGCTGTTTAAGGAAAGCTCGGCCTGAAAACTCCTGGAATACAGAGTACCTTCCTGGAGAGCAAGATGCATCTCTGTGCAGAGAGGTATAGTACAAGCTACACCATGTATTAATTCCAGTGATTATGCACAATGCTAGTACCTACGTTTTTAAAGATTACTGGTTTTGAATCTTTATATAACACTAAGAGAGCCACAGCTTCTACTGCCCATATATGAAATTTACAACTTTCTTGACTAGAAAGTAAGGAATTCATGCCAGCCCGAGCTGTGTGTTACAGCAAAGCTAAGGAGGGTTTCACCTTCGGCAGAGCTACCGGTCCTTCCCTGTACCAAGCTGTCGTTTAAGGACACTGAGCCCCGCACGGGGCTCCAGAGGCTCCCTCTGGATCGGTCCCACATTGGTTTGGGACTTGGAAAAAAGGTGCCCCAAGGTGCCCCAACACGTGTCCCCCCCGCCCGATTACCCCAATTCCCCCCGTGCTTGGGGGGCCTCGGCTGCCCCTTCCCCACAGGAAACGCGGCTGATCCGACGTGTTTCTTCACGCACCTTGGCAAACCCTTCCCTGGAAAAGGCGCTGCGTGCGTTCCAGGACATTTCGGAACACATAAGTTGGTATCTTCTGGCAATTCTGGGTTTTCTCAAAAAAATACTCACAGCTGATCTAATTATCAAAAAGAAAGGTTTATTTTGGCATATTTTCTAATGTGGAAAGAAAAAAAAAAAGCAGAGGATCTGTGAAAGGACAGGGGGATGGATTCCCACCCAATATAGGTTGCTCCTTTAGCATTTTCCACCTACTTTAGGTTTTTCCAGTTTGTCCAAGCCGTGCTTCTGCAAGAGCCCAGGGTGCTACGGAAATTCAAACGAACTGGATTCATGTGACACCAGAACCACCTATTCAGAGCATGGCGATGTTCTGTACATACCCTTTTGGGAAAGGAGAATAACAACTAAAAAGAAAACCCTCTATGGAAAGACAGGAACGCTGCTCGTGGTAGACGCCAGCAATCCCTCCTTCCCAGCACGGAGGAGCCGGCCTGGCTGCTGGACTCACCCCCAAGCAGATGCTCTTGCCCTGCTCCCCATGGGGAAGCGAAGAGGGAAGGGGACTAAACCACAGTGCACGTGGTCAGCGCAGCCCAGAAACTGCAGGGCTGGAAGAGAGTGCTGGTGACCGCAGGAAACAGAGAGAGAAATCTTTGTGTTTTCAAACCAAAGCTGCTCTTCCCGAGCCTGCGCTGGGAAAGAGCGGAGCAATTCTGCAGAACGCCCAAATTCAGCAAGCAGGCCCAACGCGACACAGCTAGAGTGCCCTCTGCTTGCTAGAAACCTAGTTACACATTTCAGAGCAAAATAGGGTGGAAAAGTTTCTGCGGAGGACGTGGGGCGAGGCAGATCCTCAGAGCAGACTGCCAGCACGCTCCGCTCCTGCTTTGCTCCGCAACGGGAAGCGGCATCGGAAAACGCCAAAGCAATTCAGCCCTAAAGCCTCTGCCTAGGGAGGAAAAGAGGAAGCAGATCAGCCCTGCACTCTGAGACACGTCCGAGAGCAACGGGAGCAAGGCCGGTCCCTAGGGGAAAAGGAAAAACCCACACAAAATGGGAAGAAGCTGCGAGCTGGGAACGTCAGCAGTGTGCCGGGCAGTATCCACGTCCACGATGGCTCCTCCAGGTTAGGATCTAAGGGGAGTTACTCATGGAAAAGCCACTGATAACACACTGTCGCGCGCTCTGTAAACCAGCACCTTGGGAGAACGTCAGATAATGTAATACTGGTGATTCAGAGGGATGATTACGTGGGAGATACTCCCCAGGAAAACCACATATCAAGGCTTCAGACAAAAAGAGGTCTCGGAGCGAAGCATCAGAGCATCTAATTCACAACAGACATGGTGCACAGACAGAGGTAAATACACCGGTGGTCTCAGTCACCGATTTATCAGCCCGTTATTACCTGTTTTTTTTAATGGGGAAGTTAGTCTTGAGAATTATTATTTGGTACATGACTCACATGCAACATGAGGAGGGAAGGGGAAGTCTTCAGAGCAGGCCGGGCTGCTCGCTGGAGTTCTCAAGTCATTATTTATTTATGGGTGTTCCTGACATTTTTGTTATACAACTTCAGCTGGAACAGACTGGTTAAGCCACAAATTGCAACAAAACAAAGCAAAAAGATTTAATCCCTAAGAGCATTGGCAGCAGCACTCAGTAAACACGGGTGAGATTACAGAGAAACCTAACGACTGGGCATACATTTCTTTATGGTTTTTAGCAACAAGCTCCCTTACATTTTGCTAAGCATTCACAACATACCTTCCAGTGACCCCAGATAATAACTGATGGAGTCCAGATAAAACTGCTGGACTCTATTCTTTGAAAATCATTTTAGATATTATCAGTTAAACACTTCCGCTAGGGAGGAGAAATAAGCAAATAAATCAATAACACCAAAAATAACAAGCATGCAGCAGGATCTCTGATGTCACTCTCATGCAGAAAAACACCAACCTGCATCTGATCAGCGTCACTAAGGCAGGCTGTTCAAACACCGTCTGTACTAGTTAGGTAAATGCAAACCATAACCTCACCTCTGCTTCCATCCAGGACTTGTGAACAGGGCAGGATTCCCAGCAGGATGTTCTCGGTGCAGAGGGATTACAGCCACTGTCTGCAGGGTCCTTTCCAGAAAGCACGAGCTGTGATCACAGCTCAATGCAAAGCAAGGTGAAGTTTTCTGTTAAAAGACATTTATGTTCAAAAAAAATGGCATTCCAACTCCTTGGAAATAATAATAGTGTTACGGCTTTGGACAAAAACTAAACAAATACTTGCTATAATTGTTCAATAGGTAGAGAAGTCACCAGAAATACTTTTAGATACATATTTTTTCCCTTTTAACTCAAAACCACGTCATTTTAACTCACTCGGCGAAGGCAGGTTGTATTTGGAGGCTATCTCCAGGGGCTGGACGTTACAGTGGGGCCAATGCAGCTTCTCTGCAGTTTTCTGCCCTGCACAACCTCGCCGCCCGACACCCTCCGCCTGCGTCCCTGTCGGCGTTCCCTGCACGGGACCCATCCTCGCACGGGGCCGACGTTAAGGCAGACGTTTGAAACGCTCTTTGCAGAACGGGCCTCCTTAATCCACCCTCACGCGCGGCGGCGCGGGGCCACCGCGGGCACGCGCGCCGGGCAGCACGTACGCAGGCCCGAGCGGAGCAGAAAGCTGGTTTGAATTATCCAAACGCAGAAGCCATTTCCTGGTAACGTTCAGTATTTTACCAAAAAAGGCCTGCCAATACAGTTCTCCTCAATTCTTCACTTGTCATCTCTGACATTATCTCCAGGGCTCGCCAGCAAGATTCAGCAGGCATTCCCCACTGAAGAGAACTGGGCAGAAAACGAGGACAGTCGTCTGAAGATTCCTAAGCAGAAGAGTGATACAGGTTAGAATGACAAAGTAAGGACATAAACATCTAAGAAAAATGCTATATAGCTGAAAACACCGACCTGTTATCATGCATACAGTATTACAGGCATAGATGTTTCCCAGACAACTATTTATCGCACAAATGTGGGAAATGCAGCAGCATCACCCTCCTGCATCTTCCTGCTTTACCAAATTGTATTTTGGTGTATAAACAATTTCCATTAAGACTTTCAGAAATACTCCTTTAAGTAATAAAGGTACTCACTGTTTTTCAGCTCGTTAGGGGAGATAGCAGAAAAAGGAAAAGACCTCGATTCTTCCAGTGTTGATAACCGCAGCTATTCAGTGCTTGCTTCTCTATTTTATTCAAGTGTCCTAGAGGGTGCCAATCAATTTTAATATGTGGTATTATTCCAAAAGAATTTAAAACAAAAAGTTTTCAGTCTTAGAAGCAAGAAAATCAAGTAACTTTAAACACAACCAAAAAAATGGAAGAAGCTGGAGCCTGCCCACAAATGGTTACAGGTATAAGGATGGGCTATTCAGCAGGGAGGGCAGCCAGCACTAACTGTACAGATAAGGAACTTGTAAATAAAAATAAAGGGAACACATCTAGTAAACCGAGATGCCTGTAGGTTGGGTTGCTATGAGCAAGTTTGTGGGCTTATTATCACAACCTTAAATTGAAGTGCCCAAGATCTTAAAAAGCTGAATCACGCACCTATAACATTACCGGGAGATCCTACCTCTTACCCCATCAACTCCATGAAAACCCAGCGCTGAATGCCTGCGGGCGTGCACTTGGACAGAGAGTATAACAATCACCAGAACCCCTATAGCTTCAAGCAAGATGCTGCCACAGCCAGGACTCTTAAAAAGGGAAGGGTAAATAGAGCAACTATAAAATAAAATGGGGAAAAAAAATGAAATAATAAATTTTACCGTGGTTGAAAACTAGACAATCATAGATCAGCTCTCCTGCATTCATCTTTAAATTGGCACATTTCTCTTGATTTGAAATGACAGTTTCAGAAAAATAAGTCAGAGCAGTTGATTAATTACCCACTATATTAGACACTATTTTTTAACCTTTGAATTGGTGAGCCTTACATGTAAGGGCGACTTAAGTAATCCTAACCTATAACTTCACTATCGACAGCACTAACACGCAGAGACAGCATCCCCATAGCAGGACGGATGTAACATGAGCGGCCAAGCGGCATACCGAGCCCCTGGATTGCACAAAATCATTGCTGTTAGCACCGTTCTACCTTCACTGCCTTTGTATTTTGGTGCATCAGCCCCACACAATGCAGGACTGGAGCCATGTGCAAAAAGCTCCCCAGTGAAGTGAGACAGAAAGCAACACGAGGGGAGGTGCCGCCAAACGGATCCCTCTGCTAGGGCAGCATCTTCATCAACACTCATCCACTGCCATTCTTAAAAACCGAATACACACAAACAGCCACATGTACGTTCAGGTCTACAGAAAACTGTTAATGTACAAGTGTAAGTTATCTAAATTCAGATTGATAAAATGAAGTTTCGGGCCTGATTTGTGAAATTAGTTTTATTTTTGAAACAAGATGTCAAATTACAAATAAATAATCCATACAGTATAACTGAATTATGATATACAATGCTCAGGCAGTTCATAACAACAACCGAGTTCTCAATGAAAATGAGTTTATGTTAAATAACCAATCACAATAATATACAGCTGGCCATTCGATCAGCTTTCGAGCCTGGTCCAAGGTGTATATTATTTGAAGATGATTGTTCCTCTTACCAGTAAAGATACAGATGTACACAATTTTATAACAAGTCCAAAGTATTTAATACATCACGTTAATAAAAAGTAAAAATGCTGCATCACATAGACTAAATGCAATTGAGTAAACAATAAAAGCTTGTGAATTTTAGCAGGATAAGGGCTATTGCAAAGGAATTGTGTCCTATAGCAATTTCTGCACAAATTTACAAGCTTTTAAGGATGTCTTTATGTATAGTTTCAATTCCATACATTTCTTTGCATCCTATCTATAAAACCAGGAATGTGTAGGCAGGTACTATGTTTTTAGTCTCAATTGCACACTGTTTTTCACTTTCATTTCAGCAAAATAATTTACTGCTGAGATCAGTAAATATTTTACAGCTTCCCACTGAGGTAAAGCCTTTCTTCTGCATGTAAACTGCAGCAGTAGCAGCATCAGTAAACTTGCAAGGTCTTTCTGGATTATAGTTTTAAATTTCCTATCATATTTCAGAAATACTATGCTCTGAAAACTTATATGACATCTAGCTTGAAGTTTGCTGAACATTTTGGAATATTCTTTAAAATAATTGTAGAAACTATAAAGAGATTCAGTGCACCCCTGGAATTTCAGGTCAGTTGTTTTTTACAGGGGAATATATTTTAATGCTATGTAAATTTTCACAACAGAGTAAGTCGCTAAAATCCCCAATCATTCAGAGTCCTGGGAAGTCATATTTACAAGTGTGTTGTCAAAAAGCACCCTCCCCTTTAGGCTACAATATATACCCTTTATTCTTATACTCGGAACGTCTGTTTAAAAAATCACAGCTCTTTTCATTACAGAAGTCGCCACATGATGGAGACTGCTACTTCTAACCATGCACTTCTTATAATTCATTATACAGCTGCCCACAGCATTTAGGACACAAAATACATTCCACGAGGCTTTTTTGTTCTTCTTTTTACACTGGAAACGGGAAGACAAACACAAAGATAACTGGCAAATTGCTGGCCATCACGCCACACACCCATGCAGGTACCACTAGGATTTCACACTCTCCTGAGTTTTGTAGTTTGTGATTTTTTCCAGAGCAGAAATGCAGATTTGAGTTCTGGTCTAATACCAACAACCTTGCAAGAGCACGACGTGAGAACACAGAGCCAAGCAGCCTCAACAGGACTCGAAAGTACTCACAGTCTAACAAGATTCAATTCCATGTCTTGTTACGTTTTTGAGAGAAATAAATACTTCTAAAAATGCTTTAAAGTCCATACCTATATTTTAAAGCTCTTTTTATCTTCAGTGTTGAGGTTAGAAATACTAAGCTTGCTTTATTTTCACATAATGTAGGAGAAAAACGTGCCAAAATGCATCTGATGGCTAAAGGAGAAAATATCAATTCTAAATACATTAAAAAAAATACAAAAAATACCTCCAAATGCACTGTTTGACTGTAATCTAATCTTGAATTTGGGTCAGAAGGAAAATGAAAAATATTTCCAAAATATTTTGAAGTACCTATCTTTTATGCAATTTATCCAAAAATTCATCTAAATTCTTAGCAGAATATTAATTTCAGATTCCTTCCAAATTTAGTGTTTCAAATCTGCTGCACAATGCACCAGGTGATATACACAGTACTTCAGCAATCTATTTTCAGCAAAATCACAAGAAAAATAACCATGCACATCCTGTGCTGAGTGCAAAAACATTTATCAAAATTGATGGATACATATTTAAGCATTATTAATGCCTACTATACTGTGTGATGACATTCCCTACAGACTTGGCAGTTTCCACATACTGATTCTTCAGTTACTTTCCAATACCAGTTTTATCTCTATTTGCCAGACAGAAGGTTATATTCACAATCTAAATATTTGAAATAATTCATCCCACAAATGTGGTTCTGAATTCTATTCATTGTTTCTATTCATTGTTTAAATCCCATTTGACAAATTAAGCACAAGTTCATCAAATGGTAATAGTTTTTCCACAGACAGCAGCTGGAGAAACCCATGAACAGTAGGTTCAATGATAATTTAATGTAGAAGACAGCAAAAACCTTCTCATCATTTTGGCAAAACAAAAGTAAATGGAGGGAACCTACTTGACAACTTTCATGTCCAACAGAACTGCTTTCTATCATCAATAATTTAAGTGGTATTTCAGCATCTGTATTTTAATGAGAAGTTCCTTATGAAACCATCTCCCAAAATTCCCATGTCAAAGCTTCACAAACATTAACAGTAGCAATTACCTCCTACCGCTAAAGTGTCTGCACTATTCAGAATTACTGCATGTTATCACGGCCTAGCATTAAGACCTTGATTCTCAGTACTGCTGGTAAATATCTCACACATGACAGTCTCTCAAAATTAAAGCCCTTTAAATATTTACTCCAAACTCCACTGCCTTCTGCCTTTTCACATTCTTGTGTTACTCTGATTACAGTATTCCTTCTACACATATTTTGAAAACAAAATTCACATCTGAAACAGATCTAAAAGCTCTCACTTAAGACCTGAAGAGGCTCCGTAGCTCTTGAAACAACATTCACATATCTATGGTAAAACAGAAATTGAGACTGCTCCCTTTGCTCCCTTAATTTCCTTCTTTGGAAGGAAATTAAGAAATAAACCAAGTAACTTAAATATGACTGATTAACAAATAATTCAAATGTTTTTAAAGTAAAAAATGCTGAACAAAACACAATAGAGGGAGATTTTTAATGGCACAAAGGGCAGCTAGGCACCATGGAAGCTAAGACCATAACTGTCATTATGACTTTAAAAATCCCCTCCAAAGCATTTGGGTTGCAGCTAGAACAGGATTCTTATCACAGTTTTAGAAACAGCAACAAAACTGAGGTGATGTCTAAATCTAATGGAAAAAAGAGACAATTTGTCACAGTCCCTCTGCTAAAAAGACACTGCCGAACTTCAGAGTTTTTACTAGCTCTGAAGAATTCAGCAACTGTGTGGAACAGTCTTAGAAAAGTTCAAAAAGTTCTGTATTCTGTATTCCGCAGTGTAACTTCTGCTGTGTTAATAGCATCTTTTGTATTAAATAAGCTTGCTCACCTGCAAGAGTACCTGCCTTTCATGCAGAGCTGTGCCTGACCATCTTTTCATCTCAGATCAAAGTCAAAACAACCATTAGGCACATAATAAGGGTGTATTACTCTAGTTGGAATGTCACACATTTTCCTCATGCAATTTTCTACAGAACAGCGGCACAGCAGCAAACAACCTGGTCCTCTGTTCAGTGATCAAATTTATAAGCATTTTCAATTTACATAATTTCACAACATTTATACCTTCTTATGTTTAAATAATCGGTAAAAAGGCCCCCAGTAAAACCTTTTTTTTTTCTATAGCCAAGTTCTCTGTATATACATCCAAACTTTAAAGATACAAACAAAACATTATACAGGATTTATAAACGTTTAAAAACTTGAGCTTCAGAATCACGGCTTCCCAAAAAGACTTAGGAAAACCCACAGACTGACAAGATAGCAGGGAAAACTGGAAAAAAAAAAAAAAAAAAAAAGGAGACAGACACAAGTTTGCTGCCGTAACATTTTACTAAACTTGTCAGTCATAACGGTGGTGGCGTTATCAGAAATAACAGTTTAAGCTGCAAATGAGGAATGGTGGTTTTCTGTGTTGATCTCAAGTGTTGAGACAGATGATTCAAGTATTTCCTATTTGATCCAAGCTCACTGTAGCAAAGTGGTGCACAAAAAGAATTATTTTACATTTTTTCCATACATTCGATCAATGTCCGCTTGATAGTACGCTGTAAGCTCTTTGCGTTTTAGTTTGAATGCGTCTGTCACTAGACCAGTCTCTGGGGTCCAAGGATCAGGGCTCAAACGAATTTTAACTGGTATTTCAAATTTCTCCAGATTAGCTGTAAAAACAAACATTTTGAATAAAAGACTTAAAATGTAACTTTTTTATAAATATATAAATAATCATAAAGAGCAGGAACCACATTCTCACACAAAGAAGTATATGATGTTAACCAACCCCCCAAGGATTGAGGGGGCTCCTCAGAGCCCCCATGGATAGGTCCAAAAACTACAGTGTTGCCACAAGCAGACACAGAATCTATCAGTAATGACTCTTCAGTTCCCACAGAAATACTGAAATAAACCCCAGATGTTTAGATTTGTGCAAAGCCTGTTTATATTATATAAAATATATATGTATTTTTAATTCAAAGTCATGCCTTAATTTTTCCTATGCACAGTTTCTATTCTGTATGGCACCCAAAGCATCCTCAGGGTACTCGTAGGTACACTACAGATCTAGAAAAGACCCAGATTTTTCCAGACCAGCTGCTACAGCTGCCAAGAAGGCCAAGAAGATACTATAGGCCAAAATGCTATAGGATTTAAAGAACACCAGGATTTTTTTAAAAAGGAAATTGACCTGAGCTTGGTATGTCTGGCCTTTTCTTGTATTCTTCTCTCAATTAGTAGCCTCAGTGCAGGGGGCAGGGGACTCAGATCACGATATGATTTTGGTTTTCAGGAAAATTCACTTCACATATAGTCTATGAATATGTATTGAAATATAAAAGCACAAGGATATATTTTTTAGAGCATATGTTTCAAATACATTACTCGCCACAAATCACCTACTCACCTGCCATGGCAGCCTCAGCCAGCACCTTCAGTACCTCTTTTTCCATCTCAGGGCTGTTACAGATCTCTTCCCAAGTTCCTTTAAATCCTTTCTTTCGAGCTAGTTCTACAAGCTCCTTTTGATTTGGCACAACAAATCCAACGACATAAGAATGGAAACTGAGAAGTATAATATACTTTAGTATGAATTTTGTAAAATTAACAAAACCTCAGTAATAGCATTTGAAGTTGGAGGGTTTGCATTTCCTACAGAGATATTGCTCTTTAGCATCTGGCTTCTGTTCACCTGGTACTCTCTTCAAAATTCTCTCACCAAAACTACTTTTGCCTGCTTAAAATTAAGTGGAAAGAGAAGCTACTTACCTTAGAGCAACTGGATTGCTCCAAGGTGTGCTGCCCATATGCATATTCCACTGTGCCTCGTGCTCAAAGCTTTGGGGAAGCAGTGCCCACACGATGTCAATAGGCCCTGCCTCTCCTCATGCTCTGCATCCTGCTATGCAGACTGGTGTGTGGCTTCCCTACCTCACGTTCCTCTCCCACTGCAGAATTCACTTACTGTAGAGCAGCAGAGGACTGCAGTGAAGAGGGGCTGGAGAGCAGGCTGTGGAATGAGCATACGTACAACACATCTCAAAGAAAGCCTCTTTCTGTAAGGTAAGCAACTTCTCTTTCCCTTTCAAGGGATCGTCCATACGTTCATGCAGCTGTTCACAATCTTGGCCTGATATGGCTAGAACAGATGCAGGTGTGATCAAGGCCATTGCAAAACTGAAGTATAATTCACCCTGAAACAAATATTCAGAATTTGTCAAATGGTATAAAGTTTAGGGGGAAACTGAACAATGCAGATCACAGATTTGGAGAGCTGAAAGGGATCTTGGATAATAACCTCATTCATTCAGCTGCCCTGAAGCTGGATGAGCTACATCTAACAGATGTTTTTCTGATATCACTAAACATCAGAGAAAGGCAATGCTTCACTACGCTCACACCACTGAGTGGGTGTTCCTCAGGGCTATCCTTACGCTTCCTTTCTGCAGTTTAAGTCAGTGGACTTTTCATATAGCCAACAATCAGATGATGATGATTTTAGCTCATTTTTTAAGTTTTCCATATGATTTTAAAATATTAACTCTAGATACTCTCCAGGTTACTCTACACTGAAATTTTCTTCAGTGTCAGCTGTATTAATTGTAATGGCATCTGAGAACATTGTTTTGGTGAAGACTGAACAAAAGTCCATTACAAATATAGGCTTCCTTCGTACCACCTATTGACAAGCCTATCCCTTTTGCTTACTCCTATTCTTCTCTTGCTTTTAATACACTTACAGAAAGAACTTCACATTAGCCTCACTATTGCTTACTACTTGCATCTTACTCTTGGGTCTTTACTTCTCTAATCTTTCTTCTACACATAATAAATTCTGAACTGAATCCTCACAGCTCGGCCTCAGGTTTACTCCACATATCTTTCTTGGGTATATATTAAGACATTCAGACTCTCTTCCTTCTCCATGTTAGTATCCTGACACCTAAGAAGTCTTGATAGCACTATCTCTGCAACCTTATATTTACCTCCAGAGGTGTGTGATCCCAACTCATCTGTATAAAGTACAAAAAAGACTCTAAACCCTCCCTGCTGCTGTTGCTGCTGCAGATCTTGAAGTTCATAGCTTCTTCAGTCTTCAAAGTCTTAACAGTTGCATGAGGGAAGCAAGCTTTACCGTTTCAGTTATTAGTCATCTTCTCCATACATAGAAATTTTAGTAAAAAAATTGTCCTGCAGAAGATATCCACCGGACAACCTTCCCTTGCTGTTCTTGGAAACCTACCCACGTATGGCCCTCAGACTAGCACAAGAGAGATCTGTGATGACACAGCACGCTGGTATTTTTTATTCCCTAAAGCCTAGTCCTCAACTCTTTGTGATGTTCCTGCTTCAAACTTCCTTGCTTTTCACCCTGTGTTTACTTATTCCCAAAGTAACCAATCTAAGTTTCCTGAGGTGATGCTTGAGATCATGTGAGCACATCTTGGACAGGGGAAATACCAATAAAGTTGTAGGAATCTCTTCTGAAAGAAATACAGTTACGCAATTTTTTTAGCAAGCATTTTCTTTTTGGAGTATTTTTCCTGAAGCCATTAACACACATAACTTCTGCAGCAGTGATACTGCACAGACACCTCTGTTTTCCTGCTTCCATGCTCAGCAGAGCTTGGCACCCCAAATTCTACGGTCAAGTCACCGATTTAACCTATTAGTAAAAGAGTGGTCTGCCCTCCGTGTCCTTTTGCTTGCAGGACTAAAATACCTAACACATACCAATGAACTACTCCTCCTGTATGTAGGATTCACCCAGGACAAGTATAAGGAGAGACGGAATACAAGAGGTAAACACATACCCACAATGAAATGCGCATATGGACCATCAGAGAATGCGTATTAGTTACTTATACTAGATCATATACATTAAGGTATTAAAAAGAAATAAAGCAACAGCAGAAAAATCATCATTAATGCACTTGGGGGCTGTTTTTAAATTTCCTCAAAAAATGCCCATAGGTTCTTCTACTTTTAACTAATACACAAAACATGGACTATCAAGGACAAGCATCTCTGATGAGTAAATTTTAGTCTCCAAGAAGTCCTTCCAAGTACTGGAATACCACCGTCACAGTCCTGAGACTGTAGGTAGGTAGGTAGGATAAGACCAAAACCAAACATAATCTTTTAAAAGTTTCCACAGCGCAGAACAGATTTCAGTCCTAATTTCTATCTGAAGATAGATCAGAAGACTCCTTCCTCCCTTCATTTCTTCAAACGCCCAGTGTACCAGATACACTGCAAGTTATATGGGATATTTGCAGCAATGTGGAACCAGACTAAGTCACAAATTCATTACCTTGATAATTGAGAAGGAGCTTTTCAACCAGTGAGTGGTTGACTTGACTTAAATTTTCAATTTCTAAACAGGCACCTACTCCAAATATGTGGAGCTGACTGTGCAAGTACTGTAATAAATTTTTTTATGTAAAAGATATATAAATAATGTATATAAAGGTTTGTAAAGGCAAATATAACTCTTAAAGAATAATTTTTAAATCCCTATTCTACAGAGTAAAGCCAAAGAGCTGAATTCTCTTGCTTACTCTAAATTCATACTCAGCTCTTGGAGAGTCAAATTTCTTCTCCAAGTTACGTTGAAAAGTGTATCAAAAACTTGACAGACCAACTAGAATTTAAATTCTAGAACAGCAGAAACCACTGTAAGCAGCAAACTCTTTCTCTGTTAATAACACAGGGTGAACAATAATGAAAAACAAATTTAATGAAAATCAAAATGTTCTGAGCAGCAAATGCCCACTGCATCTCCTGTAACTGTCAGAATTGTATGTTTGTATGGAGACTACTGACAATTAACATAAAACACAGACAACCAGGTGAACAAAAAGTTTCTTTTCTACTTATTAGTACTCCTGGTCTTCAGAGGGGATGGTATTTTGGACAGCCTATGAATCAGAATATTTCTCATAATTTGGAAGCTAAAGTATGGCCTTTGAAACAGGACAGCAAGGAAACAATCTTTAAAATATATTTATACAATAAGCTACTGTTAAAGCTCTCATGTATAGCAAGCTAGGAAATTCTAGAAATAAAAACTTAAGACATATTCACATGTTAGTATGGTAGTATAAGCAAGAAATCTAAAGGACATTTAATTGCTAATTAATGCTAATTGTGTTTAGCACTAGTATTTACACAGCATTTACACTGGTTCATATTGAGTTCATATTGAGTCATTGCTCCTGCTGGGGTCCTGCAGGGGCTGAGGACAAAAAATACTTTTAATACACAATCCAGCTTTGGACTGTTGAAAGTTTTGCTCCCCTCTCCACAAAAGTACTTCCTCCGAAGAGCAGATCACAACTAAAAACGTGATCAGGCAAGGAACAAAGTGTGCTAGCACTTCTAAAGGTAATCCCCTTCCTAAAGTGCTTGAGCAATATCTCTTATGAGCACAATCAAAGCTCAAAAATATTTTTTTTTTATATTTTTTGGGGAAAAGGCAATGAAGGAAACTCACTGTGAGCATTGTAAAAAGGATGAAGGAGAAGTTGGAAAAGAAATAATAAGAATCTAATTGTTTTATTTTTAACAGGAAAAAGTTATTTCATCGTACTATAAATAATTTTTCGACTGATAGAAAAAAATTATTCCACACTGATAGTCAAAATATTTTATGGTTTCAGCAGGACAGACAAAAGAATAGAGCAATATCAAAACATCAGCTGCCTCTTACCTGCTTGCATACGCACAAATATTATCTACCAGTGGAAGATTCTTCAGAGCTGCTTCTACTTTGCCAAGGGAAACATATTCTCCTGCCTGGAGTTTTACAAGGTCTTTCTTACGATCTATTGGGGAAAAAAAAAAAAAAGTTTTTATGTTAATTATAGAACAGAAAAGTTAGAGACATTGACTTTATGCTCTTTTGAAAATTGCCAAAACATATTCCTCAAATAGGGGTCAGCTTACATCATCAAATAGGGGTCAGCTTACATCAAGCACATTTAACATTAAATTCCAAAAAAACCTGTCCCTTACCTAACAGGATCCACATGTGAATCATATGTATTTCTGCTTTTACAACAGCATCTTCCATACAATACCTCTAGTACATCAATAGAATGCAGCTAGGATTGTGTATCTTTGGAAACATACATTTTGTGCTGTTTAGCTCAAATACTTAATGCAGGAGACACAGCATCTGGCGACATTGTAATATTTATTCTTATGTTAAAACCCTATTCAAAGAGCAACTGTCCATCTGTTATTTGAAACAAGAGCCAAATTTGAAAATTAAGCCCAAATGACTTGAGCTTATTGCTTTTTGGGGGGCTGTGCACAAACAAAAACCACAGGGCTTCATCCAGCCAGCTGTGACGGCAACTGGCCTGCCTGTCCCTGGACTCTAACATTGTTTGCTTCTCTTGGCAGTCAAGCAAGGTAGTTTTCTGTCTGTCTTATCTTTTTGACCAGTACAAGGCAGCTACAATGAGGTCTAAAATCCGGCCCATAAAACAAAACAGCTAAGCTCAGCACTAAAAAAATTTTAGTAGCGGGTCTCTTTTCAAGATTAATGACCACACTGATTTAACCAGATTTTATAATACTGATTTTTTAGTTATTAGGACACCTATTTTTTATGTCTACAAATGTCAAAGTATTAGGAGCTT
Organism: Eudromia elegans; assembly: GCA_003342815.1. Taxonomy (NCBI): domain Eukaryota; kingdom Metazoa; phylum Chordata; class Aves; order Tinamiformes; family Tinamidae; genus Eudromia; species Eudromia elegans. The sequence continues at coordinate 2,438,174 of PTEX01000002.1, read as the reverse complement.
AACATAGGCTCCTTATATAAGTTATAAAAATCAAATACAACTTACCTAATTCAAGGCAGTCTACATTTCTTAGCTTTCCAATTATTAATCTCACTAAAGATCTGAGTCAGTGTTAAGGCTGTCTTAAAAGCAAGCAATTAATTATCTTAAAAAACAACTGAGATTATATTAAGATATCAGTATTTCCATGGGTAGATACAGCAAAACTTCTGACTGCAGGCCAAGATATGCACATCTCTGAGTGCTAATATTATTATCTCAGAAATACATGTGTTTGTACATGTGCACGTATATTCTAAAATACTTAAATATATGCATACACAAACACACCCTTACCTGAATTTGCCATAACTCACCAATAATTTTTAGACATCCATCTTGATGAAACTCTCCAACATCTCCAGTATGGAGCCACCTCTGTCCATTCTCATCAACAAAGAAATCTTTTCTGGTTCTCTCTTCATCTTTGTAGTATCCCACAGTCACATTTTGTCCTCCAATAAGAATCTCACCTCTAGGATACGGTTTATCAGTATTGTAATATCCACCTAAAAAATACAGGTTTAAGTTAATAAAAGCTAAAAATATACTCCAAAGCCAGAATTCCTATTACTTTTATATTTAAATAATAAAAATAAACCACTTCAAGTACTCCTTTGCCAACAGTACTTCTTGAAAACACTACATAAAATAGTGAGCAAAGATAGGTCCAATCCCTTTCAGTATAAAGGAATTTAACATGTGTGCTTAACACTAGTGGAATTTCCTCTCTCTCTCTCTCCCCCATATACAGAGAGGTCAAATGCAACATCTGTGCAATCTTTCTACCAGGGTTAACCTGCTGTATTGATGTCATACAGCTTGAATAAAAAAGATAACTTGACTTCATACATTTAGGAAAAAAAAAAGAAAGAAAACCTACATGTTTGAATTAGCTCCAAACTCCTCTAAGTATTACACAGTTCTGCTCTCCAAAATAAGAAAGTCTACAACGAGAATTAATTAAGTTTGAAGCGTCTTTAGATAATTTAATAGTTTTGCAGAAAACCCAAACAGACAAGAGCCATCACATCCCCTCCTACAGGAGTACTAACCTGGAGCAGAATGGGGAGGACACTCTTTACACAGACATGCATATACAATTACAGTGTGACTTGAAAGAAACAATATAGCAAAAAGGTTAGAGTAACCTATTCAAAAGGCCAGTAGTGATAGCTTCTGCCTAATTATATGCAAATTTTAAAATTGCTGAGGAATAGATTTTATCCACAGCATCCCACCTCACATCAACCTTGTATAGGTAAAAGAAGGGCTTTAAAATAGTCTTTTAATTAGTACTACTGAAATACAGCAGAATAACCTTATTCTGTTCTGCTGTTCCACAACAGAATCGAACCAACCCTGTCATCTTTTTATTACCTCCACCTAAAGCACACGTGTCAGTTTTTTGTCTTCAGATCTGAAGCTGCCTAGACAACCCAGCCACTCCTTTTTCCATATATAATAGAGGGCTTAGGCTTCCTGAAGGGAATCTTCCACCTACCTGAACATCAGTCAGGCATCACCTCCTGCACCTAAGTTGCGTCACAAGCTAACATCACAAGCAGCAATTTTAATTTACACATTGGACAAACCCACTAACAGAGCAAAGCCCAATAAACAGCTCTACAAAGTTTCTGCAAACACAGAAATTCTCACCTTCTTCCCAATTCATTAATTTGATTTCACAGCAGACCAAAGGTGCTCCCACTCTCCCTGTAGTGTAGTCCCAAACTAGAATTCAAAAGGAAAACAATTTTCAGAAAAAACTTTGCCAGAACGGTTTAGAAACATCAGTATTGTCATGCACTTCACCTACTGAAACTTAACTGCTATTTCTTTAATTTAACTCTTCCCATACACCTCTCAAAAATAAAGGTATGTATCAAAGTAATGCAAGTTAAGTTCATATCTTGGGAAGCATTTAAATGCTTCTTGGGAAGCTTTTAAAGAGTTTTCCCTTGTCTCCCGAAATAAGCAGAAATCAGCAATATTCCAATATGATACAATGATTCTGTATTTTGGTTCACTTTCTCTTCTCTTAGTATTAAATTTTAATATTACTTAGCATGGAGAAAATGAAAAAATAAAAGAAGGAATACTTAATTGTTCCAACATTACTGAGTAAAATAATTTTGTCCCACCAAGAGAAACATAAAATTGTCTGCCTTAATTATCCAAAGAATATTATTATCCAAAGAATAATGAAAACACCAAGTTACCACAGCTCTGTGGTTGTGAAAGAATTTTGTTTATATGCAAAATGGAGCTCGACTTTAAGAACACAACTGAATTAGCTAATCCTTAAATCCAATGTTTTTAAACCTGGAGTTCCAGTACCTTGTGCTGTATTTCACCGTGAACAGTTTTCATTAATACTAGTGAACTAGTGCAAGATATCACTCTGAGACTCCCTGCAATTTGCAAATGGATAGGGAAAAGAAAAAAAAAGAAATCCTCAAATGTAAACAATTTCTGGTTTTATTTATACTATAAAGCAGGAAGTGGTGGGATGAAGAATGCTTTCTCAAAGGTAAAGTTTCCATTCCACCAAAAAATGAAGGAATATAGGATATATTTTCCTAATATAAAAAAAAAACCAAATATAATAATGTACTCATCAAAACAGAAATTCTTTTTTTTCAGTTCAACTTGTAAGCACAGTAACGCCAAAATTCCACTACAAGTTTCTGCATCTCAAATAAGAAAATGTCTTACATGTAGATCACCAGATCAAGCACAATGTGTCAAAATTAGCTCTCCTACAGTTTCGCAAATTTACCATTACAAGAACTTCCCTGACTTCCTAATTGTTGACAATTGGTGACAAACAAAATGAACAGCCCAAAGCTTATGCTAGCAGAGCACTCAGCACTGATCACAGCACCCGGCAGGATGCATCGGCACCAACCATCAGTGATTGTTCCGGCTCCAGCTGACTCGGTCAGTCCGTAGCCCTGTCCTACAGGGCAACAGAAACAAATGTTCATAAATCGTTGGGTTGCTGCAGACAGGGGAGCTCCTCCACAAAGCAGGATACGAATTTTTCCACCTAGCAGCATTCGTACTTTCCGGAAAATAAGGCTAAAATACAAAGAAAAGAATGTACATTTGTTGCTTAAAATCAAAACAAGAGACAAGCTAATTTCATATCTGCATTGAAAGTTTTCCCCAACTTTAGATCAACTTTATGACATTCAAGGAAAACCTGGAAGTTTTCAAGAGCAAAGACCCTGACCACGCAGGAAAGCCTAGATTTTTTTTTGTGCCATTAAAAAATAAACTTTAAGTTACCTATCGCAGAGTGGGGTAGTGTAGCCTTTGGAAATCTGTTCCATTTTGTAATTGTAGGCCAATATAAATAGATTCCGCTGGAAAGTAGTCATTTCATTCACTTTATTCATGACATTTTTGTAGATCCGATCCATAATTTCCTAGTTACATAAAGGGATTAATATCAACTTAAGCACCTTAAATCTTAAATTCAATACAATAAAAAGGGAACACGACCTATAAATTCTGTATATTCCACATGACAAACCACTCCCAGCTGCTGCTTATTCCATTGCTAAAGGACAGCAAGATCAATAGGGAAACTGAGGAAAGCAAGTCTGCAAAGTACTATGAAGTACTATGCAAAGGGGAGCCCAAATATCTCTGCACTCCACTGAAATTATTGTGAAACCAGCATGCAACTAAATCAACAACTATCTTCTTTACGATGCTATGAAGTGTGAAAAGTATTTCCTCTTCCCACAAAGGCCCTGATCAGGTTGCCTCTCCTGCTCCTCAGATCTCAAAAAAAGGAAAGTCTCTGCCATGAGCCAACTTCTTCATACAATAGCTGCATTTAAACTCTGTGTGTGTGCATACATACACACATGTGCTCACAGAGTGTTTACTATCACAAACATTTAATTAACTTGTCAATCTTAAATCTCTTAATTTTTTTGCCAAGACAGACACTCATGTTGCAATTTATGTCAATTTATATACATTAATGCAGAAAACATGGTTGAAGGTAACAACTTTCAGCGCTCTATCTTTTCATTTTCATTGATAATTGCATTAGTTTTTTTGTTAAACATTTTAATTATTAACTATATTTTACAAGTGATTCATCTTTAAGTTACTTACTGGAACAGCTGCCATTAGTGTTGGTCTAAGTGTAGTAACATCACCTTTGCTTCCTTTCTTTATTTTAGAGGACTGAAGTAAAGAATAAATTAACAAGAGGTCATATCCGAGATTACTAACACATGAATCAAAATTACATAGTATATCTTGCAAGTTATCATTTATATTTGTCTTTTAGCAGTTAAAACTAGTTCAGAGCAATAGTTATAAGTGCTAAAATTCCTTTTCATAAGTTAAAAAATATATACTTCAGAAATTTTATAATCTCTAACATGACCAATATTGTACTAAATGGACTTAACATACACCAACAATGTACCTGGTCAGCTAAAGTCTGAGGCGATGAGTAGCCAATGCGGCATCCATGAGACAGACAGACAAGTTCAGCACTCAGCTCCAGAACATGAGCAAGGGGCAAATAGCCAATGTAGATGTCTTTTTCCCTGTGAAGAATTGATAAAAAAACCAGGTTGATTAGAGTCCTCAGGGAAGTTAGCGTGCCGAATTCACAAAGAGCCTACTAAGAACTAGAAAAATGAAAGATGGCCTTTGAGCTGAAGAACATATGTGAAAAATACCAAAGGGTGTTTTTATATTTCAACTTATAAGTTGTATAAGTACAACTTATGGTAGTTTGCAATTCCCTTTGTGCCAAGTGGCCTCACAGGCTTTCGTTATCACATTTTCCAAGATTCATCCCAGTTACTCTGAGCAGAATATTACCATTTGCCTTTAAATTCTCTCTTAGGGATGTAACATTTTCATTTGAAAGATAAAAATACTGTACAGATAAGCAAGTAACCTATAGTAATTCCTTCAAAAAATATGGAAGAGCTAGCAGCAGGAGTGCTTCAGGACAGCTTGCATTTCTGACACTAAGAAGCCACTTAACTGGACAAGACTTGTCTATGAGGATGACTTGTTTTCCTCAAATTACAATCTGAGAACGTAAACCAGACCAAAGGGCAGGGAGATAGAAAGTTCAACTGTGTTTTCTTAGCAAACTCTTCCAAAATAAAGCACTCTAAAGAAAAGCACTCTTCTGTATTCCCAAACACATAAAATGAGAGAAAAAGCAGCACATGGGAAAATGATGTCATTTTACACAGGACTTAAAGATGCTCAGACTGTGCGTAGTAGTGTGGGGCATCACAAGCTGTATAAAACAGATAATCTAAAATTACAATCCAAGTACACAGAAGCATTGTTGGTACGTACCCCAAATTAGGAATCCTTTCAGCCATTCCAGTTACACTAGCAATTATGTTGCAATGGGAGATCATAACTCCTTTGGGAATTCCGGTGGATCCACTTGTATACATGATTACTGCAATATCTGAGGGTACAGGCCTCACTGGCTGCTTGTTTCCTGTAATTTCCAATAATTTTTATTGTAAAAGAGAATACATAATGTGTAGAAAGGCCATTAAATCAGAAGATACTAAATACTAAGACAGCAATTGTTCTGATTATAACTATGTAACCATCGCTATTAAGTTTTGCTTCCAGTTTAAAAGGTTATGGTTGACCTTAAGTGCCTTCTTTGCATTAGCTCTGCTTTTCTTTGAGAGACTTGGGATAGAAAAATCAGTCTCTGTAGACCTTCCTGCTTCCTGTGTTCCTGCAGAGGAGAGTAAAACGGGACAGAGCTTTCACTTCTCCTCCAAAACACCACTGAGCTTCCTACCTCTCAAGGTACCTTGCACTACTTCCAGCAAGTACAAGGTAAAGCCCCATTTACAAAGCTACTTTGTCACAAGCTTCCCCAGCAGAGTGACAACACTCTGCTTCCTTCACAGCACACATGGCAGGGAGTTACTGAGCCCACGTGAGGCCCAAAATCTGTAAGTATTTAAATAAAGTTCAATAGCTTTAAAAGGATTAAATCATTTAAGGATATCAAGGAAAAATAACTATAAAGGGGTTTTGGGTTTTGGTTTTTTTATTCTTCAACTGAAAGCAAGCAAATAAGAGAACCATTATGCAAATGCTTCTCTGGACACAGACCATGTGCAATACCATGTGCAATAATAGTGGCACAATATACTCACTAAAGGAGAAAAGAGAAAATACATTTAACGGTTTCCCATTCACCCAGCCCTGCAAATTCCATATAATTAATGACTGGGGCAGGGTGTGGGAAGTGGGGTATAAAATGAGCACATTTACTTATTATAACACTAATTGAAAATATCTGACCATAAGCCACCTTAACTGTAGTACACCATAATTTCCAAATGGGTGACTCGACAAATGCGATGTTCCTTTATTGCTGTTTACTGTACGCAATATTTAAAAGACTGAAGAAGGATTATATCATTTTACACAGCACTCAGATCAACAAATCTTGAGCTACTCATAAATTAGAACGGGAATTTGTTCTGTGGTTTTGTCTGAAAGACTTTTAGAAGTACACAGAACTGCCACATCAAGAAAGGGGGGGACAATGTTTCAAAAACATAGAGAGTTAGAGAGCCCACCATACTGGGAACGCATCTGCCATTTCCCTGAAAAACAGAAGCTGGATCAACCGCCACCACCAGCTTCTACAACAGAATTACATTTATGTGCCTTCAGTGATTAAAAGATGCTGGAAACACATAGAATAAGAAAGCTACTGCTGAATATAACCAAGTCTTAAAATACCAGTCTCAGCAACTTCAGAGTCAAGATGAAACTGTTACTGACAACTGATTTCCAATTCTAAAAAGTTAGATCAATTGAAAATAGAATTAAATAATTTCACATTGTAATCTGATATTTTCAGAAATGTAATAAAAGAAATTGAGTCTGGATCTATCTAGATTTAAATAGCTATTTTACATTTTCTCTGAGAATTTAACAAGATTTAAAACAGCTGCAAATTACTCATGTCATTCACCACAAAAACGTGGAATAATTTTTCTCTGCACGCTTCGAATAATGTTTTTAATATATCACATTATATGAATAAATTCTAAATGTCTATTGTAGCCCAAAGCTTACCCCAAAAAATCATTCTTCAAGCTTGTTTATAGAGAAGTCAGTTTTCATCAAAAGATTTGAATAAAGTGGAGTCAAATGCTTTTTTTTTTTTTTTTCCAAAAGAAAAAGACTATAAACAAAGTAGATCAGATGATGTTAATCAGAAAAGGTTAATCATTGCACAGCTTTCCAAGCCCTACAATATCCCCAGATTTACTCAACAGGGTCAGAGAGAGACGACGAGGTAGACGATCCCATTGGGGAGCAGAGCGAACCCACCGATGTCTGCTTTGGCGCCCATGGCTTGCACAGAAGCCATGGTGTGAACGATGACGCCCTTGGGGAACTCTGCCCACGTGGTTGGTTTGCCGTCCACGGTTATGATGTGTCGCAGCCGCGGAACGTGGGACACGATCTCCTGCGGGAAGGAGCGCTTGTTCAGAAGGCAACGCGACAAACAGCATCGCAACCAAACACAACGAAAACGTTGATCTGGAATACTGGATAATAACCACGTCTAGCTCAGATGATTGCCAAGATGGAAGCTTTCTGCCCTTAGGTTTGCAAGAGCAGTTGATCTCAGCACTTAGAATTCCTAAAGCTTTTTTTCTAAGTATCTACCAATCTGCTGCTTACTTCAAGAAATGCCTACAATTAAGACAGGCATGATTTGTAGGCATGATTGACCTTCCACTCTTGTTTAACACAGACGAAAGATGTCCTGCGCAACCTCGAGCTCCCTGTAATTCTTATGTTGCTTCTTGATTATTGGGCTATTTAAAATATGTAGCAGTTAAAGACAATGATTGCTTAAGCAGCAGTTAAGAATTATGAGCAAAACACAACTTCTAAAGTAACTCAAGTGAAAGGCAGTTATCACCTATGGCAGGGTAAACACAGTCTCTCATAATGCACATTTATTTTTATTTATTTTTGTTAACACATGTTTAGACCATTCTGATCTATTTTATTTTTAACTAACATGCTACGTATAACATCCGTGTCAATAATAAAACAAGATGATCTTCTTTAAACTACTTTAATGAAAATATTTAATAAGCTACCCCCAATACTGGAGAACAGTACTAACTATTCAAGCACCAGTCTTCAGATTTAAGAATCATTTTTCTGGCAGCGATCAAGGGTATTACCATATACAGATGCTTATATGCAGTTTATGCACTTTCTGCTCCTCCCATCTGCTTCAGCAGGTAACCTTTTACATCACAAGACCACCCTGAAAAACCCTGAGCACTTGTTGAAAATGGGAGCCTAATGATATCTTTTGTACATGAAGACCCCATAAAACTTGTTTTAAAAGAAGTGCCTCCACTATAAAAGGGCAAGAAAGTCAATCACTGTTCCGTAGAGCTACACAGGCCATTTAACAATAATGAATCAGAAACACTGGAGAAAGATTCACAAATAAATAACATGGCTCTGACCTTCAATTTTGTCTGCATCAATTCTTTGCTAGTAATGATGGTGGTCACCTCAGTTTCATTTAATCCATGTACTATTGCTGGGCCTCCCAGTGTAGCATACAGTGTAACAACTGAAAGAAAGGCAAGAATAAATAAATAAATAGGAAAGTTATTTCTTCATTTGGTCATCAAAACTAATAAATAACATATATTGCCCATATGACCATTTAACATCTGTTGAAACCCACTTTATTCTGTGTAATTCTCTTGTGAACCTACTCTCTTATCTTCATGGCTTTTATTTTAAATGTAGGTATCTGTTCTCAATCCAATATTCTTCTTGTACACAGGAAAAAAGATTTCCTGATTTCTCTTCTCAGAATTCATTTTGTTTCACAGTTCTCACTGCTTAGAACTGATTTCATGGAAGAGGCTATTAAAACAATGTAATACACATTATCAAGAGATTAATTCCCACACTTGGTAATAGATCTTTGGCTGTCGTATTCCCTTATCTATTTAAAGCAAGTTAATAAAGGTTTAATCACCAGAACTATTAGACATAGAACTAACATTGTGAGAACACACAAGGAAAGAACAAAGTTTTTCTAACAGTCTATTTCTTAAAAACTTCGTATTCTTTCATATTAATCATTTTAACCCCAAATTTCATTTCCTGGCATTCTTATGGGAACTACATGAGAAAAGAGAGTGAGTCACATGTAAGACCGAGGAAAGAACAGAGCAGTTTAAGAAAGGAGATGTCTTAAAAACTGTCTAGATTGAAATACAGAAAAAAACCAGATATTTTCTGTGACAAGACTTCCGGCACTGCTGTTGTAATTTTTAATGATTATAGTGATTAATCTTAACTCACTCAAGATGGGAGCTATACTGAATTGCTATACTCCTTTTTTTGTACTGTGCCTGGAAAATGGAAAATTACCTTTTTCTGTATTTCAATCTAGACAGTTCACTGAAAATTTAACCATGACAATGATTAAAACAAAACACTCTACTGCAAGTTAGAGCTTTGACTGCAGTACCTTTGCTGCAGAGAAAGATAAAACCCCATTGTGGGCAATGATTCGAAATTCAAAAAGTTACTAACTTAAGACGGCAAACTAAGCTGCAGTTTCCTTGCACAACGAAGTAAATCGTTGACCTCTACTTATTTTTCCCTTGTTGAAACAGTCTATCATAGTTCAGAACTGTTGCAGGGCAAATGCACATGAACAGTGTTTGCTTTAATTTGGTGGGAGCAAAGTCCAGCGGAGCGTCCCGACCGTTCCCACGAGCTCTCGCTACTTACTTCGATGACCTCTGTTATATAAACATCTCGCAGAAATTCAGATCCCCCCAGCCAGCAAGCGCAACGGAGACACCACATGAGCTAGAAAGAGAAGTCTAATCTCTCAAATAACCACTTACATAATTACTCATCCACATAAATAAATACATCAGAAAAACCTCACAGTTAAATGATAGGAGCAGACAAATTGAGATATATACCACTTATAAGATGGTATATTGATGCCAGGGAGAGAGAGAGAGAGAGAGAGAGAAAAGTGAGAAACCATTCTGACCAGAGGAATTCTTTTCTCTACTCTTAATACCTAAAACCTTTTTCAGACTGAAAAGGTCTGAGAGGTAATTTTTTCCCCCTTTACTACTGGGGTCATACTGAGAAGGATTTCTTTTCTTTGTTGGTCTTTACAAAAGCAACGCTACGAATAAGATATAAATTCATAATTTGTATTTGAATTAACGCTAGGAATGCTGCTCTAGGGAATTTCTTAACAACAAAGAATCTGCTACCTTATTATACAAGAACAAAGTCTTGCCCTACAAAAAAAAAAAAAAAAATGCTGAAAACAAAACACAAGTATCTCATCCTCCCTCATGAAGAAACAGAAGGAAAGCAAACTGCTAGAGGCCTCGCTGAATTCAATCCTGAGAAAAGCACTTGTGCTGAGGTTGCACGAAGGCATCACTGGACAACGGATACTAACCCTTCCCGACTTATTCCATAATTTAGTTATACACTCGGGTGTTATAGCTGCTCACACTGGTGCAGAGATTCACACAGGTGAAGAAAAGACATTTGAGATGCAAGGTCTCTGTTAGCCTTCTCCTATTCCTGTTCCTTCCCCTATATTGGTACCAGCAGTCCTTTCTGCTTCCTGCAAGACTTTCTTAGCTTCCAACCACGTATGCAGGACAGCAGAGCTTACCGGTATTTCATTTATCTGCACGTGTAATACCTAATATAAAAGTGATTTTCCCCATGTTAATACTACAGTACAAAAGGCATTCTCTCCAAAGCAAGATCTGAAGGCATGTGCAGCTTATGTTGGCATAAGCTCTGCACACATAACATAAAGCATAATACATTTCACATTCTGAAAGGATGTCACAACACTATCAGAACAGTTTGCTCTCACAAAAATTGAAAACTGAAAAAAAGCTAATACTAATATGCTACTTAGCAATATTTGGCCACACTATTCCTAAAAAAAAAAAAAAAAAAGTGAATTTTGTAATTTGCTCATCAAAATGACTACGTGAACACTGCATAATAGTATCATCATCTGCCAGCACACAAGTCAGCCAAGTTCATGTAAGACCACATACAGCTAAGACACTAAGCATCACGTCAGGCAGTGTGCTGAAGCACGTCTCAAAAAGAGAATTTAAAACACTAATCCAACAAAACCAGAAACATATGCATACCGTTCTAAACACATGATAGCCATCCAGTCACTGTCAGATGCTTTCAAATTACGAAATATTCCTAGAATTTACAAGTATCGTTCACTTCCAAAGATAAAATAAATGAGACAAACATTTTTATTTTATTCCCAGGAATGAGTCACTAGGAATTTAACGGAACCCCGAAGTGATAACAGGGAACTGACAAAATATATTGTGAGAACTGTAATTAAAGACAAGGCAGACATCTCATCTGAGAACAGTTTGTGCAGATCTTGTTCACTGCCAGGAGAGAAGTCGCTCAGTGAATAAAGGGCAAAATTACAACTGAATTTAGGCTGGAAAGCACCTATGGAAGCCACACAGCCCACCCTCCTGCTCAAAGCACGTCAGCAATTCAGCACCAGTTGAAGCTTTGAGCATCTCCAAGGACAGAAATAGCACAATAACTCTAGGCCCTGGTATTTAATTACCCTCACAGGGAAGAAGGTCCTCCTAACAACTACGCAGATTTTGCTGCATTTGCACTTGTGTCAGCTTTCCTATCACGGCACACACCTCATGTTTTCCAACCGCCTGTGCTTCCCAGCAGTCCTCCACCACACTCTTTCCAGCATGCCCATGTCCATCTCGTACTCAAAAGACTCAAGCTGGATGCAGTGTCGTGGTCTCACCAGCGCCCAAGTAGAGGGGCAGGATGGCTTCCCTGACCCAACCTTGCTGCAGTCACACCACTACAGCCCAGGACACTGCAGGGCTTCTCCACTGCACAGGGGCACTGCTGACACATGTATAACTTTGTGTCCACCACGAGCCCTGGCTCCTTCACTGCAGACCTACTTCTCCCCTAGCCCATACTGGTGCAAGAAGTTATCCCAGCCCACATACAGCAATGTCCAGTTGCTTTTCTGTTAGCTCAGGTACTTTACTCAAGCAAGGTAAGAGGAATGGGCTTGGTCCTGCATTTGTCCGTCTCTTATTCTGAAGAGCAGTGAGGCCAAGTGGGGTCAGCTCCAGCCAGCCTGTCCCACCCTGCTACTCCTCAAAGAGTCTGCGACTGCCACGGAAGCTCATCCTCCTCCTCAGGCATACTGAGCTTCTCCTCAACATGGGTAGTGGGCTCAGCAGGAAAGTAGCAGAAGACTAAAGGAAAACTAACTGTAAGACACAGAATGGGATTAAGACTGTCATTAGAAAAAAAATGACACATTTCTTATAGTCAATCCATGACAAAATGACTATCACTCCAGCAGAGATCAGGAGAATCTCACCTCAGTCCACTTCTAGGGTTAAAGATCCAGGCAATATATAGTAACTTGGACACTGTGCATGATAGAAAACTGCCTACAGACTGTTCACTCAACCTAAATGTAGGACAGCAGTCTTCAAGCTTCAGAAGGAAGAATGATAACTCCTCAAGCCTGTCCTTGAGTATTGTCTCAAACCAACACTGAGGTTAAATTACTGTTTAGAAAATAATATGCAAGGAAATGTGATAACGTTCCACAGGAATAAAAATGGCCAAAATATCTTTAGGATAGGGTTACTCTATACAAAAATAAGCAAATCTCTGTTTCAATGAACCTTGGGATAAGATGATGGAAATACAAATAATGGAGTGACAGTGTCACTGATATCAGAAGGCAAACTCTGGAACAAGTTGAGGATGCCACTGCCAAACTTTCTTAGGGAGAAAATGAGATTCCCAAGTCTTCAGTGTAGCCTTTTCATTTAGGGCTAGGGTTAAAGACAGGGACTCAGTTTAATGAAGACAAGTTGAAAAGAGAGGGCAAGCGTGGCACTAAAGCAGCCAACAGCTGCTAAGGGGACTGACATCTAGACTAGTCTGCAAGAAGATGAGGAAAACAACAGCCCAGAGTGCCACCAAACCTTGTCTCAAGGTGGCTGTGGTAGGTAGCCAATCACTAGGAAGCACTAAGGACACTGACATATGAACACATTCCCAGCAGTAAGAAGAGAAGAGGATCCACAGATTTCTCAGTGGAAGAGGATGAATAAATAAGCAAATCAACAGGGGCCAGCCTAAGGTGTGAGTTAAGGAACAGCTTAGGGTTTTGGCAGAGGAGGAGTTACTGAACAACACTCTGTAGAAAGAGCCGCCAAAGCAAGTCCAGGACTTGCTCTTTCTTTTTCATTTTGGAGAGAACAACAGTATGATAAACTCTAATTCAAACCAAAATTGAACAACTGACACAATACCCAGTTAAAACAAAACTTGGAGGCATAGATGAAGGTTTGACGTCAACTCCTTAAAGTGAATCAATGAATTCATACGTGATTTTTGTTTGTTCTTAGAGACCTAGTAATCTGTACTGATGTAAGAATAATGAGAAAGTAAACTGCTCTGCCACAAATTCATCGAGCAAGATACATTTACTGAAGCCAAATGCAAACAACCACAGGTTTTTCTGCAAAACATCACAAAATATGGAGTCACTACCTTGTGCAATAAGGACTTTATTTGCAATTTTAGATGTTTTATATCCTAACTCATATGAACTTTTCCTACTGTATAAAATGAAGAAAAAGCCTTATTTTCAGATTGGGCTATAAAATAAAAAGTCACAAAACTTTAAGAACAGATGCATACTCACGCTGGTAGTTGCACATGAAGCAAGCCTGTGCCGCAATCATCCACTCAGCTCTCGTCTCACAGAAGATGGCAATGTTAGTCTTTGGTTGCTGACCCAATACTGCTAAGCCATTTCCAAAATTAACAGCTTTAACGTATACATCCTCATATGAAAGCCAGGTGTACTTGCCAAGGATAACCTAATAAGGATAATAAATTCAGTTTAGAAAACAGAAAGTCTTAATGTAGGCCATACTGTATCTTTAAGTATGTGAACTAAATACAGAAGTTTGAAATTAAAGTCCTTTTAGTTTTAAGTTTATTCAAGAAAATAAATAATACTCAAAAAAAAAAAAAGAATATGGAAGTTCTACACACACAACACAAACACAGCATCATTTCCAATATATTACTAGCTGGTACAAAACACTCTTTATATACACTTTCTTGGATACCTGGACTCATAATGTGACATGTAAATACAGCTAAGTGCTCACTCCTATGAAAAATACTGAGAAAACTGGAATCTAGACAGTATTAAATTAAAGGCTTCTCCATCAAAATTGAGGAAATTTCCCTTTCCTTTTTTGTTCTTCCTCCTTCTCACATTTGCTTCAGAACAATCTTTTTGACATATTTTACTGTTAAACAAAAGCAAGACAGAAGACCTGAATGGAATTTACTGATCAGTTCCAGCACCTGAAAAGTCATGGGGAAAAAGTTAAACAATTTCACTTTTCTTCCACAAGTGGAAGCCCTGAACAATTAACATGGATATGAATTTACTGTTCACTATCAAGCTTACCACAGATTTCCATGTACACACTCGTACCTTAGATTATCAGTGAAAAAACAACAGTAATGTATTTCTTGGAAGATTATTTGATAAATCCGTAGGCAGACCAGAAAAAGCTTTTATTCTGAAAATTCAGATCCTAAATTATTATACCTTACCCGTCTAGCTATACAAGCATCCTGACAATTTTGAAGCGTAGACAGCCTTATTGGTCAAATATTTCAAATTTTTTTTCTGTCTACAAAACTTTATCAATAAATGTAAGCAAGCTAACACTAAATACAAAAAAAAAAAAAAATTAAAAAGTTCCCTTAGTTCCTCCTATTCTGTTTTCCAGACATCACATACCTAGTTTAAATAAATTTTGAATTTGTGGGCCATAAAAACTGTTTTTGGTACGTATCTACATTTCTAATGGTTATGCATTTTGGGGTCAATTTTGTCGACAAAATGGATTTCAAAACTCTCCTCCAAGTTCTAACAGAACAGAAAAATAATTCTAGTAGATTTCTGCTATCAAAACATGTCCAAACTTGCAAGTTTGAGTACCTGTCTCCTACTCCATTTCCCTTTTTGGCCATTCTCTCATCAGCATTTCAAAAAACACAGCTTCTAGTATACAAGGTTTCCTACTAAAAGCAGTCATTAAATATCATTTGAAGTATCATAATCTTTTAAACTTTCCTATATATGCATAATTTTACAATCTGAACACTACTTCCTTCTAGGTAACTACTCATATGTGTATAATCAGGGAATAGTCCAAATGTTTACTAGAGAAGGTCCCAAGAAGCCAAGATAGAGAATTAAACAGAGGCATAAAAAAAAGGATCAAACTGTGAATCAGAAAAGAGAGCACCTACAAACGTTTTTTCTTAATAAATAAAAGATAAATACTGCCCTCTAGTGTGCTAGCTTTTAAGATACTTAAGCTGCAATTTTTTAAAAATACTTGAATTACAGTTTATTCCTAGTCACAGCCTTCTAAAACAGACTTGAAAAGATCATTTTTTGCCTAACAAAATGATATCTATTTTTCCCCATGTTTCTCCAAGGATATTTGTCAAGTGTCTTCACTAATTCTGTTCTTGCTTCTAAAACCCTAACAAAAAATAAAAACAAAAACTCACAGAAAGAATCCTTATATCAATAAGGAACCTTGAAAACTTTCAGTTTTATTCACTTGCTAAAACATTTTGTGATATATTGATCAAACATAATATTCCTTAATGGAGGAAAAAAAAAAATCAGAAGTAAATGCCATAAGTAAATTTACACAACGATGCCACCACCTGGAACCAAATAATACAACAATTATGGCAATCAACCATAATGAACAGTTTTGTCAGGCTTAGTCAAAATTACCTAATTGAAGACTTAGAAACAAGTAATTCAAGAAAATCAACATCAACATTCTTCAGCTTTTTATCATTCAAAATACTTTACTTGCATTATGCAAAAGGCTAAGACTCCTAAGTGCTCAAGCTTTACATCACTAATTAGAAAAACAGAGCAAAGTTTACTGGCAGCCAAAAAAAAGAACAAACTAGTTTGTCTTCAACATCAACTTGTTTTTATTTCTTTTCAGGTCAACAAGGCAGCAAAACGTGCATCAAAGAAGTCTGTGTATCCTTTTCTCTCAAAGACAGGCGTTCCTGAACAGAAATTCATTCTCGCTGAGAAATTAACTCCACCTCTAGCAGGAATCTCAACTGAAAACCAAAGTTGCTATAAAGACGTTAACAGAACAAACTTCTCTCATATTGAACTGTAATGTTAACCAAATTCTACTTTAAACACTACACCAAAATACCAGAAGTAAAACTAGCATTATTTAAGGAATTCTTTATTATATGAAGTGCCTCTCTTGAAGGAAAATTGATTTTATCCAAAAATGATTTTTTTAACATGAAGACAGCAACCTCTTCTAACACAGAGGGGCTGAACTTTAACACAAATCCGCAAGTACATTCGCTCATTGAAATCCGATTTGCTCCCTCAGGCAAAACTACATTTTTAAGTGCCTCTGAATCATCAACAAATACAGGCCTGAACTTCAGAGTTCCAATCCTCAAAACAGCATAAAGTTTTTTCTGTTTAAATTACTTTTACCCCTTGTGGTTACAGATTTTCAAAGATGTATTTTGCTTTAGATAAGACTAGAAAAAAAAAATCTTCCAACAAAAGTTTCTGCAAACTTTTTTTCCAAACCAGAACAATTCCCAAATACCTACTTTGAAACTGTAAATCACCAACTTATTAGTAAGTTCACAAGAAAGCACATTAGAATATAAGCAGTCACTCATAAATGCTGATTGAGTTAAATGATCTAATTCTCACTCTTTGCATGACTATTTAAATTAAGAAATTTATTTTGTAACCAATTTCTTCTGCTGAATTTGAACTCTTGCACCAACACATATGGAAAAAGAGAAAGAGATGTAGAAGGCAAACTTACCTTTTTAAAAATTTTTCCTGATGGCTGGATTTCATCTTCTTCTTTTAATATTTCACGTGTTCCCAAGAGTTTTTTGTCCTTATATTTAGTTTTAGCATACTTAAAAACTTTATCAAGTGTATCACATCCAGGATATAAAACTGAAGCTAAGCAGTGTTGACTGTTAACAGATCTGTATGCACCCCCGGGCTTGTTATTCACAGGTTTAGCTTTAACCTGCTTGGATTTTGCTATAGCCTCCCTTGATCCTGATAGTATGTACCATGGAATGTATGTTATAAAGGAGTACACCAAGATTATAAAGTTTATAAACTGTAGAAGAATGGGGTTGATGTCATGCTTCAACTTCATTTTGGCTTCTTGTGAAGCTTTCAGAAGCGAGTTGGAAAACATGTATCAATCAGATGGAGATCCAAAAAGATCTGGAAAAAGAAAATAAAAAGTCAACTCTATAGCTATGGCATATACAGTGTCAATACTATATTATTTAATGTATTGGCAGGGTTTATATTTTACAACATTTATTCTTTAAACACCTAACAAAATAGGCTTTTAATAGGAAAAAATACGTTTCAAACTTTAAGCACCTTTACTAGTCATGGAAAAAGACCTTACTTCACAAATTTTAGAATTGTAGATCCTTTTCAAAACATATTGATTCCTTATGTTTATATCAGACTATATATTTATTCAATATATTTATATTGGATTATTTTCATCTTTCATCTTTAAAAAAAACTCCAAACAATGGTATCTTGGTATCAGTCCCTTGCTAAAAAAGTTTTTGTAACCAACAGACTCTTTGTGACACTCGAGCAGAAGAGCAACATAGAAGGACTCGAATGAACCAACCAATGTCAAGACCTGTTCTGCAAAGTACTCACAGACACATCTAAATAAAGCCTGTGAGCTCTTCAGTGAGAGGAATTACTGGATCAGGCAGCACAGGAAAAAAGGAAATCAAAACAGAACTGTCCACATTTTAATTGGCAAATCAAAAGCAAAGAAGTAATGGAAAATTAAAGAAAAAACCCTTAAGTAGGTTAAAGAGCAAATTCAATAATCAGTTGAAGAGACTTGTGTTCTTAGGCTGTCACTGAAGGATACTTAATAAAAATTATCATATGCCGGCCAATAAGCTACTTTTGATAGTGGCATAGAGCATGATGTTTTGAAGCTGAATACAGAGTTCACATGACAAAAACGCACCCATTTTTCAGGTAGTTATAAACTGGACTGCAACCCACGCTTCTTCAGTGTGGTTCTCCTGCATTCACAGGGAAGCACACCTGCATTTATAGTTTCCCAAAGAGGAAACACTGAACCATGATCTTAAGTGCAAGGTACAGCAAATGGCTCTCATTGAGCTATTTTCCTATCTGCTTTCTAAGCTAGGAGAAAACAGGAAGGTGCTTCATTGCACACCTAGAAAGCTGCCACGTAAACACGATGCAATGGAATATTGAATGGTCCAACTGCTCATCTAAACCTAATTAGGAAACAGGAAGCCTGAACATTTTCAGGGCACACATTGCTCTGGTTCAATCTGATACCAGGACATATTTTACAGAGAAAACTTGTGTTTTCTGCAAGTGGAATAAAGATTCAACTTCTCATGACAACGTAAAAGGTGAACTCCACCCCAAAACAAGCATGGAGGGTCAGCGTTCTTCTAGGCAAACACAATGATGTCTGTATTTCTCTGTAGTAGTTCAGACTTCTATCCTGTTAAAGCTATCCTAAAAACTCAGCAAAAAGATAAAATATTCAATCAGCAAAGCTATTCCAAAAAATGAAAAAAAAAAAAAAAATCACAGAAATTTTCAAAGTTACTTCCATTTTGAATGGGATACACTGTTCAATATATTTCACATTTAAAACTATCAGACTGAACAAAATATTTTATCTAAGCTTAAATTTCATTGAAGCTACAACTTCTGGCCACCTTATTAGTTTTGGAAGTAGCTGACTACTTTTGATCTTAAAAAGAAACTAAGTAAATCCAATTTTCTGGGTTACAGAATACAAGGTAGAGAAGAAACGGATCCTACAAAATTTTACCAAGTACTGGTGAAGTGAGCAGGCCCACAGTCTGCACAAGTTCTGTTTTTCGTTTCGTGTTTTGTCCTAAATAATTGATAACAAGTAAAAACATAAAAACACATGACATGAAAATATTTTTAGCTACCTGGTGCAGTCTGCATCAGATTAGCTGCATATGTTTAGGTTTTTAAATATGTAGCCATTTTGATAACCTTTCACATAGTAGTGTTGGGGTTTTTGAGGAATCAGCATTCAAACCCTGAGTAGTGATGTAAGAAAGGTTGGCAGATTAAAATAAATCCTGGATGAAAGAGCTCCTAATTCATGCAAGAACATCCCTCATATAAAATACACTATGGAAGTGGCTATTTCTGCACATGCATTACACCTCTTCAAGGTGTAATTCTGTTTCATGAAGCAGTCACCAAATGGGAAATAGTAAAAGCACAAGTAAAAAGTCACCCCACAAGGATAAAAGGCAAGCAGCACACACACTCAAGAGCTTGGGAGAAGTAAACCGGTAGTTTTCAGGACTAATCTTCCTTAGGACATAATCAGTGATTTAGCCCTGTATACTACTTAGACTAATACTGATCTACTCTTCAGTTTTAGAAATAAACTTTTGTTAAACAAGAAAAGAAAAAATCCTTATAGGAATGTGTTTACTAATTGACCTGCTTACAACAAGTACTTTACAATGGAAGTATGAATTAACAAGAAAAAGAAACCTTATGTAACTTCTCATTGTGGCAGGTACGGGTACAAGAGCTGATACAGTTCTCTCAGTTTACTCAATAGGAGCTGTCACAGGTAACTGTGCTGAAATCTAAAATGAAAAACCCCAGTTAAATACAGCAACTATAATATATACCCTCTGTACTTTCATCGGTCTAATAAATACAGCATTTTTTCTTCACAAGACCACATATATATCACATACAAACCAAATGAATAATCAGACTTTCTCCTTCCAAGAAATCTATACATATTCAACTATGGTAATAACAAAATATATAAAAAATCTCTTATCTAACTCAACATAACAGTGCATTGCAATAAAGGACAGAATAAAAAAAGTCTTAAGATGTTTTACTGCTTCACAGACTATCATCTATGATAAACCCAAACAACAGGGGCACAGTTGGAGAGGACAGGAAGATGGACACGTCGGCTGCAGCCCTTCATGGAGCCAGCCCAGCCTTGACACATCAGCACTGGGTGGGAAGTATCACACGTGCAGAGATGTAAGTAGTTAACATCAGTTAACCTTTGAGCATCAGCTCATTAGACAAATGTTTTTAAAAACAAAACTTTTCAGGTATCTGAAGTCAGTGTAGACCACGTGATTACTTAGCAAGGGAAAAACAGTTTGCAGCATGAAGAAAACAAAAGAAGGTATTGATGTTAATGAAGGTAAACATCACTTTGCACATTATTTATTACCAGTACCAATGTATAGAATCTGGCAGCATCACAAGCCATCAAAAAAGCGCCAGGGAGTCCCCAAAACGGCAGGAACCAACCCTCTGGTCACCTAGGAGCGGGTCCTCTTGCCGCGGCAGCCCCAAGCCAGGCCCGCTTACAGCCGCCCCGAGTCACCCCATGACGCTGGTCCCACGGCCTGGCCGCGCCACCCGTGCACCACGGCCACCGGTGTGCCGGTCTGCGGGACCGCGCTCCGTGCGCCGCCCCGGCGACCGGGAGCCTTCTGTGAGGCGGCTCCTTCCAGGCAGCACGGGGCTCTCGGACTCCACCAGGCTCCGGGGCCATCTCCCAGGCCACCAGCAGCCTGCGCCCTCCCGAGGGAGGGTCCCCTACCAAGGCTGGCATTGCCCTTGTCTCCCTTCGGTGACAAGTGCGGGGCAGATCTGCAACTCAACAACAAAGGACTTTTGCTTGCTAATAAAGAGAGAGAGAAAAAAAAAAAAAGGAAAACTAGAATGATCCTAGCACTCGGGACACTGATCTCCAAGTTATCACCAGACACCAGGAATAACAAACCTACCACAGCAGCTTCCAATCAGCAGTACATTCTTCAACATCTCTGCATGACCAGATATGGCTTATTAAGGTTATTAAAAAGCCTTTGCTACAGAAAGTCAGATGGGTAAGAGTAGGATTGTGCAGCTATAAGAATCTTCCAGGTCTAGAGGTCTGCTTGTCTTTCAAGGCAGGTAGACCAAGAACAAAATCAGCTCCCATGTCATCTCTGGGCCTTGATTTTCCATTCTAAATGCTGAACATGAGATTTTCAGCCTTTCCCTGGACTTTGCCCTCCTTGCTTCCACATGCTGTAAAATGCTACCAGTGTGCAAAGAAAAAAAAGGTATAGAAAGAAACAAAAAATACTACTCATTGCATTTATTCCCTCAAAAAGTCACAGATTTTCTCCTAGTCAGGGATGAAGCACAGAGAACCCACGACTACTCTTTGTAAGCACATCTAGGTTCTTTTTGAACTACCTTGCTCAGATTCCCCAGGAGATTCCTGCTCTCTACATATCTCACACACTGCCCTGGACAAATTACTCAGATTCTCTAAATATTTCTATTCCCCTCTGTGTGCTAGTGCTTGCGATATTGAACAGATTCCCTAAGCACTCTGACTCCTTTGTACACAACTAAGTCTCTTTGCAAGGCTCAAACATAAGCAACCCCCAAACCAAACTCCATTTCTGATGGCAGTATGGGCACTTTGTACATAAATGCATTTATGGATGCACTGGGGCACAAATTGACCCCAAGCAAAGATATGTCATCTGTAACCTGAAACAAATGGTTTAGGAGAAAAGCATTTGACAGCCTGTTTGGACCAGCCAAGGTGGTTCACAAAGTACATGGCTCGAGGGCGCAGTTTCTCTGGCAGATTAAACACTCTGCTGCCATTCAAGAGACCGCCCACCTCTGAAACCTAATCCTGCACTTTCCCTGGGCTGCACTGATACACTCATGTTTGCTCAGCTAGGAATGAGTCACTTTAACTTGTTGATCCAGTTTAAACCCTCTGTTTCTTGAGAATGGAGGGTTAGTTTTTCTTTTATCAACTTTGGTGCTCACTTGAGCCTCGGGTGAGTCATTTCATGGAACCTAAACCAACAGGAGTTAACAGTACAAAAAGAATTTTTCCGCTATCTAAACTGGATAACCCCAGCACAGGGGAGGGAGCACAGAGCTGGCAAAGACTGAGATGCCCTCGTGCTGTGATCTTGGGTCTGCTCTCGCATGCAGAAGCAGCAAGGTGGGCACAGGGGACACCTGCAACACGCTGCACCTCCCACCACCCCTGCACTGCAATGAGAGCAGAGCGGGGCCAGCAGGACCAGCCTCACACTCTCAGCACCAAAGCGGGAACATCCCACCCCTTATGGTTGCAAGCGCTAGAGCCCAAATACCTTCAAACTTCAGACCTAAGCTAATAAAGACCCCTATTAACACAAGGTTTTTAACTGATGGCATTCACACCTCCATTTCACCCGCAGAACAAAGTTTCCCTTTCCTTATGATAAATGTAGCATGCAGTTATTAGGCACAAGGAGCGTTAAAACACCTGGACTCTAAGGAGGGACTTCTGAACTAAAGCTTCAGAAGATGGAAAGCGATCTCAGCAGAAACAAAGCCAAGGTTCTTCAAGGATACTGCTATGCTTTAAAACACAACTATGTATGAAACATGGAAGTAAAACAAGACCACCGATACCAGTAAAGCTCCAACATGCAAAATTTACACTTAAAAATAAACAAATAAAAATGACACAAGCTTCATCCTTATTCATAATGTGCAGCTTCTGGAAAAGTAAATAGGAGCTCAGCTATCACTCTGAATTTCTAAAGTCATTTTTATAACCCCTTGAGACATCCATCTGAACACTTCCACTGGGAGGCAGACTCTGCTTTCATCTGAACAGAGATAAAATATCAGAATGGTTTAATATGCCATTTTCTACCACAAAACACATCCTAGGATGAGTTTAACTTCAGAGAAATTTGAACTGCTAAGTAGGAAAAAAACAGGTTTGATGCATTTTTTTTCTCCACCCTCTTTTAAATCAAAATATGGAAAGATGTTCTGATATCGCATTTTAAGTCTAGTTATACATTGCATTTTTAGTTATATATTTGTCAAATCAAAACAAAGAAAAAAATTCTTAGCCAAAAAGGTGCTTTCTATCTTTTCTCCAATGTAAGTCATATAAGCATAAAAATGTTCTCATGTAGTTTCAGATGAATTACCATTCATATAGTGACAGTAAGAATTATTACTCATTACCTTATATTCATTTTTAAAATGCCAAGTAGCCTACTCCAATATCTGGTGGCTCCCAGCATTTACATTATGTTTTTTCTCTCTTTCTGAAAGACTTCTTTCATTTAACTAACTTTCGCAAGGGATAACCTCAAGCCAGAGCCCCTTTAAAGAACGAGCAGTAAATGAAAATGCTTGAGTCAAACAGCAAAAAAAATGATCCCCCCAAACGGTCCCCAAACAAAAAGATGTCGCAAGTTTCAGAGGAAAGAGTAAAGTCCAAGTCTTCAGAGAAGCTTCTGTTTCTTAAACTTTCCTCAAAAACTTCTGCTTATTAGACTGCTAACTTCAAAACAATTTGGAGGTACAGTTTTAATCACTGTTATCCTTCACTTTTAAGTTGTGTTTTTACAGACAGAATTTTATTATATTTGCCTATTGAGAACATACACACCGATCGTATTGCAGGTCATAAAAATTGCTTATAACCCAGTATTTTTCATATGCCAATATTAAAAAACACCTGGCTCCTCCTACTTGTCATGGCTACACACCCATGTTCCCAGCAACACCCTGATGACTAAAAGAGGGTTCCTAACTCATGCACCTCACAACATCTGCTGAAAGGCAGCCACGAAAGCAGATTGTAATTGCTACGGGTTCATGCCCTTTCCCCAGGCCCTAAGCCCATGTATTTTACAGATCAGACAACATCCTTTCTTTGCACTGAAATACTGTGCGTGGAGGTGGAGGAGGGTGGGGAGGAGAATCACACAGAGAAGCTTAAATTACAGAATGACTAACTAGAAGGCTGCTTTGCGGCAGCCCACTGCATAAAGTAATTTCTTGCCTGCTCTGGAATTCTAAAGGGTAGCTGGAACAATCTAGGAGCCTTACAATGTTACAAAATAAAGAAAATGGAAAGAAAAAAAAAAATTTTGTGATATTCAATGTTTTCCTAAAGAGCTACTTTATTTAGGTTTTACACCTAGACAGGTTGGAGAAAGGACTCTCCCTTGTTCAAAATCAAGCACTGAAATTTCCTTGTGTAAGGTACAAGGTTACTAAACCTGCTCACTGGAAAGTTATGTCCTATCTTCTAACTTCAAAAGTAACAAACCAAGACAATCTTCCTCCACAGCTGCATATGAATATCTTCTCTTTTTTAGTATTCTCTCTCTTTTCTTGTAAAGAAAGCAAGGCAGACTGAGTTATGAATCTGGCTTGCAATTCTACAACATGAAATATCTGCAAAGCAAGGACTCATTAGAGACCATTTCATCCTGTGCAAAGAACTAATCCTCCCCTCCAACTGCTTATGCACCCATTTTAAAATAAAAGTTACAAACCCAGGTGCTGAAAAAAAATTTCAGAAGATAACATCCATTGAAACAGATATGGACTGGCAGGGGCAAACAGGAGGTAACTCTCTTACTGTCTACAGAAGGCAATTTAAGTCATTAGCAAGATGTAGATGAGACCTTTTGTCAAAAGGAAGGGAAAATAGACAGACCCTTAGACACTGGTTTTATCAAAAGATTAAAATAATATATATATCTGATTGGGTAGAGTCTCTATGACTAAGTTTTTAGATCAAGACAGAAAAGTGCTATAGCACTAACAGACCTTGCAGAAATTATGTGAACATTCTCAGGAAAAAACATTTTGCCTCTATTACATGGAAGATTAATATACCAGGTATATTTCATCAGTTAACAACATTTTAAAACCAAATGAAGTACTCGTCTTCCATTAAAAAAAAAAAAAAACCCTTCATAAGAATCACTAATGATGAAAGTAATTTAAACAAAATGCACACAATCTAAACCACTGTACTACTAGACATACAAACTCCTGAGGTCATATAGGAAAAAAAAAAAAAAAAAAAAAAAATCCAGGCAGCTCATGGCAGTTCACTTTACTCTGTCATATCCCAGACCCGGCTGTCCAATTGAATTCATGACATAGAATATAAACAACTTTATATATATAAAAAACTTTTTCTATTAGGAAATCATAGATTTTTGAAGTATAAAATTTAAGTTTCTTTATGAATGTTTCCCATTGGCATTCCCGATCAAAATCTTCATGCTTTCTTCCAATGCCTACCTATAGCTTGGGGTAGGCAATAGGTCTATGATTGGGAGCCCTGCTGTGAACCAGCCCTACTACCCTTGATTGGGAGACACATTTGCACTTCATGGATGTCTAGAACCTCATGAGGTTCATCTATTTACACAGAGGACTGCAGAGGATTAGATAAAGACTTTCATAAGCATTTTTCTCTGCAAGGAAAATCTGTAAGATACCACCACTTCAAAACTGGGAAATTATTTCAGGAAGGAAAGCAGATGTGCTGTCCATCTCCGAACACAACCACACAAAAAATCCTCCCAGAAAACCCTCATAACCTCTTGCTTTTCCCTCTTTTCCTTCCATCTTTCACACATGAACTTAAAATACAGACTATAGGCATCTCCTTTATAAACACAAACTACATACACATCTGTCTTTGAAAAACATCCATAAAGTACTTTACCACACATGCTCCTCTTTCCAGCTTTTCGGGAGGTTCTTGCAGAATTAACACACTCAAACTGTAGTATGGTTTTGTGGAATAAGTGCAGATCATGCTCCACAGTTTCACAGAACGTTTTAAGGAACTGCCTTTGAACTTTGCTTCCCAGAAATCACACCACAGGTCTGAGAAAACAAACCTTACATCATCACATAGAGTGATGCATGATATTACATAAATCTAGCATAGAACCCACATTAAACCTTCCCATGGATACCCCAAGTTTCTTTTATGTGGCATACAGTCAGCCGGAGCAAAATGCACTAGATTTCACTTTTTACTCCGGACAGGGAAAGGGAAAGGCAGAAAATTCTCTCCTTCAAAAATGCAGAAAAAGGTTGCTAGATAATGTTTTCTTTTTGGAATACCCCTACAAGTTTATCACAGGAGGAGTACTATGTTCTACAGGTACATAGCAAATAGATGGGGAACCAAAGCTGGAAGAGCAGTTCTGCTTTTCTCTTACTTAACCTTCAGCAAGCTACACCTACCCTTTTCTCTAGTCTTACATTGGCTTCACCTAGAAGAAACCAATTCAGGGTAAGGATGATATTTACACAATACTCAGCAAAAATGAGACACTACATTCCCTATTTCCAAGTGAAACCAAAAAGGCTGCTTATGTGCTATAAGCAGAGAAAAATATGTATTCAGTAACCTATGATAACTCTGGCCATCTTCCCTGCCTTTCAGGAAATCCATGAAACAGAGAAGGCAGCTTGGTCCATACCTGACACTGTAATTAACGAGCATATCCTGGAAATTAACATCACGCAGAACCTCAAGGGAAACACACTCCCGAAATGCACAGATATTGACATGCTGCTTCCTCCTCTTCCTGGGGGATTACAAGCAGTAAATCAGTATCTCGGTTTCACTTGGCTATAGATTTGCTTAGAGCACAAGACAACGTGTGAGAATAACTCCTTCTCAAAGCAAGGTTTAAAATAGGCTGATTCTAAAACAATTTTGGTCAAGTAGGTAGCATTTCCCTCATTTGGTTTAACAACTTGCAGCTTGAAATCTCAGGTTCCTTAGGAGACCTGAACTTTACTTTCTTCCTACAGTCCTGCATTTAATAATGCATTCAGGAGATATGGATTGGGATGTTGACTGATATAAGGGATTTCTTCCAACATCCTCAAAACAGATCCCAAGTGTCACAGTGAAGCTGGTTCCTGAATCCTCCAAGAGATCTTCAGGCCCTACTACACAGCAAATCGTGATGCAGCTCTGGGTCTCAGAAGAACCTCTTTAAACTCTAGGTGCAAAATTAAACAAGTCTTGACATTGGACTGCTTCTTAAGATTGGTTCAAATACTTGCTACATTCCTCCAAGTATGATAAATCAACCTGCATTAATCTCCATCCTGCAACTGCTGCACTGCATCCATTTCCAAATTAGCTGCCTCAGAAACTTCCAGGTAATATGACAACTCTGTGGACAGAATCCAAGCAGAACTGCAGAATAATTCCAGTGGGAAGGGACCTCACAAGGTCTCTAATCCAAATTCATGCTCAAAATATGATCTGACCTCAAATCTAGGTACCCAGGGCTTGATCCAGTCAGGTCTTGAAAATCTCCAAGAATGGAGACAACACAACTTTTCTGTGCAGGACCTTCCACTGAGTGACAATCCTCACAGTGAGGAAGTTCTGCCTTATATCCATCCTCTCGTTTCAATTTTTGCCTCCCGTCTCTCGTCCTCCCACCACTCGCTGCTGCAAACAGCCCAGCTTCAGTTAGATCATCTCCCCATAAGTGTTAGAAGGCTCCTCTTAGGCTACTCCCAAAATACGGCACTCCGAAAGGCCCCTTGTCTGCCAGCACAGCAGAACAGGCCCCGTTCTCGCAGAGGGCAGGTGCTCCAGCTCCAGAAACCACTTCAACGAATCACTGCTGACCTCACTGCTGTTCCCAACATCTGTCTGGTAGTGGCTGCTGGGGCAGCGCAGCTGGACGCCGCGTTCTGCACATGGGGACCATCACTCCAACATGCATTGTCTGCGCTCACGCTGACACAGCGCAGGGCACAGCCGCCCTCCTCGCTCCTCATCCCGCTGCCCGCAGCATCCCGGGCCATTCCCCAGGCGCCTGCTCCACTGCGGGCGGCCACCGATGCCCTGCCAGGAAACACGGCCAGGAGCCCCTGCCCCGGCACAGACGTTTAAATGGCAAATTTGCTTAGTAATCAGCAGCGCACAAAACGGATGGAAATCGAAGCCAAGGCTTCTTAGTGTTAATGCACCTTACTTAGTAGTACTAAGTCGCATCTTAGGGCCATATTCAGATGGCCTAAATTCCACACAAATCCTTCTGCCTACTATTTCTTATTAGCTGGCTTCCAGGCAGCTCCCCATTCAGCATCTTACGTAAACTCCGAATTACTCTCCAAAAACACCTAGATTTCTCCATAGACTGAGAAAGGGGTGTGAGGTGGAATTCAGGCCTTCTAAATTTAGTCTTGAAGGCAAAATAAAGTTGCAGCTTCAAACTATTTTCTTCTTTTTGGCATTGTCATTGGGACAATAGGTGAAGGCTTGCTCAGTAGGATAGATTTTGAGTTACTCTTCCTCTGGAAAAAAAATATATATTTTCTTTTTTAAAAACAAAATGCAGGACCCAATCTTTCTGCTCCCTTACGGAAATGGGTGCCACACTGAGATCTCCTTAGCAAGGATGATTTATATCCAATTCTCTCACATTTTGTCCAGAGCCACATGTGTTGCTTTTGTTCTTAAAGACTCACTGATAAAATACGTTGGTCTTTAATATGATTATGACTCAAACCATTCATTAGCCTGTTGAAAGCAGGAATAAAAGTCCCAAATTGGCACTAAATGTGTGCAGGGGATAAATGGCTTTAATGTTGACCTGCCCAGGGAGAGCAAAATGCTTCCAGTCGAGCATCAAGACATGTCCTGCTGTTCTTCAAAATGACTAATTTTTCCAGTAAGTATCAGTCTTATGTTTGGGAGGTTCAGGCTGAACCAAATCTCTTGATTAAATAAATGTACTTCAAGTGCTATAACACCAGAATGCCTACGAGACATAACAGCATAACGGTGACATAGATTGGAAAGTTACATTGATCAATATACAGAATATCTGCTGATGCCACGTCTGGTTGAGGCTGCGGTTTATCATTTTCACAATTACATGAAGCAGAATGGGAATCTTGGAGATGGGGCAACTTCCAGAAACACATAGTACCTCTCACGCATCAAACAAAATACAGTATTTGAAAATAAATTACGGGAGACAGGCTTTTCTCCAAGGAGTGCTACTTCCATGAGCAAAGATGTCACTCTTCCGAGTGGTCAGCACGGAACACGTGGATCATCAGACCCATCAGATTCACCTACAGCTGTCAGGTAGCCATCAAGACTGGACACATGAAGCACAAAATTCAGACCTACCTCCCTTTTCCAGGGACTAGCAATAAAAAACATGCTGCACAATTGCAAAGGAAAGCTTTTTGGCCATAGTGCTGAGCTTCGATTGCTTGTGAAGTACAAATTCCCAGGACAAAGAGGAATCCCCAGACTTAACACCTTCCCTTAGTTTTCCAGGGCACACAGAGCAGGCAAATACCACGATGCTCTCACAGCGGTGCAGATGGTTATGAGCATAAAGTCCTATGAGCCCAATGAGGTGATTATCTTCCTCTTAGGGCATAATCCAGACCTGACAGCGCAGCTACCATTTCTGATTTTTACTTTATTACATCCTGGAAAAACATCACCTGCCACAGTGAAGTTTTACACAGTGAGATGCTGAGCTCTCTATGGGGACAGAACCAAAACCCGCACCAAGTCCAGCCAAATCTTGTTGGCTTCAACTCCAGGACCACTCAAATATTCTTAGAGACTTCTGGAATATTCTAAAATATATCAATTCAATATCCTTACCCTTAACAGACTTTTAAAAATACTGAAAAGCACCTTATCTTGCAAAACGACCAATACACACGTGCAGTTCCCATTTCGTCTTTCAGCAAAAACGCCCTGGCTTGGTGGGTTTGCCCTTTTTCGGCGCCGTGTGCTGATGAAACACACTTCAAGCCGGAGAGCTGGGCTCTCCAGAGCGGGGTTTCGCGCTCGGCTCCAGCAGACCCCCGCACAGGCCCGAGGGCAGGGTCCGGCGCGCGGCGCTTCAACAAAGACGCCCCTCGCCACCCGGAACACAGAGGCTGCCGCGCGGAGGGACCGGCCGCTGCGCTCCCCGCTCGAGGGGTCCCTGTCACGGCTGCCCATGGACGCCCACAGCGGGGCCCGCTCGCAGAGGGGCCCCTCGGGCAGCCCCGCAGTGCCGCCCCCCCTCCCCAAAGCACCGCACGGCCCCGGGGATGCCCGAGGGGAGCGCGGGCCGCGGCCGCTGAAGGAAGCGCCTGCCGAGGCCCCGTTTAACGGCGTTGCTCCGCGCACCGGGGGAGGCGGCTCCGCGCGCGGGAAGGGGCAGCCGCAGCTGGAGGCCGCGCGGTCGCCACGCGCGCCCCCGGCCCACCCGGCCGGCCCCTCGCTCACCGCCGTGCTCGGCCGCCGCTCTGCCGCCGCCGCCGCGGCCTCCCCGCGCGCCGGCCGCTGCCCAGGCCCGCGCGGCCGCCGCCGCCGCCGCCGCGGCCTCCCCGCGCGCCGGCCGCTGCCCAGGCCCGCGCGGCCGCCGCCGCCGCCGCCGCCACCGGCGCCTCGTTGCGGATGCGCGAGGCCGCTCCTGGTTGGTCGCGGGCGGTGGCGCGCGGCGCGGCGGGGCGGGGCCGTGCCGCGGGGTTACTACAGGTCAGCCGCGCGGGGGGCGGGGCCTGAGGGGGCGGGTGCTCCAGGGGGCGGGGCCTCGGCGTCACCGCGGGGGGTGGAGGGGGAAGCGAGCCGGAGCCAACCGGATGGAGCCGGCGCGTGGGGACCGTTGGGCGGGAGGTGGCGGCCGTGCGGATGCGTTGCCGTTGGGCACGTTATCCTGGCGCTGCCGTGACCCTCATTGCTTTGAGGGGCACCCCCACAATGAAGGCGAAACGTGTGTAGTTATAGACAGCATAAGACGATAATTCTGCCTCGGGGCAAAAATATGAATTGTTGTGTTTGGCAGGAGCTCCCTAGTGCGGTAACACCTCTCTCCAGCAAGCCTCCCCACAGAGGTGTCAGAGACTGGTTTTTAGGTGAATTCCTCCTGGTGAAGAGCTGTCCCCAGCCTGAGTAGCAGGAGCCAGGCGGTGCTTGGGTTGGCCTGAGGGGAAGGAGGGGGCTCGTTCCAGCCGCCATCCCTGAGGGGCCACAAGCAGCTCCATGAGCTCTGGGACAACCAGCGTGAGGCCTCGTGCGGGAGAGCAGAGCCCTGTGCTCAGCGCCTTGGGGACAGTTCAGCCTTTTTAGGGGCATGTGGTGTATTTTCAAATCCCAATTAAGAAGCCCAGCATTTGACATGACCACTAAGCTATAAGGAAGGGTCCTAGCTCCAGTCTGCGGAGGCTCCTGGCTCGCAGCTCCAGGCTGACAGGGCTGAATGTGAGACCGCTCGGCCTGCGTCACGTCGCTCATCGTCACAGCTGGCACCCCCAGGAGCAAGTCTCAGTTACCGCCCCAGGCCAGGCCCGTGCCTGTGAATTATTGACGACGTCCTTCATCAATACTGAGTCACTCGGGCCCTGCTAATGTTCCCTAAATGATCTCAATTTAGTCTGCACGATAGAGACGATACTGAAAGGCAGAATAAATGAGCACCTGCCTGAGACAAGCAAAATAAAAATAACATATGGGAGTAAGATTTCGAGACGCAGAAGAATGATATAAAATAATAAAGCAGTGTGCTTGTATCTGCATTGGCAGCAATGGCCGCTGCCAGAAGGGTGAGGTTTGTTGTCCACCCTATGTGCAAGTCCAAGGCTCCTCTCACACAGACCTTGGACCTGAACACCCCATGGATTTGTGCTGCAAACAGCACAAATGTGCATGTGCAGCAGCAGACTGCAGCACATGCAGTGTATCCAATAAACGGCTCTTCCACCTTTCCCCTCATAAATACAACATATTTCAGAGAAAAAGCTCTCTTTATGTGCACGGTGTCCGTTCAGGTTCCCAGAGTGTGGCTGGGAATTTGCTGACTCCCACTAAAACTGCAAGTTAGCAGAGTATGCCCTTCTAACCCAAAGACCAAGTGAAATGGGTTGGTTCAGTTACTGGGAAAGAAATGCTCCCAGGTGTTTAGATGTGGAACAGGGGAGATCACAAGTGATAGTTAAGAAAAGCAGGAAAAGGTTATCCAGGGAAGACTCCTGATCTGTAAAGATCATGAGATACACAGACAAAGAGATAGTAACTGAAATTAGGCTAGG
Source organism: Eudromia elegans (assembly GCA_003342815.1). Taxonomy (NCBI): domain Eukaryota; kingdom Metazoa; phylum Chordata; class Aves; order Tinamiformes; family Tinamidae; genus Eudromia; species Eudromia elegans. Next base: position 2,405,860 of record PTEX01000002.1, on the reverse strand, counting down.
AGTATAAAGAGGCAGTAATTAAAGTCAAATTGTATAAAGAGGTTGTAATTAAACTTTTCACATCACTGACAAATGTGAAAAGGGGTCAGTGCTAAACATTATACTTGAAAGGGTGAGAGGCTCATTTTTAAGATGGAAAAGGTGGGCATTTCTGGATGAGACTGCAAGTGACCGTCACAGGAATCACTTACACAAGCAGAAGAAACAAGAACTTAAAACAACATCTGAATAGAAACGTAAAATAGATTTGTGACATGTAATCTTTCAAATTTCATTCGAGTTTCAAGACTGCAAAAGCTGTTCTATATAAAGAAGCATGAGATTTGACACTGGATAGTGCAGAGCGAGGCACAGACCCTCAGATCTAGCATTGAATTGGCCGTTTCTGTGTTTGCTCCTGGGTAATTACAGCAGCCTGAGCACTGCAGTATTTGGGTGAAAGTCTTTCTTTGAGAAATATACAGAGTCCACAGCTTGAAATTAAAGGCTCTGTATTAAACCGCTAGATCTGAAGACTTCCTAACTTTAGGAAAGGGAGATTCAAGTACATTTTTAGTCCCCATGCAGATTGGTTGACAAGCCTTGCATTTCATCCATATCTTTATTACAGGCTGCACCGCTGTGCATGTTCTAAGTTTGCCTGAACTTTGCGTTATTTGACATACAAAAGCTAACTGCGTGGCTAGGGCCTGTCCTCACTCCCAGGGTGCAGAGTTGTTGACCATATATCACTGATAGCCCTCAGGGTAAATGAGTTTATGCTGACACAACTCGCCAGCAAGATGGTTTTTGAGAAACACTCCGCCCTTCGGTGTTGAACTCCCCCAGTGCTTACTGACTTTGTGCTGAGGTAAAAATAAGTTATCCAAACTATTCCTGCAACCTTTAACCGTTCTCTTTGCCACGTTGCTACATAAACCAAAGCAGCTAAAAGTACATCCAGGGCACTAGGAACACTGCCTGCCTGACCAAGAAGTTGCTTCATGAATACCTCAGTTAGGAGCTGCCTATGTACAAGATCACATATCAGACATTCATTAGAGAACGTTTTTTAGGTCCTCCTGTCCAGTGCAAGGCTCTTAAGCTAACTTAGATAGGAGTAAACCACTTAAAAAAGCAACAAAAACTACTTAGAACTAGTAAATGCTGACAAGTTTTGAAGTTTCCATTCAATCTGCATAGATTCCTAATGATTATGTACAGCATGGGAAGAGTTGTACAGTTTCTCATGGTTTCTGGGATATTACCATGCCTTTGTGCCTAGGTATGGTTTTGTACCAGACAGAGTATGTAGTGGCTATGTGGTGGTATAGTGGGTTTTATACTGTATCACTTTGATCTGTACGACTGCTGAATATCACAGAATCACAAAATGGTTGAGGTTGGAAGGAACCTCTAGAGATCATCTAGCCCAAACCCCTGCTCCAGCAGAGACACCTAGAGCACGTGGCACGGTTTAAGTTTAGTCTAGTTTAAGAAGTCTGTAATGAGAAGACCTTTTTGTTGCCATCTCCCTCCACATTCGTGCTGGGCAAGACCTCTAGCCCGGTGCATCTGCACAGAAAACGAAGGAAAACTTAACAGTGAGATCCTGCTATAACTTAACAAGGACCTATCGCTTCCCCACCGCTCCGTGATTTATTTTGCTGGAGGCTACATCCTTCTTGCTGAGCAGTTTGCTGGGAGCTGACAGAGGCGTGAATACCCAGAAATATTTGAGACACGACAGGTCTCGGGGACACAATTACCACATTTAAAATGACAGATAACCTGTGTTCAGAGTTCGAAATTGAAACTGTGCAAGATAGGCACTCATATTCTGGAAGGCCTTGACCTTTACCGCACAAAATATGCTTAATGATTAAAACCTACCAGTTAATATTTTCATTGATTTATTTTCAAAGAAGAAAGCACAGTAAGTCAATTAAGGTTAGTAAAGGATATCTTACATCACCCCGGAATATTCAGACAGAGAAGGAACATTTCTGAAAACACTCATGGCCCCTGCTAATTCCGTTAATGTCTTCCCAGACAATTGCTTATCTTTTAAAATTTGCAGCAAGAAAGACACATGAATTATTCTCAGTTTCTCTTTAAAAAATCTGCAGGCTCCCTCCAGTCGAGGAGAAGAAACAGTGCCATATGGTTTGACCAACAGAAAGAATAGCAAGTAGTAAATAACAGTGAGCAAGTGATCTTAAGCATATACTGATTTGGAAGTACAGTCAAATGACTCATCAGGAAAGAAAACATAACCACTGTTATCTGGTTAAATATGACCAATTCTAATTAATATCCAGTGGATATTAAAAAAATAAAAACTAAAAAAAAAAACCCCACTAGCAGCTGCATTTGTGAGAGAGAATTCATGAATGGGCAAATGTGTGTGGAAGGCTGGCATTAATTCTTGATGAACAGACTGCTACATACTGACATTCAGGAAAAAAAAGAAGAAAAGAAAAAAGTCTCACAGGTATCACAGAAGTGAGAGGTTTTAACTGAAAATATATGAAGGGACCCAAAGAAAGTACTTGGAGAAGATACATATGGCTACACTAAAATGGACTTCTGGTGTGAGAGAACAGAGACAGCTGAAGAAAGGTGCTGAACACAGCGCTTGATCTGGGTGGAATATAATTCTTTATGAGCCTTCAACCTGGGAAGAGTAAATGACTCTGCAATTAGTAAACTTTCACGGTGACTGATTAGATAATTGAGAGCTACAAATTGCTACAGCATTACTCACACGGTTATATCAATTTTAACAAAAAAAAATTAAATAATTTGCTTATAAGTTTGATTTCTTTAGCTACAAGCGATAACCATTTCAACAAAGGGGCGCATCCTACCATTCCACTTTGTTACAATACCAGTGCAATAACGTGGCATTCTGTTTCTAAGGATTTCCTGGTGGTGTGACATTTGAAAGTCCTCTCAATATTCAGAGAGGGCTGAACTAATATATTGAAGCGTCATGGAAAGCCAGCTGGGATGAGAGTTCTGGCAGAAGAAGGGGTTTGTGCTCCTAAACTGTTCATTCTCAGAACCATTAATTTTGGGCTGTTGTTTTAAAAAACAGATCTTTTCTTCCTAAAGAAGGCAGCATGAAATTTCAATGCTAAATAGCCTCCACTTACAGATCAGTACATTTGAGTCATTTTTATATAAGAAGCTTTTTGTTTCCAAATAGAGGAACAAATGAGTAAGTCTCTAAGCGTACACTGGAAAGCAACAAACTGACAACATGCCTCCAGTGCTTAATTATTTAGTACAACATTTGGTAATTTGGTCATGCCCAGCGCTAATATTCACTGTCACTTTTGTCAGGGGGAGATTGATGACGTTAATAATATGGTGATCATGGAGATAGTGTAAAATTTATCTTCACTAGGCAGTTCAGCTCTGAGTAATCCTTTAAATTTCCCTCTTGTATTTTCTAATAGCACAGACCCAGTACCAACCTACTGCAATAAATCAGAGTGCTATCTGGGCATTAACAGTATGACAGGAGCCTTCCCCACTCCGTGCACGCAGGGCACACGCTCCCCCTAAATTTCCAACTAGAGAAAAGCAAGTAAATAGGTTAAGATCTATAAAAAAATGTTGGAAAAGCACCAGCCTGGCACACTGCCACACTCCAGGACAGCCATACTATGAGAAATTGTGTCACCAATGGCAAATCAGAGGCAGTATTAAAAATAGAGCTTAATTCTGCACTTGAACTTTTCGCACAAAAACCTCATGTATTTTTCTAGGCCAGTGAGACCTTAACAGTTGAGCTGACAGCATGAAAGGCAGCCAAGAGGAATCAGAAGCATTGCACAATGAGCACTGCAGGGTCTGCAAGGAAAGGCTCCAAAGCCTGAGTGCTATAACATGATTTAATCATCACATAGACCCTAAATACACCCAGTTATGCCTACACTTCCAGTCAGGCACGGCTCCGAGGCCACGTGGGACCCAACCTGCCTCCCACCCATAGTGTTTGCACACAAAGAGCTCAGGCTGGGCTACCTGAGACCTGGCAACTTCCTCTTGAGAAAACTACCAGAGGTTGATACGAGGCAGCTCAGGAAACTGCAGCCAGCAGCGCCTAATTGAGGGGCTGAACGTCCGTGGGACATCCCCTGGGCAAATGCCCCTCATTTCTCACATGTTCTGTGCAAGCTGCATTCATCAGGCAACCTCTTGCACTTGCAGTCTGCCTTTTCTCTAGCTTGGGGTTAAGTCTGTTAAAGATTTCATGAAGGGCGTTCCTGCTATACTGTCATATTTTTATGGCATTACTAGCTGAACAGATTTAGGCCTGCCTAAACTGTATAGAAAGTTATATAAAACTTTCCATAAAAGGTTATATAGAAAATTATATAAAGAAAGTTTTGAAATCATTCAGTCATGTGTGCACTGCAGGTCTGACAAACATCTGATTGTAGGGAAGTTACTCCTGGGAAAAAAAGGAAAAAAAAGTTCTGTAAAAAAAACAGGCAGTCGCCCTTTTTGTCTGGTCATGTGTAACGAACAAAATTCCTCTATACATTTTGAAACTGATAGCGCCTGGTGCAAAGAGGTATTCAGTGATACCTGGCGTGTGTGCTGCAGAGTGCGAGCCAGCGCATCCAGCGCCTGCATCTTGTGCCCCTGCATGAAACTGGTTTTGAGTCTGGGCTTGCCTGGATATTGACACTTGTGTCTGATTTCACATTGGCATAACAAAAAAAAACAAAACAAACAAACAAAAAAAACCCCACCTTGAATACCTAAGAAATTTATTAAGTAGTCTGCACAAATAAGCACAATTGGGCACACATGGGATTACTTTATACTGAAGAACAGCAACGTTAGAATGGAGCTGTGAAACTTCCAAGGAATGGTTTTCAATGCACCTCATATAGGACATAGGGACTATTCTTCCCCTTTCTGGAGATATGGAAAGTGAGCCATTACACTGATTTGACCAAGTTCAGGCAGTGAACCTTTACAAAATTTATGGATATACCAGAGCTGTCCTGGTTTTTTGGCCACGCTGACCATGTTAAATTGCCTGCTGCTTTCCCCTTTTTGCAAGGCAAAAGTTTACTGTATTTAAGTTAGCCAAACTGCATGTTGACTTTGCTCACCAAACATCTGTAAAGCCTTATATCAGAGACACTGGGGCTATGCAGCAGCGAAGTAATACATTAGAGACACTGGGTATGAGATTGGGAGGAAAAAAAAAAAAGTTAACTATTTTCTTAAAGCCTAACGTGTAAAGTCAGTGGTTACTCACGGGTCTGCACATTCATCGGCTCTTCTGGGCAGCCTGCTGCTCCTGCTCAGCCCAGCAGCAGCTCTGCTTAAGCACTGATGGATGCACCAACTCCTTTGCTTCGTGGCAACTACTTAGTGATTGAAAACCCATCACCGAAACCAGCAGATAAAGAAACAGAACCTCACCAGCAGCTGCACTTTATGTGCCTAATAAAGAGCAAATACAATCCAATTAGTGCTCGAGTTATCTCAATGCAATCACAGAGAAAGAGGTCACAGGTTAAAAAATAAAATGAGTTTGATTCAGCATTTTGACTCTACAAGCACATACCAGCACTCTCTTCTATATTATAAAAGTCTAAGAGAAAGCTACAAATACAAAATTGAGTACTATCTGAAACAAGTCAAATGAGAAAAAATACAGAGAATAAAGGAAGAATTAAGAAAAAGGTCTCATTGAAGAACGTATAGATGAAAGTGCAATCAACATGTTGGCGTTATCCTGAAGTAAATCTTAAGAAGGCCTAAATAGCTGAAGACAGTGTGAACTCTTGATTAAAGTGATACAACTCTGAGTTCGGATTCGGGCTGCTTTGGTTTGGGGAAAATAGGTCAGTAATATGTGGGAGCCCACGGAGAGTTCGTCCTCACCCGAGGCAGGAAAGGTCGCGGGATTAGGAGGATTAGGATTAGGATCGTGCGTGAGGAAGGCTGCGAGCACGGTTTCTTAACAGTGCATAAAGGAGGGCACCTGAGCAGCATGCTCTCATCGCTGCAGAGCACCAGACCTGCTCACGGCTCGTACATGTATGTGTTCCTCAGCACCTGCATTAGGTGCCCCTTACCTCTGGGGGCATTTCCAGGGCACGATCATGTCCGAGAAATGATAGAATATGTGTGAGTATATCTAACAAATTGGAAACACCTTTTTTTTTTTTTTAACATGAAGTGGATATTTTTAAAGGATTAGTCCTCTAAATCCTCCACTGGGTAAACCAAAAGCTATGACATTTGGAGGAGGACATCATAACTCAGAGAAGTGCTAGATCCTGAAACTGGGATCCAGCTTTAAAATGAGCAGCATTTTCTCCTAAATACCGCTTCATTCTGGACCTTTCTGGAGACAATCCGTACCAAGAAGCTCTCACCCCAATCCAAACATGCATCACCTTTGGTGAGAGGACAAGGAAAAGGACTGTATCCTCCTGCACCATAAGTAGCTCACAGCACACATTTTGGGCTGGTCTTCGCTAGTTTATGGCAACTTGGGGAAAGCCAAACATTGTTTAGACCACCTTGGAAATCATTGTTCTTTGAAAAAAAAAAAAAAAAAAAAAAA
>PTEX01000002.1:2318084-2399260 GCA_003342815.1 Eudromia elegans | reverse complement strand
ATTTTGGGCTGGTCTTCGCTAGTTTATGGCAACTTGAGGACACCCATACATTCTTTAGACCCCCTTGGATCTCATTGTTCTTTGAAAAAAAAAAAAAAAAAAAAAAAAGTACTTAGTTTGCTGTATTTTGGTTGTTTTTAAAGGTATTTTTTCACATGTGTGTGTTTAGTTTAGGCAAAAGTCTGGAATTCTGAATCACACACTATAATTGGCAGCGCTCATCAAGAGCTCGAGGCTGTTTTCCTCCTGGAAGATGAATCTGAAAGATTACAAAACTCAACTGTATAGGCGGAGTCAACTCCTTTTCTAAGAGAAAGGAAAAAAACACTGAGAATTAACATTTCTTAAGAAACTTATTTGATGGTAGTAATAAAGAGCATTAAATTCATAACTCTTTCCACATGAGGAATACTAGATTTTATAGCAAGACTAAGTTTCCTGTGACTATTTCAAAGAACAAAATTATTGAGAAAAAAAAAAAAAAAAAAAGGAACAGAATTATTGAAAAAAAAAAAAAAAAAAAAAAAAAGATCTCTTAGGCTGTCTGTGTTCCTGTCTAGCAGCTCGCAGCATCACTCTGCCCAGCTCCTTCTCAGCCCCCAGCCCTGCAGGCAGCAGCCACCAGGATAGCGATGGCACCATGAAAAGAATGGTCCTTTCTATTGAAGAGAAAATCCAGCTTTCAGCCCAAATTTAGAGGTTGATTAGTGCTGCTCTGCAAATACACAGAGAGTAATGCAATGGGGTAGGGATTCCACCCCATCACCCTCATTTAGGAGGTTTTAATATTTATATTTATTTATATTAGATATTTATGTTTAGTAACTCTGTTTCATCTGGAGGAATGCTAAATAGTCGAGCGCCTGGTCCTAAGACACTGCCTGATGTCCCAGTGTGCTGAAACGCAGGGCTGCCAGGAGGGAACCAGGGGATGCTCTAGCCTTCCTTTACTAGTCAGGAGTAAAAGAAAAACTAGTTTTCATTAAAAAAAAAAAGAAAGAAAACTAAGATTTCAGTGTTTGTTCAAGGTCTGAAAGATTTACAGGCTCAGATACCAGAATGTAATCTTAGATTTACTATTAAAAATCTAGATTTTCTGTGGTGAAACCAGTGATTTTTAAATTTCACACCAACACTGTGGCTTCCAAGAAACACTCCTTGTCCACAGAACCCAGCCTCAGCTTAGGAAATACAAAGTGCTCCAAGAGCACGGGAAGGGATTCGCGTGGGTCCAGAACCTCTGTGCCCGCTGTGGAGCAGCACCCGGCACAGGAGGCTGGAGGAGGAACCGGAGATCCCGACGCCTCCTCCAAAACGCAGCCGGTGAAACCACAAACCGGCCATTTCGGGAAGGCTGCTCTATTTCAACAAGGTCTCTCCTAACCAAACACAGCCAAGCTGGTGCCAGGGAAGCACCAATTAGCAGGTGATTCTCCTGCTTGACTAAACCTTTAGCATCTCCTGAACACTCTGCTCCCTCTCCCGCCAGATTTCTCCCTCCGCTGCAGTCCCGGTGAGCAGTTCTCGTGTCCCAGCTGCTCCAGCAGGTCACCCACACGCTCCGAGCTGCCGCCGTGACCCCTGCGCCCCGTCCCCTCTGCCTTCAGCCCGCATTGTGGCCCATGCAAGGCGGACCTTGGTCTCCAAACAGTTGCACCAGAGCGAGATCAAAGTTGAGAGGCATCAGAGCCTCCAAGCACAGGCAGGAGCCCTTTTCATCCTTGAAAAGCTGCCCGCGTGCTTATGGTGCCATGTGACTGAAGCACAGTTATGGCTAGACCTGTGATGATGACTAAGGGAGACGAAGGCCAGCAGCGGGGCAGGGCGCTGCTCGCACCACCCCAGTGCCAGGGCTCCTCACCCGACCTGCTTTTGTTTCTCCATACAGAGCTGCGTTTTCAAAACGTGACACCGAGAGCCGGCCGTGACAACCTGGGCCACCGAGCGAGCGCGTGGCCGCGGAACAGGGATCCACATTTTGGTACCCGGGAGCTGGTGTGTCTCACACGGTGCCCGAGGGCGGTCGCAGCGACGGCCCCGCTCTGGCTCAGGGGATGAGTTTGGAGCACGGGGTAGGGGTGAGCAAAGCCCCGGGGATGCTCCGTGTGTGCACCGTGACACAGCCGTGCTCGCGTGGAGCGCCGCTCTCGCCACTAATGACCCACATCCCGGCCCAAGGGGAGAGCTGTGACTCAGCACCGCGCTGCGCACCTCGGCCCGCAGCGGGCATCTGCCCTTGCTCCAGCTCCTCCCGAAGCCGAACGCGAGCAACGCGACAACAAAACAACCTGCCACGGGCCTCCCCACGCTCCACAGCGTGCCCCACGCCACCTTGCTGTCGGTATCTCGCGTTGTCCCTGACCCACCTTTGCTGCCCTGCTCATCACGCACGTCCTGGCAGCGCCTCTGTACCAGCACTTTGCATCAGGTGCATCAATGTGATCAGAGCAGAGGCTAAAATACCTAGGGCAGTCAAGGTCTTAGAAAGATGAGGTTTGCAAATGAGGAGAACAGAGCAAAATGCTGTTAACATAGCTGCATTTTTTACCATGAAGCTAATTTAGATATTTTTATCCATCACTAGGTTATCTATAGACCGTTACAACAAGTTAAATGAAAAGACTTACACGTTGAAATTAAAAGATGCACTCTTGTATTTTCTAACAACCAAATCCCAACCTATATATTTTTTTCCCCAGGCACAACTTGGGCAAACTGCATTAAAGCAGGGGCTGGGGTGGCTGAGCGCCCCGCAAGCCTTCCTCTGCAGACCCCACCAGCACAGGGCTGTTGTGCAGCGCGAGGCCAGCGCCGCTCGGACCCGTCCTCCCCCTGGCGAAGACCGCCCTCTGTCCCCACACACCTGCGGAGCTCGGGCGGCTTGAGGTGACCCTCGTGTCCGATCCCATCCGTGGTCCAGCTCCCTGCCCTGCCTCGGCCCCACGTCCGAGGCGGTGCCGCCGAGGGCGCCCGGCTCCCCTGGCCCAAGGCAGCCGGAGCCCCCGGCTCTGCTCGCGCTCCCGGACAGATTTCCCGAGTGATTCAGGTTAAAAAAATAAACAAAATGCGCCTTGCCCTTGGGGAAGAGGCATGAGCAACAGGGTAGGAGCGAGAATACCGGGAGCCTGTAGTCACAGCCTGGGACCGTCATCACATTAGATTACTTATAATTAAGGCTGTCTGCAGTTAGGCATCTTTTAATTAATTTATTCAATCCTCAGTCGCTTGCTCTTATCGGAGGGGAGCGATCCGAAAGCAGCTGGAGCCGCGGCACCGGCTCGGCACGTCCGGCTGCACGGGGGCTGCAGCGCGGCCCCCGCGTCGCAGGGAAGGCGCCGGCGCGGGCTCCACGCCAGTCCCCCCTGCTCGTCCTGATGTGCCAGGCTTTGCTGGAACGGGTCACGGATGCGGAACTGGTGGGGAATCTCACTGAAACCCCTGGGGCTCTGGGGGTTGTGCACGTTTGCATTACAAAAGACCTCACTTAATTGTATTAATATTGCTGTACTTAGCAAAGTACTCTGGAGAGCCCAGGCATGCCCTGGAAAGGCATGGAGGAGGCGGAGCAAAGCCACAATTAATTATGAGAACGCTGATGGAATTAATTTGAATTTACAGCAGAAAGCCTTTCCCTTTAGTATTATTAAATTTGAACTGGGACTGAACAGAACAGTGGGCACCCTTGGACTGCTTTAAACAACACTGAGTGAGTCAATAGCTAAGAGAACTAAGAAAGCCTAGAAAACCCCATCATTCAGAATCCCTGCAAGCTGAGCAGAAGCTGGCTGGAGCTGCAGCACTTGGTTACATATGCACTCACACATCCATGTGCTGGAAGCTACAGCGGCAGCTGCTTTGCTTGGAGCCTCTCACCACAACTTGCCAAACGCTGCAGCATCCTTGCCAAGCATGACCAGAACCCGAACGTTATGTTCAGATCCTTTTTTATTTCAGATTTTTAGAATCTAATAAAAGATTCATACAACTTTGCTGTAGCCATATTGCCTTTTGCCTGGACTCAGATGCTGTTTCAATGATAACACTCAATATCTAATAAATTAAAGCAATGTATTTGTAGTGGATATACGACTGAAGGCTATTTTTCTATAAGAGATTTAATTGAAACTCACCCAAATGAATAACGCCAAGGGAACAACAGCGGTATTGGCATTACCACGATCAACCTTTAAACACAGGTGTGAATCCCGGGTTCTGGTAGGGTAAGCAGCAGTCCTGGCTGCTAGAGCGTCATTCAGGGCACTAGGCCAGGCTCTGGAGGCAGGAGGTCTAAAGTGAGCAGGAGATCTGTTTTTCCATAGGTGTTTGTTTTTAAATGTGTGAATGAAGTTGTTATATCTTCTGTGCTTGAGCTGTTATGAACTCTCAAAAGTGACTTTCCCCAAGATTATTATAACTTTTATAATAGAGTGAATTAGAATGGCTTGGAGATCTGCATTCTCAGGGGGTTTGTGCCAAAACGTTCAAATCCACCAAACCTTAGTTTTGCATCTACTTCAGCAATATGTATTTTCTCAACAGTTTCTAAAGCATTTGGAATCATATGGGACTATCGGAGTGATGTGAACACTCCAAGGGCTTTGCTCCAGAATGTGCAGTCTGGTGACCATTAAACTTTGCCTCACATCAAAGTGACAAAACCTTCATACACCAACCCCAGGGCTTCATGCCCTAGACTGGGGGAGTAAAATCTTCTCGGGTTTTCCCACTGACTTCCAGCCCTTCCCCTCGGCATTGCCTGTTTTAGAAGTCAGATGCCGTTCAGCTTTCCCTGGTGTTGCTCCGACTCTGAACCATGCTCTGATTCAAAGCAGGTCTGAACCAGCCGAATTAGGTGTGTTTAAGAGTTGCCATACGGCAGTGGCAAAGACGCACTGCTTTGGACTTCTGCAATGCTCCTGAGGGTTGGTCCTTTAGATGCTGAGGGAGTTTGGTCGCTGAGCACAACCCCAAACCTGAGCACGGTGCGCGAGGTCGATTTTTAACACATCATCTTTTTTATTCCCCCCCTCCCTGATTACATATGCACAAAGGTAAAAAATATTGAAAGTTATAATGTGTGGGGAGTAGACACTGTAAAACTGAAGAACTAAATTCCCAGGTACCACTTCACTTCTCGTTTAAGGATGACGCCTGATGTAGAATGGCAAATGGAAATGCTTCTCCCATAGCTGCTGTTTGGGTTTGGAGAGAGCAGGGGTGTCACTGCCCAGTACCCCACACTGCCCCTTCAACAGGCCTGTAAACATCCAGCCCACATTAGCTCCTCAAAAGCGACAGGGAATAGTTGGGTTTGGCTGCCCTTGGCTGTCCCATGGCTGTAATTTCAACGCGGTTTCCTTCTCCACCACTCCTGGCTGTGCTGCGCCCACCTTATACGTCCTGGACAGCACCGTGCGCGGGACACGCTGCAGCTCAAGGGCCACGAGCTGCTAAAGCGCTTATGCAAGTTAATTACTGCGCCCGCTTAATGCCGCGTAATGCAGATTAGCGCCGTCAAACAGCGCCGGGAGCGCCAGGAGCCTCTGCCTCGAGGGGCGGCGAGGGGGCAGGAACCCGGCACGCTGGGGACCGCGGAGAGCCGGGCCGCACGGGGGTGCCGGAGCCCTCGCTTCAGAACAGAAAGGGTGCTCGGGCACTAACTGCAGTCGCTCGCCCCGCTTTGGGATGCCCGGAGGAACGACTCGTCGTTAAAGTTACCAAGAGCTGTCCTATGGATGATGTTCAGAACTTCAAGGCATCAACCAGAGCGACAGTCAGATCTTTAGTCACCATTTTCATACCGAACAACTGCATATTCACCCATTTCTATCCAAGTGAAAGCAGGTATGGCAATGATAGCAGTTTGATTTCAAGGGCAAGTCATCCCCCATAGGGAAGGAGATGGTGCAAAGGCTGAGATCTTACTCGGAACCTCAGTTTCTCACTGGCTTTCCTTGCGGTCGAGTTGAAAACCTTCCCAGCTCGGAGCTGACACGGCGCTGGTTGAGGACGTTAGTGATGACCCCGTGCAACGACACGGGCCGCGGCTCTGCCCCCGGGTGCGAGTCAAGGCCGAGCGGAGCAAACCTCCACACTTCCACAAGCACCTTTTTGTTTCACGTGGCAGAGCTAAACCGACCTGCTGCTAATGTGAAAATAAAGTGACTGCACCAGAATCACATAAACACACCGTTTGCATTAGGACCCGGGTTAAAAGACGAAGCGGAGCCTGCAGATGTTTCTGTGCCCAGAGGGAGGCTCCACTGGCACACAGGGAACCCAGCCCCATGGCAGGGATGCTCCCGCTCCCAGCCCTGCAGCAGGGATGCTCCTGCTCCAGCCCCACGACAGGGGTGCTCCTGCTCTTGGCCCCATGGAGGTCCCCTCTGCCCTCACTGAAAGTGGGACAAATTCCGGGGAGGAAAGCAAACATATCAGCCAAACACCAGCCAAGGGTGGCAGGGCAGCTCAGCAGGCCTAAAATCAAGAATGACTGAACATAAACAGGCTTCCAACTTGTACTGCTGAAGAATCTGAAATATTTTTCAGTTTTTTTCTCCCCTGCAGTTCAGGAAGCAGCGGCACACTTCAAACAGCTTGTGGAGTAGCAGGAGTTGGGGCTACCTCTTTTCTTCACCCCTTCTCCTGCTCCCGGCCTTAGCACCTTCCCTCGGAAAGGAGTCGAGCTGCAAAGCCAAGCTCAGCAACCTGGAATGTTGTTGGAACTCTAAAGACAAGCACTAAAAAAAGGAAATAGGCAGTCCCCCTTTGAAAATTTGCCCACACATGTGGAAGCCAAACAAAGCTGGCTCCTAGAAAAGGCTGAATTCTAGGGCTTCATTTTCGCAGCTCCTGAGGAGAAACGCTTTCTTTTGGTTTCATATGGAGCTTTTACAGTCAGCGCTGCTGAAAATCCACCTTGCACACACCTCTAAAACACACTCGGACAAAGAAGGAGCCAGATGTTGCCAGCTTGCTCTGGGGCCAGGATCTCAGTCCTCCACAGCTGCTTTGGTGATGGGCTTCTGCCCAGGTACCCACCTGAGAGAGCTTAAGCGCGGGCCAAGTGATGTACCCAAGCAATCAACCCCCTGAGAGACGTAGCAATGGTTATATGGCCATGACATACATTGCTTTAGTGCATGCTGGAGGCTGCAATAAATACAGGTGGAAAATGCTCAGCTTTTTTATGTGATACCAAACGATAAGAACCACCACCCCAGACGGGTGCATTCTGCACTCCTCGTGGTGCATTAGGCACATGCGTCCCCTCCATTCCCCCGCCTGCACCACACAGGGGGCACCACGCACTTCTGTCAGCCGCAATGCCCACATTCACTGATGGGCATGCATGCATATATATATATATATATATATACACACACACACATATATATATAAACGTGTGTCTATAGCATAAATAAGCGCGCGAGGCGGCTCGCGCAGGCGCGGCTGCGGCGCCCCCTCGTGGCGCGGCGCAGCAGGGCGGGCGGCGCGCGCGGGCCCTGCCCGGTGTGCTCGTCCCCTGGGGGGCTGCGCTCTCGTCCCCTTACCCGCCATGAGAAAGGCTCGCTTTCACTGGAAAAATAAAGAGGATTTGCTGTTTATGCAAGAAGAACTTAGAGGAACATCACAAATCTTATCAAACATTTAGGTTCTCTTTTAGCGTAGACCTCTTCAATGCATTCTAAAGCACATATGTCCACATTAGTATATCTAAAAATTAGTAAGATCTTGTTTTTCTGGGCAGTCTCTGCTGTACAGACAGACACAGAGGATGGCAGGTTTCCACTCAACAAACCTACCCTTCCTATTGCATACTGCCTGTTGACTGCAGCAAGGAAACGACAGACCATTCCCGATTCCTGTCAACAGGGAAACGAAACCATACGAACAACCCACAGGGCTCCGAGTTCCTTGGTCTGCCACAGTGGGTTATTAAATCTCAACCCAACCATTCCAAAAACAGGACTCCATTCTCATCAGTGAGGGCTCTCATTGAAAACGAATTACGTGCACAGAAGGTCTTACTTGGCCGTCAGTTTGTCCCGTTACTGCTGTCCGAGCCTGAGAAGGCTGCAGGCTGGAGCGGGGCACCCGAGACCAGGGGCGTTGCTGGAGCAGGGAGCCCCTCTCCTCTCTGCACTGCCAGGGCCGCCGCAGAGGCGCTTCCCGCTGGCATGTCCAGGCCGTGCTGCAGCTGCTGGGGGTAGGTGACAAAAGTGATACCAACCTGAAGAAGCACGAGCTGAAAACCATGTGCATCCGTCAGGCCACAAGACCCCCTGCAGGGTCAACGCCTTTCGCGTAGAGTTAAGAGTGCAGCTTTCACTGACCACCACCACGATCAGGATTAGCGTTCCCGAGCACTTCAGGAACTGCAAAGGCTCCACTGGGCTCCGTTCCTCATTTCTTCTGTTTCTGGCTTTACAGCGTCCAGTATTTCAACAACAACAACAAGAACCACGAGATGTGATGCTCATCTATTGATAAAGAATGTGGCTCCCCTTTACACAGCCCGCAGGTATGAGGAGACTCCTTCAAAGCAACCAACAGCCACTTGGCTTTTTGCCCCTTTTTTTTGCTCTATAGACTATTAAAAGGCAAGGTGGATCCCTCCATAAAGAGGATATTTAAACAGAAGCCAAACACCACCAGCTTTTCCCGGGTTTTATAACTGGGACTTGTTATTTTCTTATTTCATAGCTGCCAGTGCAGGTGTCAGTATAAGCAGTGCCAAACTAAGGACAGCTAAAATCATAAAACTAAAATAAGTTTTGAAGCAGCCAGGTTTCCTTTCTCAACACAGAAGGGCAAAAGCTGCTTGGATTTTTAATCTAAGTAGCTCTTTGGTCCCCAAGTCCCTGGAGGTTAGCAGAGCCTATGCAGGGTTTGGTGCTTTTAAGGCCTCAAAACTCTGACAGAAGCTCAGCTGAAATTCAGGGTCATCACAGAACGGTTAAGGTTGGAAGGGACCTCCAGAGATCATCCAGTCCCACCATGCTTGAACGCTTGAGCTCAACTGGACACCCAAGGCCGTGGCTGCACCCGTTATGCCAAGGTGCCAAGCCCAACAGCAACGACGAACACTTCAATTCCACCCTACACAAACACGCTGTGGTACAAACCTTTATTGTCTCACCCCTCTCAGCTCCAGCCATCATCACAACAACCGAAATCGGCATTTTACAGGTACCACGGAAAGCCACGAGGATATCACAGGCTGAAAAACAAGCTTCGGCGTTCAGGAGATACAAGTCCTCGGGGGCTGCCTCCACGCGCACGGGCCACTGCAGAGGGGAACGTCGTGAGGAGATGTCAAGCTGCGGGCCGGGGCCGCCCCCCCAAGCACCCACATCCCCACGCCGGGTGAGCCCACGGCGGGAGGCTGGAGGGCCGCGTTTCCCGCTGCCCCCTCGGTGCCGGTGCCGTCTGCGTGGGACTGCAGCTGCCGGGGCTCGGAAGCACCGTGGCCTTCAGCTCAGAACTGCCCTTGTGCAAATTCTTATAGCCCAATTCAACATAACCCTTTGTTTGCAAGGCTGTGTGTAAGTGCAAGGCGGCAGGCCCAGCCTGGGCGGCACTCGCAGAGCGAGTGCGTGTGCAGAGCAGCAACGCGTGCTTCGGTTGCCTGGGGACCTTAATTTCTCTTCTCTATCTCCCTGTGTTACAAGCCAATAAAAACACTAGTAGCCACTGCTGCTTGCTCTGACTGTGCCGGTTATGAGCGGCGGTTAGCGCCCTCAAACGCTTCTCCACGGATTTCAGCGGCAAGCTTAGACGCATCCTCGTACACTCCAGACCAGGAATGTCCCCCTCCTGCCCAAATCAGCACCCTCAAGTTCCCCAGAATTTGCGGTTAATTTAATTAACAGCAATGCAAAGAGCTGCAATCCTCTACCCACACTATGGCTTGAAAATTTACATCCTGAGCTTCTGTATCATTACAGTAATAGGATAAAACAGACCGAGTATGAGAGGAAGCATCTTATTAGATGAGGTGATGCAGGGAAGCAGCGTGACACGGTCTGTCTTTGGTGACTGCACGAGCACTGCTCAGCGGGGCAAGCAGCAAGAAACAGGCTCAAACGGCACCTTCACACAGCCAGATAAACAAAAACGGGCCAGTGACTACTCAGGGCTTCAGGACCCTAAACAGCCCTTCCCAGTACGAAGCCTGGATGTCTGACTCCCTAGGTATTTGCTATTCCAAAAGCTGAAACACTCCTGGATCTGAAGCTCACGTTGAACGTTAATGCTCACAGCACTTCCTCTTCTCGTATCTGCTCCTATACTCCCGCAGGGCTGCTTCCCTGCGCATCGGGAACTCCAGCTCTCAGCCCAAAGACACCCATAGTCCTCAGGAAAGTGAGAGAGGGATTTACTGTCTGTCTAGTGCTGGTCATCCCTGAGGGACAGAGAAGCACTAGGAGGCAGAGCCCTCCAGAGCAAACCCTACCAGAGCTGGAGGAGTTTTGGAGCACGTTACACTAACGTCCATGAGTCCTGTCTGGCAAATACTTGCCCAACGGTGGGGCCCGGGTTCATGGGCATTCCTCAGGAGTCACGCTGCTTCCACCCTTTTCTTCGCAGACCTTCATCTTGCTAAAGATCTTTTTTCCCCAGACCTCTAAGGCTTCTCCAAACCACCACCACACCTCTGCTAGGAAGGCTCCAAGCGCGCGACGAGCTCAGTGCCTCTATTCCTAGAGCCTTTTGCTGCCAAACCGGCAGAGCTGCAGGAGCCCCAGGCTGCCCAACAAGCCTGTGCACATCCGGCCCGGCATCTGCATGACAGGCACCTGATAAAACATCCAGGGAACAAAACTGCTTAACCAAAACACACACTTCTCAATAAACCCAGATTTGCAGAGCCCAAGTACCGATAGAAAACATTCACAAATATAATAATTTCTCATATATAAAACAATAATAATTATTTTCTACACAAATGACCATCTTGGAGGCCTGAAAAAAATATGTCCAAGACTTTTTTTTTTTAAAAGATATTCATTCTTAAGCAGAACCTCCTGTGAAGCACTAGTGCTCGCATTGCCTTGGCAGCTGCAGTTGTGCCATGCGGATAGGCAGCTTTCCAGATCAGGAAATCACAGGTTAGAATTTGGTTCAGCCAAACTAGTAGGAAAGAAGAGTAAAACCTCACAGTCTGCCTCCCCATCCGTTAGTCTTCGGAGAACTGGGATTCACTCTTATGGGGAAGGGAGGTTGAGGGTGGGGAGTGGGGGGAAGCCTAACCAGCATCCTTTCCTCAAAGTTTCAGAACTAGACTGAGCAAACGGAGCTTCATTTCCTCCTGTGGAAATGCCTGGCATAGGAATAATGCTGACTATACCTAACGTGCAGAATTCCCAGGACTCCCCCCCAACAGCTTCACTGGCAAACGCCTCCTGCGCTGGGCCTGCCGCCCCGTGAGACCCGAGCTGCCAAGCCAAGCTGTGGCATCCTACAAACCAACGATCAAAAGCACAGCGTGGCCGAGCAAAGAGAGATGTCCCGTTACTCAGTGCTTCCCACTACCCAGCAAAGGCACCAATGCAGAGCAGCTTGCACAGTTGTTCCTCCCCACAGAGCTTTGTCTGCTCCATAAGTCAGATAAACCACTTTGGGTGGTCCCTTCTTCATGGCAGAAAGTGCACAATATTCCTGAAATCCTCTGTGAATGGTTCACAATAGCCATCTACTGAAAACAAACTTCATTTTTATGGAAGAGCAGTAGTTCTTTTGATATTCAAAGACCAACTTGTTTTTTCACACATGCTAGTAAGTCCTAAATACATGCTTCATGGGGTTATATTTCCCTTACTCTTGACCTCATGCTAGGGCAATTTCCTCTGCCCAAGATGTGGTACATACCATGGTGGTAGGAACATCTGCACCGAGTCTCTCACTAGCATTTCTAGTGCAGAAGAATCAAAAAAGACAACTTAGAACAGCAGTGGCTTCCCTGGTCACACCTTAAGGATTTCTTTTTTTCCGTAAGATTAAAAATAAAAATCAAACAATCCATTCTTAAAATTATTCCTTACACAAGAAGAATTAAAGGTAACAAAACACAGATTGCAAGAGAGACATTTTTCAGCCAAGACATATTTAACCAATTTTTTTTTCCAAGTTGATCCTTGTAATCACAAATTGTAATTCACTACTCAAAGATAAGAGATCTCTGCTCAGGGATCCCATAATTTCTTTTGTGCTCTTCAAATAATTTATTTAGTTTCTGTAGATAGAGCTCATGTAGCTGATCAATCTCTTCATTGGTAGGATTCAAGTTCTGTTTCACAGGGATGGGGCTTCCCACTGTAAATTGAACACAACAGCAATGTTAACTTCATTGACACCTCTTTAGTAACTAAGTAAAACTATCCTCCTTAACCCTTTTCTAGCTCCATCACAGCTCCCCGTGAGGGGAGAGCATCACAGCATAGTTCTCACAGCCTTGGACCCGATCCCACCTTTTACAGGCATAACTCCTGGGTCTGTTTTTTCACTTTCTTTTACTTGAGTTCAGACAAAATGGGTTAAAAAGAAAAGTCAAAAACCCCACTCGTGAGTTTGGTCGCTCTAACCTGAGGGTACAGTTTACACTGCAGTGTACCCTGGCGTGGGCTATGGGCCATCGAGGGAGCAAGTTCGGTTCTGCAGAGCAAGGTCAAAGTAGGTGTAAAATGAAACAGGCAGGATAAGTGTCCAGGTTCACTGGTGCTGGCCCACCTAGGCAATACCCTTCTGAGCAGGGAGACATTTCAGTGCTCAAGCAGTTTTACAGATGCTTAGCGAGTTGACCCAGTTAGTGAGTTGCAGGTTGGACTGCTCTGGTTAGTCTGTGCTCAGAAAAATAATCCAGAGCTTTTTGCAGCTCTTCCCATCTCTAGCAGTAACAGTGAGCAGCAAAACCTGCAAGCTGCCTTGCTACCCAGGTCAACCTGTCAGTCAGCCCCGGCCTTCTCTTCTTCCAGCTCTCCTTTTGGCCAGGCCCATTGCAGGCAGTGGTTTCCATTCAGGTGAGTAACAGAAATCAAGAGTTTGCTGAAGATGCTTCCCATTGCAAAGCTGAGCTGTCATCCGCCACCCCTCGGGGCAAGTCAACTTTGGAAAAACAAATCCTGTTACAAATCCTTACAGGCTCGGGACGTGCTTAAGCTGGCGAGAAAGGAGGAGAACTCGAAACGCTACATGTGAAGTGCAAGAGCACATGCCAGTTGAAATGTCTGCTTCTCACTGTGCTCCTTTCTGATCTGAATAGCAAAGCTGCCCACTGTGGAAGAGGCTGAGAAGACAGCGATATTGGGCACCATCATTTTTGAGAGCAGTTTTTCTTTCTCTGGGAAGAAAAATAGGCTCTGGGAGCTTAACAGACTTGGCCAGGGTCACAGAGCAGAAGTCTATCGAAAAGATGACTCTAACAGATTTTCAGGTGCCTTTGCCAAGCCCTAGAAATCCCTTTCAGCAGATGTTTCACCTCAGATGGGGAGGTGTTGACAAAAGGCAGGGCAGGTGTAGCCGACTGCAAAGGGGCTGATCCTGCAGATTCCTGTTGCAGCTGCTGCTCCCTGGCCCCACAGTGCTGAAATTTGGTCTTTACGTGACCAGGGGCAGAACACAGCCCTGAACTAAGTATTACACTGGGGTATGAAATCACTGCAGCTCAAACAAGAAATTTCCAGGAGCCTTCATGAAGCTGGGAACTGCTGCCCTCCCTAATTTGCCATCCCGCTCCTGAAAGCAGCAGTAATTCCCAGGCAAACCAAATGACTCTCAGTCACGCAGCCCAAGACACACTGCCTTTGGGATCTCGATGCTGACGGGCTGCACCCCTGGCTGCAGGAGAGGAGCCTTTGGGATCACCCCCGCCGGGTGGAGCCAGCTGAGCGCTCGGGAGCTGAGCTAACACCTTCAGAGCCCTGTTGAGCCACTCGGAGGAGCCCTCCAGGAACACACAGCACGATAAGGATTTTCAAACATGAGGTAACGCACCCTATAGATAAGGGATTTCATATAACAGGTTCTGTTGCAAGACTCGGCTCCTGCTGATTTGCAGCACTGCTGTATTTTAGCCATGGACACACTTTGGCTCTTGTAGTAAATACGTGTTGAAGATTTGCTTCAAAATAAAAGATATTTTAATGTTCGGAACGGTCTTGATGCCATCTGCCCAATGGAAAAGTGCCAAAAATGCCTCATCTTCATTCCTATGTTTTGGAAGTATTTTGGCTTTCAAGCAAGCTGCATTTTTGGCCTGCCTAGGCACAATGTGGGATTTAAAAAAATGTTAAAATTTTTTTTCCAAAACATTTAAATATAGGCCCTATAATACAGTAAATAAGCAAAAATACAGATCTACCTGAAATTTAACATAAATTACTACTGCTCCACCTTGCATATTTTGATTTGCTCCATACTAAAACCACATCAACCCTCCCCCGGAAGGAAGGATGTCCAGTGTGGAATACAAGAGCAGTTTCAATTTTCTGGACAATCAGATTCAGTCACTCAGAATCTGGCTAAAAATGGTCTATCCAGAACACAAGACGCCTTTGCAGGATACCCCTCTGGTCTCCTCGAGGATTCCCAAGGAATTAAGAATGAGATTAGGCTTGGGACAGAAAGGGAGAAGAGGGAAGGAAGCCCCTTTCTCAGCTGGCAGTGAAGATAAAAAAATTTTAAATCTCACATCCTTGCTTTAGATGCTCAGCAGCCAACTGTTTTTGCTGGAACAGATTTACAAACGTACACAGATACTAGAGGCATGTTTTCACATTGTAAAACCTAAAAGCATTGGAAAAGGCCCAAGGAACTCACCGACAGTATGAATAGGCTGCCTGTAAGGTATTAGGCCAAAAGTGTATTGAAATACACCCCTCGCATGGAAGAGCGGCAGAGCGAAGCCCATTATCTTCTGCAGCTTCTCCTGGATGTTTCTGAGCCGGGAACCTCTGGGGTTTGCGACCTGCTTGAAGAGCTCATTTTCACCAAAGGAAAACACTGGGACCAGATGAGCCCTGGAAAACAGTCAGAACCACAGTGAGCACCAGAGACCTGCGTCCACGCAGCACCCAGGGGCTCAAGCTCATCAGCAACATCAGCATATCAACAGCAATAGGAAGTATTTCACCAAAGAAGTATGCTTTTAAGGAAGTATTTAGCTGGTAGCTACCTTCTGCAAGTTTTAATGATGAGTTGTAGTCGTAAAAATACATAATTAGCCATCTATCATAATCATAATCTTATCCATCAGTATTTCAGCAAGTCCACCCAGGTTTTGGCTGCATTTTCCCTGTGGGCAAGCAGAGCAACCCTGCTGCTAACCTGGCAATGCTCCTGGCCGCTGGGGTCAGGCCTTGGCCTTTGACCGCAGCGCTGCACGCACCGAGCTCCCCCGGGTAAGGAGCAGACACCCTCACAGACACGAGGCCAGTGCCAAATTCCCCCATTAACCAACTCCCGGTGAAATCCTGCTTCCTCCAGACTACTTCTGAAACACTAGCCTTAATCTATTACTATCAAAGGCCTAATCGTACCCACAGAAATGACACTAATTCACTTTGCCTCACGCACAACTTAATGAATTTTGGTTCAGTTCATGAGTTGGGTGGGAGGAAAAGCACTGATTACCACCTGGACAAACGCCTTAGGCTGATGGAATCAGTGCAAGTGTCTCCAACAGGAAAAAGTATTTCAAATCTTGACTGCATTTTTAGTTCAATAGTTTTAAAAAATACTAAAGACCAGAAAAAGCCTGATCAATCTCTGGAGGACACCGAGGTGTTTTATTAGCTGTACTCAAGTCTTAATTTCTGTGTTTTAGCTCTACTTAGTTTATACCATCTTTGAGGAAAGCCTGACTGTAGATTAGCAGCACTGCTAGGAATTTTGTCAAGACGAATTCCTGAAGAACTGTGAATGCCCAAGGAGAACATGCTGAGGACAGAGCCGGCTGCACAGTACCAGGACAGTCACAGCCACCTGCATGGGAAAGACCGAGAGCTTCCATAGCTCCCAAAAGCTCGGGTGTCCCAAGTGCCCCCAACTCCCACTCTGCTCTCGCTGTAAAGGAAACGTTAGATATCCCAGGGAATAGCATGGCTCTATATAGACCCCATTTTTTGCAACGACTCTAAAATGATCAGGAAAATCTTGTGGTGCAATAGCATTTTGTATACGCTCCGGGAGTGTGGGATTTATTTTAATCTGCACTCTGAAGGCTTTTGCAAAACACTATGTAGGAGGTTGCAACAAAGAAATAATATCTTCTGATTATGAAACGAAGGACAAGTTAGCTGATTCATCATTTATGTCTCGGGCATTTCTTCACTTTCTATCAGGTGTTGTGTTACCTTGGGCCAAAACGTCCTTTCCAGAAGTGCATACGCGTGCAGACTCCGCATACGCGTTGGGGGCGCCCGGCAGAGAGCAGTTCCCAGCAGGAACACGCTCCTTCCCTGCACAGGCAGCCCCTTCCTCTCTCAACACCCGATGCTGCAGATCGAGAGCACCACAAGATGCCCAGAGCCAGGATCAGCTGCAGCAGCGAGGGCCTGTGGAATTGAGCCAGGGGACCTCCCGGTGCCCGTTTATTGCTGCTGAGCAATGCAAATGCTGAGCTGCTTTACTAAGGATGAGGAGCACCCCTTGCAGGGCAGGACTTGACAAAAGAAGAGAGGCCACCGCGCGCTCCGCGAGGAGCCCAAACTCGTCAACCCGCACGAGGACTGCTTTTGAAATCAAGGTCAGGAGGGACGGGAGTATCTTGTTTCTCAATCCCAATCAGCTTATATGAGATGAACACCAGGCTTATGATCTCTCAGATCAGAGATCTCTGGACATGCTTGCAAACAAACATTTTTGTAAACTTTGTGATAAAATAAAGAATAAACTGATGGTGTTTTTGATCTTGTTGGATTAATCAGCAGTCAAACAGAGATTGAGTAAAGACCTGTTTAGGCACTGAAGGCCCAGTTTAAATGTACAAGTTGTATTTCTGGGTAGAAAATGGACTAAAATGCTATTTTCCACAGGAGAACAGGTCCTTTGTGAGATTCCTAGGGAAATGCATAAAGAAATCTCTCGGCATCTTCTACACAGAATAGTTTCTAGAATACAAAAGATCACATTAGCAGCCTACCTAAAAACGAAGAGCTGCTCTTCTCAGCACCCATATTTTCCTCTAATTCATGACTAAAAACTGTTACAGATTTGGTCAAACATTGATTTTTTTTTGCCCTCTCATTGCTGAAGATATCAATGTAAACTCCTGGAGTTATCTAGAAAGCTTAGCAGGAACAAGGTATTGCTTCCAATATATATACAAGGTATCTAGAACAGTCTGTCACAAATTATGCAAATCACTCAAAAGATACTAATGTCATCTCTGCTCAGTAATAAACTGACTACTTTGATAGTAAAGAAATAAACTAACTTATATTTGACACTCACACTCCAAATTCTGAGAAATCTAAATTTGTAAATAACAAGTTTCCCAAAAAAAGTCTTTAGAATAAAGATGAAAAGTCTTCCTGGACTGCATGATTCCCATGATATGGGAATAATATTTCAATGTAGCTTTAATTTATAGAACAGAGCAACAGCCAAATCAATCAGCAATAAAAGCCACAGTTTACTAATATTGTTTCACAATTACTCCTTTTTTGCTACTGCAATATAAAACAACAGAAACAAATAATCAAGATATGTTAACATCTCCACCTACTGCTTACCAATTATGTAAGGCAAGAAGGAGCTTTCAACATACCTAGACTGGATCTAAGCCAAGACTGGCTCCTGTTTCAGACGTTTGCACATTCATACACAAATTACTCTTTCAGATTCTAATTCTGAGTTTACTACACATAATAAATCTTATATTTATGAACCAGACTATATTCAAAGCACGCTTGCTGGAGCAGTCTTAATAGGAAACCTACCCGTGCTTCAAGGCCATTTTAATGAAACCTTTCCTCTTGAGGATGTTCAGCGTTAGGCTTCCAGGATGCGCGTTCAGAGACTCCTCTGCTCCTCCGATGACAATGATGGACGCGTGGCCGCCGCCATCGTTGTTCAGCACGTACGAGACGCTCTCTTTGGATGCAGAAACCATTCCTTTAGGGACAAACATTTTAAGAGTGATTCAGTAGAACCTCGTAAAGTAGTACAAATATTTCAAAAAATTCCACTGTATGGGATATTTAAATGATATTTCTAATATTTATAAATAATTATAGTACTGGACAGAGTTCAAAGATTGGGGTTTAACCTCTAAATGCAGCAGTAGTTGTCTTTGGCACTTCCTTTGATTCCCAGTGATGAGCCTACCATGAGCCTACCTACGCTCTCGCCTACCACAGAAGTCACCTGCTATCCTCAGGAAGGAGATGGCCCCTCTGCCAGCACAGCTCCATGCTGGAGAGGCTCCTTTGCCTAGCAGAACCATGCAGATACCATGGAGAGGCCGCAGCTACCCAACTACTGCAGTTTAATGCATTTAAGCAAAATAACACCTCTATTAAACTGTTCTGAAGGAACACTTGTCCTCCTTTCATTAAATGTTCTTCCCTTCCCCACAGTTTATTACTTGTTATCCTGTATTATTACCGCAGGAGCAATCATGAATATGACCCCTTTTCGACAAGTGCAATAGAGACATAAAAGAGTGTTTCTTTTGAGCTTTCATCACTGCTGCAATTCCACGAGCTTGAAATACGGGACCTCAGTCAGAAGTAGGTAATTAATTTTTGAACTAAGAAGATCCCTGTACTGAGCAGGACTATAAACTTCTCAAGTAAGAGATTAACTTCAACT
This sequence comes from Eudromia elegans, assembly GCA_003342815.1. Classification (NCBI taxonomy): domain Eukaryota; kingdom Metazoa; phylum Chordata; class Aves; order Tinamiformes; family Tinamidae; genus Eudromia; species Eudromia elegans. The sequence continues at coordinate 2,380,444 of PTEX01000002.1, read as the reverse complement.
TGGTTTTCAAGTATCATTGTGCAATAACTTGTGTTCTGCTTCAAACATCCCCTTCCGCAAGGGGAAAACACAGGAGTTAGCGTGGAAATGCAGCCTCAAGCACTCCCAATTGCTGTGTGGACGGCATGTGCACTGGCATTTTGAGGTGGTAAAAAAACCAAAAAATAAAACAAACAAAACCCACAAATTTGGACAAAGAGAGAAACAAACCAGCACAGGGGCAGCATGAAGAGCTCTGGAGGAACCAATGCCATATCTCCTCCTCACCTCCCAAACAGGGAGCCTTCCTTGAAGGCCAGGCTGTTCCTGTGTCTGCTCGCAGCTTGGCAGTGCTAAGAACCACAGCCCGGGCCAACAGCGGAACCCAGGAGCCCCCAAAGCCTCTGTCATTTCCCAGTGCGGGCAGAACGACCAAAAGGGCTCCTGCCCATGACACATCTAGAGGAGTGCAAGGCAACGGGGATTGTCCCACTGCCACTGAAGCAAGAGAGCTTGAGGTAGAGCAGGTTTGGGGAAGCAGACAGGTGGGGAAGGGAGATGAAGCTGTGGAAAAGGGCGCTCAAACACCCGAATGGCAGTTGGAGCCATTGGAACCAGACTGCCTGGTTCCCACTCCCTTTCCTACCTGCCTTACCATAGCTAGAAGCATCATTTAAAAAGAAGTTACAGAGGATCTGTAATGATCAGGGATTATAACTTGTAATCTGTTAATGTCGGCTAAAACAGGTATGTTTTAAAAGATAGGAATATCTAGTTTGATCCAAAATGTAATAATTAGCTTTTATGCTCAAAGAAAGTAAGCTTCTGATTCAATAGACCTTATTTTCAGGGTTGTCTTCCTAGAGGAACAGAATCATGGTGGGTCTTTCCTGCAGCAAAGCCCTTACCAGCAGTGGATCTAACTATTGTAACTGCAAATATGAAGCAACAGAACTATTCACTGCAATCAGTTTTAAATAACGACACGTTATCATATTATTCAGCAAAACTAACAATCTTTCAAGTTATTTTGCAACAGTTCATCACAAAACAGAGATTTAACTTAAGGCCGGTGCTGATCCAACTGAAATGAAATAACCATTTGCCATTGATTGGTGTTGTAGACGCAGCACTTTAAGCAAGAGCTATAACATGAAGCAATAAGCTGAGACATCCTGTTTTTACCTACCAGCACTCATTACATATTCTCTGAAGAAGGGACAGCCGAACCAGATGGGAGTGATATGAAGGTATGGAGTAATCCCAGGAAAGAGAGTCTTGAAATTTGGTCCAGTGCAAAAGTTTCCAAAGGCTCCAGCTACCAGCACCCCATGAGGGTGAAAGCCAAGCAAGTAGTTGTGTTTTGGACTCAATTCTGAAGTTTTTATAAGCTGAAATTTTGAGACAGAGAAAGGGATTATGATATTACAGGGACTTTAAATACAGAATAACAAAACATAAAGATTGCACATTGACAGGACACAAAATTGACAACAATTCATTTATGTCTTCTGAGGGCTTTAAAATGTTCTATTTTATACCAGAACAAAGTAAATTTAAATAGATCTATTCTGAATGATCATTTCTGTATTGTTTATGGAGCACTGTCTTCAGACCAAGTGGTCCAAATGGAAAAACAATCTGCATTCCCCCTTCCTGTTGCTAAGTCTCATACTCCCAATGTTTTATGAAGTTCAATACTCCGCGAAGTAACTGAGTTTTACCAAAGACGACTCTTAGTCATCCAACGGTCTTCACAAAAGTTTTAGCTGTCCCACCTCAAAAGTTTACAATTGGCTGAGACACCTTCTACTCACCTTGATGGGAAAGTATTCCCTAAAGTACTTCCACATCGTCCAGTTTCTGACACACTGGAACCTTCTCCCTCCAGCACACGGCGTGTCCCAGTCGTGGTAGAGCCACAGCAAGTACAGGACGCCAAGGAACCAGAAGTTGCCCAGAATCAAGATGACAAAGAAGCCACAGCAAAACTCCGCTGTGAAAGACAAGAAAGGAAACCATGAGTATCATTAATCACAACCATCTCCTTGCAAGACCTTGAATTCTCAATCCTGCTGTTTTTATTACAAATGTTGTTCAAACTGCAGACTAATCAAAGTTTGCTTATTCCGTGTTGTGTGAATGTGCAGAAGAGGGCACCACCACCTCAGGCCCTCTTTCTCACTGTACTGCACAGCTTAATGAATTAGCTCAAGATGCTGGTTTACTTTAATAGAAGAAAAGCAGGAACCGATAACCAACACGCTTGGCTTCTCCGCATGGAGGACACTTGCTGCTTGGCAGAGAGCAGCTGGCTTCCCTAAGAGGGTGCCCAAGATGACAGCACTGCTATCTAGCAAGAATACAGTGCTCCAGTGGGGGAGAAGAGAGGAGCTGAGCTGGGAAGGGAAGAGGGGGAGAGGAGACAGCAGCGAGACCTTTCTCCTAATGGGAGCATGTTTGGCAAATCCATTTCCTTTATTTCTTAGCCTGTCAAATAGGCATGTCGAGCTGCTGCTTGATGGTTCACCTGCCTTGGCCTGGTTACTCCAGCCTCCACTCACCAGCAGGCACCACCATCCTCACAGACCCAGCTCTGTGGAGGAATAATCCTAACGTGGAGGAGCCTGGGGAATGTGTGTTTAGACAGCAGCGAGCAAATCCAGACCCAGGCTTCACTGCGACACTGGGGAGGCTGGGCTGCATCATCATTCAGGGAGATTTTACTACCAGTTTCTGTGAAATATTTTGTATGCTCCACAACTGACTGGCTTTCATGAGGACAACATCTTGTTGCATCCTAAAAGCAGTGATATCAGTGAGGCATATTGGACTTAACGCATCTGCAAAGAGAGGGGAATAAAGAACAACAAAAGGGCAGTCAATATTTTGACTAACATAAACTTTGGCAGAAAATGTGGAAATAGGCAGATGGGCTAAGAGCAAGAACAACCCAGGCTACTCAAGTCAAGCTCCATGCAAGATTTTTCCTTGTAGAAATTACTTGGGAGTGGAAAACTCACAGCAGGTTGGCTGTATTAAGCAGTTTCTACCTCATGAAAAACAGCTCAACTGGACCTACTGCACTTTCGCTTTTCCTCCAATGTGAATACTTACGTATTCTGAATTTCTTCTAATGTGTCCTCACCCAGAATAAAAATCAATAATTATGGGGTCAATAAGAACCATCTGAAGCCAGCAGCAGGAGATAAAGCAGGAAAAGCTGCTGATTTGATTGTGCAGAAGAGAGATGAATGTTCCCATTACTGCCAGAGAATGAGCAGGAAAAAAGGAATCTCCTTCCAGAGGAGGGAAGAGAAGTCAACAACCATAGCAAAAGCAGGAACGGGATCAGTGCTTAACTCTACAGTTTTTCTGTTTTAAAGGACGCCTCATTCTTTGGTACCATCACTATGGGCGCGTATCATTTCCTGCTTCAACAGACAACATCAGCCTCATCTGAACCAGCATCTCAGTAAGAGCTCTAGAAAAGTACTGCAGCTAACTGAGGGCCAAAGCCTTTTGAAATCAATGGTAGAAGTTTCCATGAACTGCAACACTAAGCGTTAGGTAACGTTTTAAAATGTAGAATGAGCGACATAGATGAAGGATCTGACACTAACTTTTATTCCTCCTGAGGTAGAACTTGCTTGGAAGCCTACGCCAGCAACAGTGAAAAACAGAAATAGCAAAAGTCATTAATTTCCGTTATCTGAAGAGGAGATCTTGAAATTAAAAGAATTTCTAGTTAACGTAATCTCAACAGGATGCCAAGGTTAACACTCCACATTTGAGTGAGTACAAGCTCTTTAATGCATTAAATGATATCTAGTTCTCACACAAAAGTTGATATGCAGAAATATTCCCTAATGTCCCTGTTGGAAGGGCTTTTGGCTCAGTGAAGACTCACGTCCTTTTTAGTATTAGTTACCTAGCCAAATATCTGAAAGATGTTTTGGATGAAAGCATCATTGATACAGAAGCTAATTAAAGCAGTACACTAAGTGCTCGACAGCACTACTTAATATTGCACAAAGGACTCACTGCTTTGCCAGAGCAGGGCCAGACTCCATGTGTCTGAGTGCGTGCAGGGCGGTGGGCAAGTTAAGCTGCTGTCAGCAGCACTTTCCGAGAGGAACTCGGCATCTTGCAGGACAAGGCCCATTTATTACAGCATTTGCAACGAGACACGTGAAACAAACAGCTATTATCATTCCTCCTCGTTACTTCAGTGCATTACTAGTCTGCAAGATGAGTTAAACACAGATGACTCAAAACCAATGAGCCTATGGACAAAAAAGAAAAAAAAAAAAGAAAAAAGTATTTTCTCCTTCGAGGAAGTCAGTAAGTAAATGACAAATACTCTAGCTAAATTTATAAACAAATCCTAGGCAAATGAAGAATGTTTTATTCTACCTTTTCCTGTTTGGATACACTTCCAGTACATAAGCATCACCTAAGCATCATTTTTTTGCTTGAGCCCAAACCGAAGCTCTGAAAATATCTCTGTGGTGCATTGGACCAATGGGGGAAAAAGAGAAACAATATGGGTCAGAAGAGAGCACATAACCACAGGACTCAGAACACCAGGTTTGCCAGTCCACATTAAGCAAATTTGTTTATATCCTTTTTTTCTATATTTGTCTCATTATAAAACAGGAATGGTAAATCTGTTGCCAAAAAATGCATGAAAAATGCTATACAGTGTCAGCAGCAGCACCAGAAGCATTGTGACGAATAGTGTTTGAATGGCTGATGCTTCACTCCTTAGGTAGGCTCCGAGATTGCAGCCATAGGCACCAAATTTATAGAATAGTTTAATACCACAGTGAGAGGAAGTAGGAAATGAGCACACTGAGTAGGAAAACAAGGGTGAATTTCAGGTCATGTGCAGTTACTAAGGAGTTAAAAATGCCTGAATAATATCTATGGTGAATGCCACCAAATCCAAAGGGCAGGGACCCCATCCAGCAGTCAGTGCTGGTGTCCGTGAACCAAGAGCCGAGCTCTCCAGAGCACCCCAGCAAGCAAAGGAGAGCAGCTCCTCCGCTGGCCCTAGCTGACTTGGTTTTTCTATAATCCCTCAAGGCAGCATTGATCACAGATTTTGTCAGCTCTTCAGAAGGACATGCAGATCTGATTATCCCTTGCCTCGTAGATCCTTTTATGAGAAAGGAGATAATTTCATAAACTATTTATAAACGGTAGAGAACAGAATGGAATTGCACATGAAGGAAAAGGATCAGCGAGGAACTGCAATGGTCACCACACAGGAACCCGCACGTGCGGCACCGAGAGGAATCCAGCTGCCAGGCAGGTGAGTTTCACTGTGCCTGCAGAGCACTGTCCCGCAGCTTCTACACGGAGAAGCTCTTTGCAAAATGTAATCCATAATGTCAGTACCAGCCTGCTTAGATCCTGCTAACCCATGAAATTCTTACGTACGGATTTCCACCAGAAGCAAAAGAACTGCTGCCACTTATCACCCCTTATAGAAACCATGGCAGGAAAGAGGCTGGGAAGCTATTTAAAATGAGCGCACTAGGAAACATCAAGGTTGATATGAACATAGGGAGGTACTTTCAGGAGCGAGGGTGGTGAGGAAGCAGCTCCTGCTGAACACAGCCCATCTTGTAGCTGAGGTCCTTTCTCAGGTTGTTGGTTACAATTAGGAGTCCTCCTCACAAGGATACTCAAGAAGTTCTACCCAGGCAGCTGAATTTCCACATTATTCCACGAACTCCAAGCCCTCAGCTGCAAAGGTTTGAAGGGGGGTTCAGAGGTTCGTTTACTCTGGAATTTGGTCCCAGCTCCCAGCAAGGTAGACCTTCCATTGACAAACATTGATTAACTACAAATAGAGAGGACTGGGACACACAGGTCCGCAAAAGCAAAGCCCCAAGTTACTGATAAGCAGATGCTGAGGCAGCAGGGCAGAGAACACCAGCAGTCTTTATTTCCCATCTTTTTTATTCCTCTTTAAGCATCCACTACCATTTGTGCTCAGTTACAGAGTGCCTAGCCGGGGGTTCGCTGACCTGGCCCAGCGCTGTCATTTTTCCGTCTCACTTTTTTGAGGAACAAAAGAAAATACATACAGAGACAGGGCCAAAGCCCCTCCTAGAGACTTAGGTAAGCAAGGCAGCATTCCTAGAATACTACTCAGGTAGGCATCAGTAAACGCTATTACTCTATGTGATCATACAAGAGTTCCTGCTCAAAGGCCAGGAATAAACGTCAGGAACAGGAGTACAGACAGATAAAAAGAAGGTAGTTATATCACTCAGCTTGCCAGGAAGAAGTTACAGCAGCTTGGCTGAGTTTCCTTAGGCAAGGAGAGAGAGAACTTTTTAAAGGAAGGCTTTGAAGAGCAGTAAGTTGGGGGCAAGGAAAGGCACGGTTTTTTGGTTGTTTTAACACATTTTGCTGCACACCTGCTTTCTCTTAAGATTTTTCCTTTTCCAGCAGCATTATCCTGCTCCTTGGCAACCTTTCAGCATTTCTATTTTCTTCTGGAAGCCAGAGCCACAGCCCAAAACCAACTCCAAGAAAATTCAGTTAGCAGCATTTCATCCTACAAGACAGATGTGGAGAACTTTTGTTGCTAGAGAAAAGGATTACTTGAACATATACTACGATGTTTAGCATCTCACTTGAACATGTACTATGTACATAGCTGTTATTATGCAATGGTTTTGCATTAAGTATTTTCCAAGTCAATGCAGAATCTCATGATCCTGTCAGTAAGCTCCCTGGACACATGGTGAACACACACTAAAAACAAACCTGCTGCGCTCACGCACAAGAGTCACCTGGCAGATCCCCAGTAAGGAAGGAAGGGACTGGCCCCATCGCTGCTTGGCTGTAGAGCATGACACGCACGAGGCACCAGCCCTCACTGGGAAATTGAGTCCTGGGATTGCTATCGGAGTGTCCAGCCTCCTCACTCTGCACTTAATCCTGTGCCTGCTGAATTCCAGCATTCCTTTTTACAGCAAATCCATAGAAGCTGGCAGAGCAGAAACTCCTATGCATTGATCACAGCATTTCAAAATCAATTTTTACTTCTGGTGTCACATCCCTGATCTTTACAGATAACTAACAGAAGAACCACGGCTACAATAAAAGCTTGAGGTTTTTTTTCTGCTTGAGAGCAAATTTTGGCAGCTTTTTAAAGCAGAGAACAGGAAGGCACAGCAACTTACATTCCGAATTTTAAAGAGTTCCCTTTTGTCTTTAATGAAATTCTGTGTACATCTACACGGCTTTTTAGGGGCAGATGCATGTTTATTCTGCCTGCCTTCTGAAGCAGCAGCAGTGAAGCAACGTGCTTGTACAAAGCACCGACCTTACAAGCTGTACAAAGAAGCAGAGCCTATTTGCCCGTGTGGGGCTATCGTGGTCATCTCCTGAGCTTTAGGAGACTGATTAGCCATTACTACAGACAGAGATAAGCAACTAGAGGTAGTCAATAATGACTGCATATGTCTATTTTAGGGTAGCTTGTGCGTGATCTCCAGGCACCTAAGCAAAGGAACATTTTCAACCACTAGCTCCCCAGTGTAGGGAAATAAGGCAATCCTGGAGGGAAAGGGGAACAACCAGCACTGAACAGGCTTTGCATCTAGCTTAGCAACTATTAAGATCACAGCCAGAAACATACAATTAATGCCATTTTTCAAAGAGTTTTATAGCTGAGTAATACCGGGGATTTTAAGCTAAAATTGATCTACGTTACTGTTGTGATTCACTCTACACATCTAATGTTTTCACATACCACTTCCCAAATCTAATTAATTTTACCTCATTCAGCTTTCCTCTTCTCGGGTACTTATTTTTAAGAAATCTTTTACTATATCTGCCAGTCCATGGCATCCATGCACGAACAATTTCAGGAACTAAATCAGTACCCCACTTATTTACTGCTTATTTGGAATAATGACACCTGCAATGCAAACTGTTAGCAATCATGATCTTATCTTCCCCCTCTGCCCCAACACAAAGATAGTTTTTAAAAGTAAAAAAGACTGAAGCTGTGGAATGGAAGATCTTGCTTGGTATAATATAGTTTCACCCATATAAGGATATTTGTGAAATAAAAATAATCCAACTGTGCAATCTCTCCTGTGATGAATTCACAAAATAGTTGAGTTGTACATGGGTAACCATCATGGGATTTGAGGGCATCATTTTTGAATTCAAGAGCTTACAAACAAGCTTCTTTCTGTAACTGTCAGATATTAGACAAACGCTAAGAGACATCCACACAGACTGGCAATTGAGGATATTAGGAATTAACCTCTCTTTTACTTCTTAAAGATATTAGGATTCAACTGGGTAAGTTTTCCTGGTACTAAGTAAAATATTTGGACCTGACAATTCCTACTGACCTATGATTGACACATACAACTATGAAGAGAACACCTTTAATAGCTGTAAAGGTGAGCAGCCCTATGAAAGCATGGGCAGATCAGTTTATATTTAAGAAGCTAGAGCATTTTTGCAAAAACATTCCCACCCCTCCCCACCAGGCACATTCACTGTGCATAAACAGTCTTAAGGAAACCTCCTTGCCAACTTCTTGGCATTCACTCACAAGCAACGCAAGTTGCAAAGACAGCTGCCTGCTTCTCCTATTGAACTGCAGCAACGGTGAATATTCTGTAGCCCGTGTGTTTCTTTCTAATGGGCAGACGACAAGATTTTCTGTACTTCTTGAGGAGGTAGCAGCATTGTTACCAACTATGCTCTTCCCTCACATTTCCCTATGCTCCAGCCACCCAAATCAATCATCTCAAATGCCTCAGACCAACTTCTAATGATAACATATCTGCACAAAGATGCAAGATACATGGACTTTTCCTTCCTTGTAAATCCCAAAGCACAATAACATAAGCATAAAAACACATGCATGCTCTGTAACATGCAAGATGATTACTCTATGCCTGAGAACAATGTGTTCTGTAAGAGCATATTGAATAATGTCATGCCGATTTACACAATCTATGGACCCGCTCCCAAAGGATTACAGCTCACTTACCTTATCAAGTGACTCATTTTATCAAGTTCAACATAAGTACCCAAGAGAATAAGATTTGCTGCTGTGATTAAAGGTTTAGTGATAGAAGCCTATCACTAGAGATATTAGAAAAATTCTCTCTCTATAAAAAACAAACTAGTGAAACAGGATTACTTAGTAACATTGTTAAGGCCACTTTCTTAAAGCAAGGACACTTCTCATGAATTTACGGAAGCTGTTGAATTTAGCCCTTTTCCTACCAGGGTCTATTAAACACTTATTTACCTTTACCACCTATTTAGAAAAAATTATTAAACCACAGGATATAAGGTTATTTTACAAGATCAATGAGAAAGCTCACGGGTTAGTTATCAGAAGCCTGAAAAGTGTTTTATTAACATAGCCATGGGCATTGCTGCATGCATGCATACAGAACGTGCTGTAAAGCATGTGTATAGCAAGAGTGAAGGCAGCAGGAGAGGAGGGAGAACAGACGCCGTGGGAGCAGCCTCCGTGTGACACCTTCCCATGGAGACGGGAGGGCAAAGCAGCCAGGGCTGCTCTCCTGGACAGAAGCAGCAGCGGCCGTTACCGAGCAGGAGGAAGGAGAAGATCCACTGGAGCACCGCCGCCGTCTGGATCCTCCTCTTGAGGGGGATGTTGATGGGGGCGAACTCGATCTTCATGCTGAGCGCGGCCGGGTCGCGGAGCAGCGCGGAGAGCCGCGGACGCCGGCGCTGCCCGCTCCGCTCTGCGCTGCTGCTCCTGCTGCCGCCGCGGGCGCGGGGCGGAGCGGGGCGCGGGGCCGCCCCGGGGAGGGGCCGCACGCGGAGCCCCGCGCGGCGCGGCCGGCCCCGGACAGGGCTCGCAGCGAGACCCCACGGCGACCGCCTCTGCAGGGCGCACAAGGGCCCCGGGCTCGCCCCGCGCGCGCCGCAGCCGTCCCGCGCTACACAAGGCACAGCACGCTGCAAGGCTTTACGTAAGGCGGCTTTATTGGCGCGGTCACGGAGGGGCAAGGTACCAGTGGCAGCTCTGCTCGCGCGGGCCCCCCCGAGCTACCCCGCAGGCAGCTCTTGCACTCGAGAGCATCTCTTACTCCAGGGCTCGCAAGAGCGCTTCAGGCACGCGCTGCGGGGCTTGCTCCGCAAGGCCTGCTCGCAGAGCGCACCCAGGAGCTGGCCGTAGTCCTTAAAGGACGCAAATCCCTGCGCTTCCACTCTTCCCTTTCTAGTTACACCAGACGGCTCAGCCCTCACCACCAACCCGGGCTGCCGTGAGAAACCTCCGCATAAGGCGGCGAGAGGCAACGCCGCGGGTCTGGCTGCACCCGGCCTCGTCCTGCAGCCCCGCGGACGCCAGCCCGATGCCGCCTAGCGAAGGCCAACACCCAACCCGGGGACGGGGCCGCCGCGCTCCCGGTGGCGCCCGAGCCTCGCAGGCGACAACGAGCGGCCGCCCCCGCGGCGCCATGAGCCATTCCCGCCAGCGCCAACACCAGCCTAGCGCTCTCACCGACACGCCCCGGCGCCCGCGGCCGCTACTCGGTAGCCGCCTCCCGGCCTGACCCGCCGCCGTTACCTGTGATCAACCTCTACAGCCGTTACCCGTTAGCGGTTACCCGGTATCAATGTCCCCTGCCCGCGGCCGGCAGCCGTTACCTCGGTCAGACCCGCGGCCGGCAGCCGTTATCAGCCTCCTCTCCCACACCAGCAGCCATTACCCCGGTCAGACCCGCGGCCGTTACCCGTTATCAACCGCCTCCCCCACACCGGCGGCCGCTACCCGTTATCAGGTCCCTCTCCCACCGGCAGCCGTTACCCGGGCCAGACCCGCGACCGTTACGCGCTACCCGCGCCCCGCCCGGTAGTGCCCTACTCCGCCGGAAGTCACGGGGTACGTTACAGGCCCTCCAAGGCCCCCAATCCTGGCGGCTGACGCAACCCGGCTTTAGCTGCCCCCCTCTCTGCCCGCGCACACAACGCACCTTTTCCGTCCTCCGCCGGCTCAGACGCCACACAGCCCCGCTCCACCGGTGGCGATCTATCCCTCCCCGTGCCGTCGTCCCGGGAGGCGGCGCAGGGGGCCGCCGGAGGGGCAGGCGCCGTCAGGCATGGCGGCGGGCAGCCCCGCTGTGCAGGCAGCCATGCGGCGGCGCAGGCGCGTTGCCGGCGGGTGCCATGCCGACCGTGAGCGTGAAGCGGGACGCGCTCTTCGAGGCGCTGGGCAGGACGTACAGTGAGTGCGCGGGGGGCGCCGCCTCCCCGGGGCGCCAGGCACGCGGGACGGAGCCGGTCCGCGCTGCGGTGTCCTCGCGGAGCGTTAGGCTGGACGGGAAGGGGCCCTGCAGGGACCCGCGGCGTTAACCCGGCGCTTAGCTCGCGGGAGGCTCCTAAGGCGGAGGCTGATGTGCGGGTCAAGGCTGTGCTGATGTGGCTCGTTCAGCCGCTGTGCCATGAGTTGGGGGGCAGGTAAGGGGCTGGCAGCAGAACCGGACAGCCCTCCCGCTCGTGTTATCTGCTCCCAGCCGCTCAGCTGAGGAGCTCCCTGGCCAGCCAGGCTGAAGAGCTGGGAGCAAGGCCAGGAACTCACTTTGAAAGCTCTTGCTATAATTGCAAGAATGTGTCAATAAAGAAAACTGATAGAATTTTGGAAATCATAATTTGGCTATTCATTTGAGAACATTCACAATAAGCATAAAGTTGCATTTTAAATACTGAGGCCTGCTAATCAAAATCACTTTTTTTTTTTTGATCCTAGCTGATGAAGAATTTGATGAGCTCTGCTTTGAGTTTGGTTTGGAGCTTGATGAAGTTGTAAGTAACATTTTTGTGATTTACATCTTTGAACTGTTTGTTTGATGCTTACTGTCATAACTGCTGGCAGCATTAAGATATCTCAAGTTTTAAGCCCGTTTTCTGCTTGATTTCAGACTTCTGAAAAAGCCATTATAAGTAAAGAACGAGGTGATAGAAAGGCCGAGGGGGCATCTGATACTGTTCTCTATAAAATTGATGTTCCTGCCAACCGTTACGATCTCCTTTGCCTTGAAGGACTGGTCCGAGGACTGCAAATCTTTAAGGAAAAGTAAGAGAGTTATGAGATTTTTCTGTGTTTTTTTAATTATGAGTCCATTTTTTTCATCGATAAGTAAGCTAGTTACTTTTCTTGGCTTTTAAGGGTTTTCAGATCAGCTGTATCTGTCAATATGCTGTCTGTATGCTTCACCATTATTTCCGTGGATAGACTCTATTGTATAAATTTTAAAGACTAAACTTTTTTTAATTATTTTTTTTCATTTGCTATTCCCTTTGAGACCCATCATCTGTAAAGAAGCTCTATACAAGAGCCTCCTTCTACGCCTCCTGTAATAAATATCAATATAAGTTCACTTCTCTGCTGTGCCATTATCTTTTCAAGAGCTTCCTTCCAATTTCAGTTATCTATTTACCCTCTACTCATTGTGTGCTGCCCTTAAAAACATACTGTAGAAAACTAAAGTTTTTAAACAAACAGCATAAACATAATTCATGACAAGAAATATTATGAAAATTTCCTACCTACAACGGTTGTCACATTTCTGAAGTTCCTTGCATTTTGGAACCTTTCAGTTGCAGACTTATTTCCATTTTTATTCCAGGATAGATATCCCTAAGTACAGAAAGATCGTGCCGGCTAAGGATGAAGGTCAGAAGCTGATTATCACTGAAGAGGTAAAAGTGTTTATTGCACCTTTGCAAAATTATTTAAACTTTCTCACTCACCGAGTATGAGCTATCAGTACCAATTTTATAAGAGCAGTGAGATTAGAAATGTCATTTGTAGAACAACAGCTAAAGTGACTTAACATTTTCTATGCAGTGTGATTTATTTTTATGAAAGAGGAGGGGGAGGAGAATTATACAAATTATTTTGGGAAAAGATAGCAGCAGATGAAATCAGATTTTCAGATGCTTTCATTGTATTGACTTTCTGAGCCAGTACACAGAATGCTGCAAACTTCCCCACCTTCACCAGACGTGCAGTGAATTTTCCTTTCTATTACTCCTTTACAGGACAAGAGCTTATGCTTTAGTTTTAGTTTCATATATTCTGTGCACTTGAGGTTTATAACATGTTGCTGTTGTAAATTGCAGACTGCCAAAATCCGTCCTCATGCTGTTGCTGCTGTCCTCCGTAACATAACCTTTACCAAAGAACGTTACGACAGTTTCATTGATCTCCAAGAAAAACTCCACCAAAATATTTGCAGGTTAGTTCTTAAATTTGTAGTAGTATATGGTGCCCATGTGTATAATATGTTTACAGTGGTGAAACCAGTGAAGATGGGTCTTCCTTATTAAAGAGTGTTATTATATTTATATTCATGCTAAGGAGAATCCTTTATAGCAGCATTCTTGACCCTTCTCATTTTCCAGGTCTGTTTCTGCCTCTTTGCTCTCTAACTCAGTATAAGTAGCTTTATGACTCCTGTAACAATTGAGAAAGAAGCTTTTGGCCACGGTCCTATTAGATTTCAGTTTGACTGTTATTTCTGTTGTTAATATTTATATTTCAGCACTAGAGTAGAAGTAATTGTAGGCTTATCAAAATTGATGTTACACTTTTTTGGTAAGTTCTATCAATATTTAGGAAATACTGAGTATTATGAGATGATATCTCAAAGGACTCCAAATCCCACTTATTATTATTACTGATTATTATTATTTTACTTGCTTTCTTTGTAGGAAAAGAGCACTAGTAGCAATTGGTACCCATGACTTGGACACCATCACAGGTCCATTTACTTACACAGCTAAAGCACCTTCTGAAATTAAATTCAAGCCCTTGAATCAATCTCAGGAATACACAGCTCCACAACTTATGGATCTGTATAGGGTAAGTGTGACTTTTCAGACTTACTGCTCTGAACACTCGAGGCTACGTTTTCAAGGCTTAATATTCTGAGCATCCTCAGTATTAACGCAAGATGTTAGTAATAAACCACAGTTATCTTCTGTGGCTTCAGCCAGGGAACATTTCACATTTTGATTATTCATGAGAAAGCCATGGTAATATTTAAATTCTGTTGTCCATGAAAGACATGCCATGATTTTTTGTGGCTAAATACAATTCTTAGAATAGTAGTTTTGTTTTCCACCCAGCAATTTGTCAACTCGAAGTTTGCTTTTTATTCTTCTTTCCTGAATATGGATTATGAATTTATCTACACTGCTAAGGAAAAAAAGCTGTATACAAAGCTGAAAAAATGAGCTAAATACTATTTTTTTTAATGTTTTGAATTTGATCAACTTACTTGCAGATGTTCAGTTTTGTACCCAACTATACATTAAGCAAACGTAGCTGTGCACACAAACATAGCTGGGCACAAGGCTCAAGTTAGGCTCTATGGTTGTTCTGGCATCCCAATGAAGCCAGGTAAATGTTAGGAAAAAAATCAATCTGGCTTAATTTCACAGTGTTTTCATGGACCTCTTTAAATATCAGCATTTGAAAATTATGCTGTTATCATCATCGTTACACTATGCAGCTCTGTTGCCACACACATGTTTTAGTTTTAAAAAGAACTTCAAACACCTCTGAGTTAACTGTAGACAAGTGAGAGCACTTGGAAGCCAGGGGCATCAGAGAGACTAGAAATAAACTGTGTTATGCAAGTCCATGCCATTGCAACAAATGTAAATTTTGCATCGAATTTAAGTAGAAACATGCCAGTGTTCAGCAATTAATAATTGTAAGTACCCCAGTGTAATTTTTATCACTTCTAAGGAAAGTTCCTATGGACTAATTGTATGTTTCCATGGGTGTGGCAGTGTGATATCTGCTGTGGTGAACAGCATGCTGTGGCAGCATGGCTTCTGCATCTGTGAGAGATTCCTTAAATAGATAAGTCTTAACATTTCTGAAGAAAACACAGAATCTTATTCTCTGATTTTAAAGTTTTGCTTCTGAGAGCAAAAATATTTAGCTAGTGGAGCACCTCACTCTAAATCACATCCTGCCCGCTAGCAAAAATTCTGTATCTTAGCAGAGGGAAGTTCACCCATGAACTAGTAGGACATTCAGCTTGTGCTGTGTTTCTCCAGACTGACAGCCACCTTCGACACTATTTGCACCTAATTGAAGACAAGCCACTATATCCCGTCATTTATGACAGCAAAGGTGTTGTTCTGTCCATGCCACCAATCATCAATGGTAAGTTTATTTATGACTAATTTATATTGTTGCTTCGATTTAGTATGAGTCGAAGTATCTGAGAGAAATCTTGATGTATAACATGATTTTCTATTTCTTAAAATTATTTCCCTTAGAATTTCATAGTCTTCTTTCCTTCCTTCAGTTTAAGCACAGCTTCTTTTTTTTTTTTYTTTTCTCCCCTAGGCTGCTAGTGGAGAGAGTACAGAAGTCCCACTGCAAACCTCTGCATTTAGCTTCTTTTATTCTTCTCTGTCTCTGTTACAAACTCAGGAAGGGATCCTGTTGATAGGACCCTTCGTTGGAAACACATACTATTTGCACAGAGGAGAAACAACAGATATATTGTAGATATGTTGTTCAGCAGTCATGTAGCTAAAAGAAGAGTGCAATAATTAATTTTGTAAGCTGATAACTAATCTTCTGCTTTGCACTTTTAGACAGTCACACAACTTCTAGGACCATATATCCACACTGCAAGGTCGCTTGCAGTGCATTTCATTCAAGGCATGCACATCTGTAACCTATAGACAGTACAAAGCAGATTTCTGTGCTTCCACTCAGGATTGCCTGTCCCTGCTAACACAGCTCCCCAAGTAGAAGGGACGGACTACTGGGGCACTTTGCGTCCAGTTTGCAAATAGGTGGCTTTTGGTGATGTTCTAAGCGCATTTCCCACTTTGCCTTTTCTAGCACAACAACAGTTCCAAGTGCATGACTACCCTGCCAGAGTGCCTACCTGTTTATTCACGTACAGGCACAATGAAGATTCATGCCTAAAAAGAGCCCTTCCTATGCACTAAAGCAGTAGTGCAGACAAAATGTCTAAGGAGATAGCGTCAAGTTATCTTCCTTCTTCAGGAAAGTAACTTTGGACATTCATCTAACTCACTTTTTTGAGAGCAGTTTCATTCATTCCTGACCAGGACTGCTTTTCTATGCTTCCCTATCAAAAGCAGATGTGATACTTATTAAAGCCAGGAAAGATGAGAACCCCTGGAAGTGCAACTGCAGAAGCAGTCTCTAACCAGTAGATGGCTGTTGCTTTGCTTGTTTGCTTTTCTCATTTGGTTGTGTGTAGATTTGCATTGTCTTTAAATGTGCAGGTATAGCCACTTCACTCAGTCTGGCATGCCTTACCTAGACAAAATGCTCTACCACTCCAACTCTTTTTACTCCCTTTGATTTGCAATTTTTAAAATAAAGAGCTGCTGGTAGGAATTGTGAACACAGTGCAATAGAAATAACGGCTTTTAAATGGAAAAGACAGTGGCCTTGCTGAATCATAAATGGAGTCAATATCAGTGTCATTTCAAGAAAAGTAATAACATTTCTTAACAGTGCTGTCTTTACATGTTTTAGGAGATCACACGAAAATAGGTCTAAACACCAGGAATATCTTCATTGAATGCACAGGCACAGATAATACCAAGGTAAATTAATCTTTCCTGTTTTTTATATTATGCTGTAATATTGTTGTTTTCTATTTGGGAAACAGACCTTGAGTAGAAAGAGCTACAATAGATAGGCTATTACCTTAAGGAGCAGACTAAATTTTTTGAAAGAGCAGGATAAGTTGTGGGATTATTTAAAATTTTCTCAGCACAGCTCTAGTCTTGCTCTGTGCAGACTGTGGTGTTTTCTTTGTGTTTTATTTTCATTACGTCTTTATGTTGACACTAAGTGTTCGGTCTGTACAAAAGAGGAATGTAAATAAACTAGGTTTTGTTGCTGTGGGACACTTTCCTAAATCTGAATGGCTGTGAAAAAGATGTTTTTTGAGAAACAAAAATTGTTTTGCCAAGAATCATTTTGTCTCGTTAAATTTAGGATGAGAGAAGGAAAAAGACTCTTTTTCTATTTGGTTATCTTTTTCAAGCAGGGATGCTTGACAAATAAGGGTCAAACATAAGTCTTTCATATGCACATTCTGTAACTCGGAGCTGAAGCATGAAAGCCAAGCAGTTATAATT
This sequence comes from Eudromia elegans, assembly GCA_003342815.1. Classification (NCBI taxonomy): domain Eukaryota; kingdom Metazoa; phylum Chordata; class Aves; order Tinamiformes; family Tinamidae; genus Eudromia; species Eudromia elegans. Next base: position 2,363,278 of record PTEX01000002.1, on the reverse strand, counting down.
GCCCGTTCTTGAAAATATGTTGTGCATTCTTTGATAATTTCCCTGAAGTGGGTATCTTGACATTTAAGAGCAAAACCTCTTTAAACCTACCCAGCTACACAATGATATGTTAATGACTGATAAAGTTTGCATGCTGAGAACTGACTTCTAAGCAAGCTAATGAGTCAGCTTTTTGTTGCTGCTTGCTTTAATAGCAAAAAAAAAAAAAAAATCTCTGTAGGTGAAAGAAATTATGCTCCAACTGGAAGAATGTTTTGATGCCTTGCGGATATTGATCTGAATCTCATGATTGTGTTGTTATCCTAACCCCTTAAAATAACTCTCAAAGAAAAGATTTTGCAAAGGAAGTTAAACTGACAGTATATTCTCAAGTGTTATTATTCAGGCTGTACTTTCTCATTTGAAAATCAGTGAAATGACTAATTAGACAAAAGGTTGAGAAGATTCAGTTCCAATGGGTGATAAAGACCTTATCTTGGAAACACAGTTTAGCAAAAACACACAAATGTTTCAGAGCCTTGAAAATCAAAGACTTCCTGTTTTCAAGTTTTTACGTAAATGCCTTTGTATCAGAGAAGACAATACTTCTTAAAATTCAAATCTAGACTACTAGTATTTGGTTACTCTTAAATTACTAGAGTAGAATGAACAGTCACTGAGAACTTTTTTCCTCATTTTCTTAAGTTACGATATTTTTGTCTAATTTGACACAAATAGCTGACAGATTTCAATGTGATTATTCTTATTTTTATAGGCAAAAACTGTTCTTGATATTCTAGTCACAATGTTCAGTGAATATTGTGAGGAGCCATTCAGGTGAGCTTAAATCTCTCATCAGAAATACATTATATTTTGTACATACTTAAAAAACATTTTCAGTCCTTTTTTTCTACCTCTCACAGTGTTGAAGCAGCAGAAGTGATTTATCCTAATGGGAAGACCCACATCTATCCGGTAAGTATAGTGAGAGGATCTCTCACTGTCCTTGGAAAAACAATTATTTTCACAAAGTTTCATTAGGGTGACATTGTCTACTTTTTCCTCTACTGTATAAGTAGTATATACAGATTCTGAAGTAGAATATAAGAGCTTGGTTTGTGAATGTTTGGGTATTAGTGAGTCAGGTTCTTCTCCAGCATAAGAAAACACAGTGCCCCATGCTTTTTTTGTTCTCTTAATAAGTACTTGGTAATAAGTAAAGAAGCAATCCTTCCTATTTCCCATAAGTGACAAAATACAAAGAGAGATCTGGATACATTAATAAAATCAAATATATCAAAAAAGCACAACCTGACTCACTGATTTTTTTCTTAGTTGTGGTTCAGCTTTTTCTTTTCATAATAGCTGCATGCCCCAGTGCCCAAATGAATCTTAAAGAGAGAAAATCTTGTTTGCTTCCACTTCTGTCATCATGAAAGACAAGATAAAAGATCCTGAACAGATGTGCAACTAAGCAAAAATTCCTGTAATAACCAATGTAGTTTTCTTAAATAAAATAGAGAAAAAAAAACAACACTAAGGTTTTCAAGCATTTGTTTATCTAGAAGGAAGCACCTTCTTCTAAAACTTACATAGCAAATAATTTGCTTAAAAATACTGTGAGCTTCCTCAAGAAAACGCTGGTAAAGGATCTATATGTGAATTTAGAGAAAAGAAAATTTTCTTTCTTCCTAGAAGACATTTGATCTGTTCGAACGCATGAGGTCTCATGCATGACCACACTGCTTTAGGGCTTCATCTTAGGATAAACTGGTGACTAAAAACTTTCAGAAACTCAGTTGCTTGCGTATATTTTATCAGAAATTTCAAAATGAGGGATTTCATGCTCTGTTCAAACTTACAGTTTAACTGAGAACAGCTTGCACATCACGTATTACTTATCTTAATATTTTAAGTTTAACCACACTTGTCTTCAGCAAATGCCATTTTGGTATCATAATTAGAAGCTAGATGAGGAAAATCTGTAAATTCTTTTGGGCAGAAATGGCAAATGTATATTCTGTATTTTCTTTTCTTTTCAGGAATTGGCTTACCGAACAGAGAAGGTGACACCTGAGTACATTAACAAGAAAATAGGAATCAGGTTTGTTCTTACAAATAAAAACATAGTTTCTACCAATAAATATTAATTGTGATAAAGCTACCTGAAAACATTGATTACCGCATTATTGTAGAGATGTTTACACTTTATAAAATGTTTACAGTTGTGAAGATATTCACACTTAAGAAAATAAATTTAAAGGTTAAGCTGGGTAATTGGATCATCTTTTTGAGTCTCCTTTCCCTATTTTTATGAAAGGTAAGTAATTCCTTATAGCCTCTCTCACTTCTTGCAAAGTAAAGGGAAAAAAAAAGGCTGTCCTGATTCCTGTGAGAATTGGTTCTGATGGAATCCTAAGTCTATATGCACTCCATAAAGCACTTGAAGATCCTTCAAAATATAAGGCAATGTTGCAGAGATATTGATTACTTTAAAAAGTGTAATACAGTCTAATACACTACAATGTAATACAATACAATATAATATAGTGTAATTTCAATACAATGTAAGCTCTGTAAATTACTACTTTTTTTGTTTTGTTTCAGTGAAACTCCATCAAACCTTGCAAAGCTGCTGACTAGGATGTGCTTGAAGTCACACGTCACAGAGAATGGGAACCATATAGAAGTTGAAGTCCCTCCTACCAGACCAGACGTTATCCACGCATGTGATATCATGGAAGATGCAGCAATAGCTTATGGCTATAACAACATTCAGATGGATATTCCAAAAACGTACACCATAGCTAATCAAGTAAGATTGCTCCTTCAAATAAATGCTCTGTTGTCAGTAAATGACTAGTGCATGCCAGAAGGGCTTTGGGGAAAACAGAACCTAGGAATTAAATATTTTGACATGCTTTGCCTTGAGAAGTATTTACCATGGATAGGATACAAAACAGATGCCCCACTGATGTGAATAAGTCCAAGATCAGTGGTTGCTGGTACTTGAAAAAGAAAAAAGAAAAACAACAACAGGATTTAAATAGGGAGCCCTTATTAAAATCTGTAATTGGGAGATTCATTTCCTCAGGCAAGCCTAAAGGCAGCTGACTAATGCTTTCAAAAATATTAAGTACACAGGCATAGCACTTAGTCCTTCTGTAGTGACTTTGCTGTAATTTAACAGGCAGAAACACTTTGGAAAAGAATAGAAAAGTGTTTTTAGGTGGAAGTTGAAAACTAAATTTTTTCTTTCATTTTAGCTCCCTCTCAATAAGCTCACAGAACTTCTCAGAGTGGACTTGGCAGCTGCTGGATTCACTGAAGTTCTCACTTTTGCCCTGGTATGTTATATTGATTTCATGTTTTTCTTAGTTGCACGTTGGAACAGGCATGTAGTCAAAACTGTAGAAAAGTCATGTATTCCACTATTAGCTGATACTGTTTGGGCAGGTGATTGTTTGCTAGTGCTTTGATATTACATCATTATATTCTGTGAGTCATGGGTCAGAGATTCTGACTGACTCTTAATTTGGACTGCAGTTCTATATGTAGAAGGGAAAAATCGTTGAATTATGTTTATCAGTTTAGCTTAATATTGAAAGTATGAAGTTAAAAGCAACGTGTGTTCCTTCTTTCCATCCCAAAAGGGCACAATGGCTGTCAGGATGGGGATATGGCATAGTCAGCTATTGAGGATACAGTAATATGTTCTCATATTTTTCTGTTTTAAGGGCTGAAAGCCTTTACCTCAAAATGCAACTTGTGACCATTTTAGCATACATGGATCCACCATCACATACGTACTCTATTCAAACTTCTGTTAAGTTTCTTAGTCACTTTCTGAAATTCAAAGATGATGACGATTATTATGTCATCACAACAGAAGGACCTTTTTTGAACTGCAACACTAGAATTTTTAAGGTTACACAACATGCCCTGTTACTACATCACATTTTTGAGTTTCTGCTGTGCACAGTCTACTGAATCAGTCACTTTATTAAAACACATTGTTAGCCTTGTGTCTATGACCAGTATCATTTATGCTACAACATTCTGTAGCCTGTTGTTATATAGCAAGCACTGTTAGTGTATTTGTACACTCAGTCCATTCTCTCAGTCCATTATCTCCCTTACAATACAGCACCCTTTTCTGGGAGGGGCCCTAATTTAGCCAAAATGTGTTTACCTGCATCGTAGCAACATATTACAGTTTAGCTACCCACCTGAAAATTGTTGAACACCATTTTCTGCTCCTAAGGTCATTAGGTCACCATTTATTTAAGATTTCTATTAAAAAAAAAATCCCCTTTTTCAGATGGTATCATTTGCTCATTTTCCTCACATTTGGTGTCTCCACACCTTGAGAATAGGTTCCAAATTCCAGCTTAAAAAATGAAAACAATGAACTACAAGAATCTTAGGCTGCCAGGAATAGTGACAGCTCAGCCACATGACCTGTTTTCACAGGTGCTCCTTTACTTTCTGCACAGAGACCCAAGGATTGTTTTCTTTGTGAGAATGCTTGGGTACTATTCCTTTTATATATGCTATTTTCAGAATAAAATATTTTAAACAATGCAAGTCAGAGTGCAAAACCTGAGCTTTTATTTTTAAAATAGATGGCAGCAATCCATTATAGAAGCCTCAGCAAACACTTTTTTTTTAAGGTAGCACTACTTTCCTTAATGATTCACATTTGTAGATAAACCAGTTTGCCCACTTATTCTTAAGGCTGGAGCTTAGTTTATGACTGGGTTTTGCATATGAGAGAGCTTATTTATGGGGCCTCAGAGCCACTGCTGTGTTTGCATTGCTCATTTTTGATATCAAGTTTCATCACTGGCTTGCTGTCTATATGAACTGCATGACCTTGATGTTTGTTCGCTTTTTCATCTTTTCTCAGTGTTCTCAAGAAGATATTGCAGATAAACTTGGCATGGATATCTCAGAAACAAAAGCAGTAAAGATAGCAAACCCCAAAACCGCAGAGTTTCAGGTGAGGTGACAAATCAAGTCCAGTTTTGAGACAGTAATGGTGTTGCAGATCCTGTATTTAAGGCAGAACAGAATTAGCAGAAAATAAGATTTTATAAAATCTGCAACTGTTTTTTAATTAAAAGATATATAATTATTAATATGCCATACTTGGTAGACTTCATTTTGCTGTTACTGCTAATACTGCATTCAGTTTATCATTAACTTTTCAATGAAGTGAGGTACCATACAGATTATGGCAGCCTGGGGCAAGACTGAGTTGTCTTATTAAAGAAAATCCCATCCAGATGATTGATCAGTTCCCACATTTAGAAATTCTAGCTAACATAAATGGAATTATTAGACATGGCAATCTGTAACCTGACTTCTGCACAGAATATGTTTTTTGAAAAACTGGTAATGGTTATTACTTATTTTTCCTCTCTCCTGGAAATATATGGTTCTTCAGATGTTTTAACATCCATTTATAGATCATTTTATATTTGCTAGGACCAAGAGAGAGCTCAGAATATGATCAGCTATTCTGAGCTTAAGTTTGCTTATATTATTGATTTATATCCAAAAGTGTCAATATTTTCAGCATGCAGTGTTTACAAATCATCACTTAGTATTTGTCATTTGCACAAGTAGGGTTATATTTTAAGGAAACATGCTTTGTGAGTATTGTTTGTTATCCTACTCTGCACTGTAGTAGCATTTTGCAGGTGCTAGAGCTAAGTCATGCCTATGTTCAGAAAATGCAGTATACAGTCTGTACAGAAAATGTACTTTGAGGGGTTTAATAATTGTAACACAAACGTGCTCAAGCAGAAGAGATTGCTGCCGTATTTGCACCTCTGTTAAAAATGAGCAACACTAGGAAACCTTGTCTTTGTTATGCTGGAAGGTTTCAGTGCAGCATCTGTGTTTGTCCTGCAGGTGGCACGGACAACCCTCCTTCCTGGGCTGCTGAAAACTGTTGCAGCCAATCGGAAGATGCCCTTGCCTCTGAAACTCTTTGAGATTTCTGACATTGTAGTCAAAGATGACAGTACAGGTAAGAGGTCATTCCTTAGCATTCACAGGAAGGGTCAGTTATAGCTGCAGATTAGTTTCGTTATGGAGATCTATAGCTCAGAAAAAAAGCAGGGGTTGGCAAGCCTTGGCATGAATCCCTTGCCCACCTTTCCACCACCTTAAAACAAGATTGCTTGTTCTGTTCTCCAGAATTATCTTCTGAAGAACGGCAACCAACGTTAAGAATTATCTGTATATTGCAAATAATAAGTAACGACTGGATCAAATACATATGTAAAACTATAAGGAAGTAACATTTTCCTTATCTTTCCACTCGATCCAGCTGTGCTAAGAGAGCATGCCTGCCTTTCAATCATGCTGTAACCCTAATTGTTTTGCATGAAGCAGCTAAAGTAGCCAGCTCACTTTTCAAAATCTTCAGTGAAATTCTTCCCCTGTAATGAGGCTTTTTGTATTTCTTTTGCTAGATAGTTTAAAAGTTTTAGACAGTCGTTTTATCTGGACAAAATATGTCAAAGGAAAACTGTATACATGAATTTAAAAAATATTAACAGAAAGCCTTCCAAAGAACTTTACTGAATCATTTCTCTCTGTATCACATCTTAGTGATAAAGGAGTGCATGGGTATAATGTTTGAGGATGACAGCTGGGGTACAACTCTGGATCAGCTTTTGCCTCTCAAAGAAAAAGGCTGTCACTGCTTTAAATTCAGCAGCAAAAATGGTTCTGTTGATCTGTTATCTGGTTTCAGATTTTAGTGGTTATGCTTAAGGTATTTGGGATCTGCAAAACAAAGGTTTATATAAGGCATAAACAAAATGGCAAGTAAATATTGCTTTGTTGATTAATTTAATTTGTAGATAACTTTAAAAAAAAAAAGCCTTGCCAAGCAAAATAAGCAGTTTCAGCAAGGCATGTAGACTTTTATTAAATACAGACAGTTTAGTGGTACAGCTATTCCTTCTTGGGCATAAGCTAGCTAGTATGGAAAAAAACTTGGTGGACATGGCAGAATAGCATTAACATTCTTCAGTACTGAGAGTGGAGCTATTTATCTTGGAATAAGCAGAATATTTATTCTGGCTTCATAAAATTTGCAAGTTAAATAATTGATTAATTTTGTATGTGTGTTAACTGTAGCTCCTCTAAACTTTCATTTTATAAGAAAGGCTGCTTAACAGTCTTATGAAGTCTGGTTCTGTAGCGCCCTTCATTTGGATCAGAACCACTGCAGTAGATGAAAGATAAGACTTGCAAGCCAGCAGCTTTGGATCCTGCCCTTGTGGGCAGCCTATTCATAGGATGGGCATTTGCAGACTTTGAACAATAACTGAAACTGTTCAGTGGTATATTTAGAATAACTCGTGCTTTTCCCAAATTTACTTCCAAAATTAACCTTGCCTAATAAATAGTTTGAAAGGGGTGGGGAGAACAAAAAAACAAGTAATTCTGCAAACACCAAAGAACGTGGGGTTGTCCTCTCACATATGGAATGAGATTTCCTGCAGAAGGCTTATGTCATCAGATTGACTAATTTAATTTTATTATTTCATGATTTTGGCATGTAGAATTTCCAATTAATAATTTAAAAAGTATGGGTCAACAGAGTGTGGACTTTAACTGCATTTGAAATGGCATTCTGTAGTCATTTGTATATGAATGAATTTAGCAGTTTTTAAATGCCCTTTCAAAAAAAAAAAAAAAAAATCTTACACAGAACTCCTGCTTACCAAGGTGAACAGAATGAACAGTACATTTTTCTCTCCAGACATATCTGGCAGAAAGGTTTGATGTAATAAATAAGCAAAACATGTGCCAGATTTAATATAACTAAATAGAACCAAATCCAAACATAAATGTTTCTTCTTGGGGCAGGAGGAAATACGGCAGTGAATGTTTTTTTTTCTCATTTGTGTGGTTTAGCCTGTAACATTATATAGTCTCTTCAAGTAGCACAGTTAGTAACGCTGGTTCAACATATAAATTATCACTTTTACACCACTACTTCAAGCAGAGAATTCTCTTTCACTCCTCCACCACAATGAAAGAAATGGATCCATCAAAAAAAAAAAAAAAAACAACCCTTTCACCAGTGACCTAGTTAAATCTGAAGCCCTCAGTAACCTTTAATGTTACTTGCAGCAAGTGTGAGTATAACCAGTGATGTATTTTGAAGCATTTTTTCAAAAGGTCTGTCTATGATTTTTAAATATATACAGAAAATAGTTTTGTATCTTTTATGAAGCTGTTCAAAAGAACAAGTGCCCCTTTCAGCTCACCAGGTCATTTCTCTGAAGCATTTCTAATTTGCTAGGGAATGCAGCAAATGACACAACTTTATCTTCCGTTGCACTCTTTTGGCTCACATATTCCTACCCAGCTAGCCATCCTTGGGATTGTTTTACAGCAGTATCTCCAGGAAATGCTTTGAAGTCATATATATACGTGTATATATAAATATATATGTATGTAAAATTTAGGTTGACATACTTGGCAGACTCATTTGAAAAACAGAGTTGTTTCATGGCATGACACAAGAGATCTCTTAAGTGAGTTATAAAGAACTGAACGATTTCTAACATCTGCCAGATTTTGCACACAGTTCCCTCATACTTTCTTCTTTCTTCCTGTGATATGTAGTGAATGAACTTTTTGTGTTTTGATATAACACTGTAAAAGACTATGTTTCATAACGCATAGCTTTTTGGAACACTTGAAAATACATCCTTTCCCCTACCAAGAATTTCTACAGTTGGTTGCAAATCATGAAGTATAAAAAAATACCATATATATTTCTGTCTTTAAGTTAAGAATAGTGATCTTAAGCCACCACTGACTAAACAATAATTAAAGCAATTTCAGATAATCGCTGCAGATCCTGCTAATGTAATGAATCACACAAAAAAAAGTAGAGCATCAAGTCCCCAAATTTGCTTTCTTAATGGCAAAGAAGCACATTTGTGATAGCAATTCGTGATAGTAGTGATTGGTATCTTAGTACAGCTGGGAAAGAGAGAAACAATACTGGGACCAAAAGACTAGTGTGCTCAGAGAGGTCAGAGATCAAATTTTGCAGCTATTGATACATCCTCTGTAGCTCTTCTTCTGGCTTGCCATTTAAAAAAACCCTCAGAATTGGACTCTTGTCATTATTTAAAACTACCAAGTTATTATTGTAACAGTAAAGGTTTTTAAGTGACAAATTGCAGCATCATTGCTTCAACAGGAAGACCTGCTGAGAAGGCTTTTGACTCTATTTCCTCCCTATATCTATCCACTATCAGGTGGAAGAGAAGGAAATGAAAATGCCTATCTAGATATTCCCACTATTAGACCAACTAGTTGAAAATAGATGCCATAGGAGGCCTGGAAAAGAAGAAATTATGTGTCTTTCATCATCCTGTGCAAGTTAAAAATCTGGCTATAACTTGTTAGGCCAGATGTGTCTACATTACAAAGCAGTGCAATGCAAAAGGAGGAGATGAAGCTGATGAAGTCTGTTATACGTGTTTAAGCTCTGTTTTGGACTAGCCCTAGTCAAATCATATGTGCTGAAGCTCTTTAGTGGTTGAAGTTTGTTATGTACCAGTCTCGAGCACCACTTCTGATTTAATTGCAGCTTAAAGGAATCCAGTTTATATGCTCTAGGATTGCTTTACAGTATGAATGGAAGCATGCTAAGTGTGGATAATCAGGATATTTGCTTCAGAAATTCAGTTCTGGTCTAAAATGAGACGTAATGCACCTTTATACTGAATATGCTTTAAAAGCATATGAATTGCTAGAGGATGACTGTCGCAGAAAGAGCGCTTTCCCGGATTTCAAAAGAATTTACCCTATGGGTAACTCAGTCTGGCTGAATACATATACAGTTGAACCTTGAGAAGGGAAAGACCTGGAGGCAACAAAGGAGTTTACCATGTTAATCAGTGTTTTGCATTTCACTGCAACTGCAAAGGCAGCTTTGTGACAATAGGTTTGTTATTCCATTCCTAGATCATTCCTCTCAAAAAAGGAGAAAGGTTAGAATCAGCAATGAGTAAAGCTTCTTAGCAGAGTACAGCAGTGCTGGACAGTGTGTGTGGCTATGCTGCAGCCTAAAGATGTTACTGCAAGTTCATTTTAGAAGTATCTGTACAGTATAAAAAAGGAAAATATATTTTGATGAAGTGTCATGTAAAATGACTGTCACAGCAGAGGCTGGGTTTTGAATCAAGGCAGACACAGTGCTTTTGAGTTAAGTGCTTGAGTTGGAACAAACATAGCAGTACATGAGAGAGAGAACCGGAGTCTTCCATGGGCACTAGATTCAGCAGCCCTAGAGGGCAAAATCTGCTGTGACTCTGCTGAACTTATTTTGCAATAAGAGCTGTGCTAAGTGTGACACTCCTCTGTCACAGTCCTGAATTTGTGAAACATAACACATTTTTCCTAGCAATTTGGATTTGGGGATGTCCAAGATGATCATGAAAAGGATCAACTGTGATGTGGAAAACGCCATGAATTTAGGTCTTTTCACAGATCACCATGCTAACAATCAACTTGTTCAAGTTGTTACGTTAAGTTGGTCTCAGAGCAACCCACAATTTAGTTTTTTTCCATCAATGTCACAAGCTTTTTGATGCCTGCCAAATATTTCTACTCTGGCTGCTCTGCTCAGAATTTCTCTAGCATGTAAATATATGCTTAGTATCTATGATTAGTTAGAAAATATTTGTATTTAACAGCTGTTTCCTGCCCAAGGTATAGTATACTTAAACCTGTATTATGGATTGTGAGAGTCCACTAAGATAAGGAAATCTAATTATTTCCTCAGACGCTGCTTGGTGTGTCACAGAGAGGGCATTTTGCATACTCATTTTTCCTTTGAGCACTAAGTCCCTGACTATCACAGAAGGAAACTGATGCAGAAGGCAAGATTTAAAGTGGGATAAAATTTCTCAGAAAACTTATGCTGCTGCTGCTTCTTCTTCAGATGTAGGGGCAAGAAACCACCGGCACCTCTGTGCACTTTATTACAATAAGAACCCAGGGTTTGAGATAATCCATGGTTTGCTGGACAGAGTCATGCAGCTTCTGGATGTACCGAACGAAGAGAATGGTTACGTGATCAAGGCAGCAGAAGGTAAGGAGCACACGGCTGCGGCACGCAGCAGAGGTGGTTCTGGAGCTCAAACGTTTCATTGCCACCTGAAAAGAAGTTGCTGCTGCTAACAGGAGTAGCCACTAAGAGAAGTGAAGTAGTAGTATTACATATGTTACCTGACTGCAGCACAAGTGAAACGGTACTCACCAGTTATTTAAAGAGTTACTCAGTGGGACTGGTGATTTCTCATGAACTGTTCAGAGTAGTTTTACATAAATTGAGCTGACCATTTTTTAAGGAGACTCAGAGTACCTGGCATGAACTTCAAGGACTATTTGTAATTAATTAATTCAGCAATTGGTGGAATAGATAAGAAGTCACTGAATGAACTGATGAATACGACAGATACTCACTGGATTCTTTGACTAACACTGTCTGGTTATGGCAATTTCTTATTTTAAGTTTGCAGCTTTATTGCACTCTCTTTGAGACTAACTTTACTGCTTACACAAGCAGTTTGTAGTTGTATAACAAGCCTCTTGTTTGTCCATACAAGATGAGCTGCACAAATTGAAATAATGTCCTTAAGTGCAAAATCTTCTTTGTGCATCTATGTGCATAGATGGAGAGAAAAAGAATGGCCACATTGTAAGACAGCAACTAATCTATTCTGTTACCTAAAATAACAATGTCATAAATACAGCAAAGAACAGTAGGACTCTGGGGATGGTAGCAGGAGTTACTTGTGCCCCATACATTGACATTCCAAGATATGGGAAATATGGACATCTTGCCGAGCAAAGAACAGATCAGGGCAGTGCTGCTTATGCTGTGGGCCTTGGAACATCCCAGGGAGCTGGGCACTCAGCTGTCATTGATGTGACAGTGAAGCCTCTTAGATTCCTTTTCAAAACGCATCTGTAGCTTGTTTCTGAATAGACATATCAAGAGTTTGTTTTAGTATTTGGAAATACTTGCACATGTTTTGTATTCTCTACTATAGTGTTTCAGTAATGTCTGACTGTAATAGAACAAGAAAAAAGATATCAAAGAATAATCCTTACACAGTGCAATAGTCACGTCTAAATCCCATTGCTGTTGGTATTCCTGATGCTATGAGGCTTGTAATATCCTTTTAGAATCTCTGCATTCTCATGTCATTCCACAGTGTTTTTCATATAAAGTATGAATGGTGACTGGTCATATGTAATGTTATAAGAAGATTCTGACTTTTGGCTGCAGACACAGAATAAAAGGTGTCTGTTCCTTCCTGTTTCACTGGGGCGGCAGCAGCTCTACCAGACAACTCTAGCTTCCCTGCAGATCTCCTGACATTGGAGTTTAACCTTGGGGACAGTGCAGATGGCTGATAGTCAAGCGCCATAGTGAATGCAGTGTCACTGCACCAATTTATTTAGAAGACCTTGACTGCAGAGATAGTTGGAAATCAAAGAAGTTTGGGATTGGGTTTTACCCCTCTCCCCACCACCGCTTTTTTTTAAACTTGCTTACACTCTGTCAGTGAAGCACACGAGAGAGAGAATGTCAGCAGATGATGGAGCAAGGTCAATTGCTGAGTGAAGAAAAGGTATCCTGTAACATCCTAACAGACTGCAGCATACTGAAATATTCAGTAGTGGAACAGTGCTAGTCATTTCAGAGGTTCTAAATCAGGATAAGAAAGGCTGTGGATTTTTAGAGGTATTTTTGGGAGCACACTTTTCTATTGCCTATTTAAAATTAAAATTTGTATTGCAAGAAAAAGGTTTATCCTTTGAAATGGTTTTTGATTTAGAAAGATTTCAGGTAAGTCTTGCTGAAGATCACATACAGAAAAAGTATAAAGCACACAGTAAAAAGCCTAGGCTTGGTTGTTTTCACTCCATATGTAACTGATTAAAATATTCTAGCAATCATTAGAAAACAGAGAAGAAAATACTGTTTTGAATATACAGTGACAATTGAGGAGATGTATTGGGCACATATTTACCTCTTCCAAAAATCATATTGAAAAATGAGATGCCTCTACTGTATCTGTTTGGTCCATATGTGCAAATCATGGCTATTTAAGCCCCTTCTGTTCCACCAACACCTAACTGCCCTGTTATTTGACCTTAAGGTCAGAGCCTCATTGCCCTTACAGGAGCACCTGTGAAAGAAGTACAGATGCTAGAAAATATGGGTGAAATTGTGATGTTCCCCTGGCCTTTGCACTGCTCTTTGGTGTAATCTGAGCTCAGTAATAAGCAGAGAAGAGATGTTTTGACCAGCCTAAAGGAAGACAGGGTTTTGAATGACTGAATTTAGGAGTTTCAACTTATATTTAGCATTCAGTGCTTTCAATTTCTTAGAAGTACTAATGGAACAAGTTCCTTTTCTACTTTCACTAAATATACTAAATGGAAGAACTTTAAATATGAAACTGAGAGGAAAAAAATATACTCATTTTGTTAAAATGCACAGAGCAGACATCCCATACATGATCAAATCCTATAGGTACAGGTGGAAAGGGAAAATTCACAATCCCACAGTGCACATGCACCCTGATGCGCTCATGGGAACAGCCACGTCACATTCCCTCCTGGCACTGTGGGTACAGAGGCTGCACAGTGGCTTTTGCTGTAATAATTATGCAGCAAATCACAACCTAAACCTTTTTAGTCTGGGACTAATTCGGAGTTAGGTAGAGAATTGCACCCATGCAGCTATCTCTTGTGATGAGTTTAAATTGAGGATAGCAGTACACACAGATATTGAGTGCGTGTCTTGAATTTGGCACCCCTAATGCTAATGAACTCTGACTTAGTCACTGTCACTGGCAATTCTGACCTTTTAGTTTTTGTGTCTTGGCAAATCATTTGTGACCCTCAATAATGATGTTTATTCATAGATAATCATAGTAAATGCGCTTCATATGACACTTCAAAACATCATTTGTGACATTTTAAAAAATCTCATTCCAGGGGGCATTCAAAAATAGATGTTTCATAGATGCCTTTACATCTTTTCAACTTCATTTCTATAATGGTCTTGAAAGTGAAAAGGTAGAATTAAATCTGACAACATCTGTTTTTCATAACTTGTAAGCTGCTAATTGATTGAATTTAAATCTTCTGCATTTCATATTTACCAGTTCACAAATTATTTTTTGGTCACTCAGGTTCAGTGTCACAATCACTAGTTTATGGTTATCTTGATTATCTATCTTGGAAAATGAGTACAACATTAACTTTTTTTTTCCCCTGTGGAATTATGGAATTCCCCAGTTCTGTTAGTGTTAATTAACATCAGGAGACAGGATATTTGCTTTGAGAATTTACAACTCTGGGGCCCAAGACCTCTAGAATAACTCAAAAACATCCTATTCCTGGTATATGTATGAAATTTCAATTTGTCAGTGGACTGGAAGACACCTCATTGTGTTCAAAAATACCTTACATTTTTCAGGGTGAAAAATTAAAACTTCTGTCTTTTCTGTCTCACTTTAAACCTTTTTAAAAATTTAATCCATCTTGTCAATAAATGAAGATCTCCACCTATTTGTTTCTGATACTCTAAAAATTGAACACTGTCCTTGTTGCTGCCAGTAAGTCTTCTCTAGTCTCTTCATTTTCCTTGAAGGATTTTCAGACACTGATATTGATTATATGAAGTGCAGTTTATTTCTTTCATTTTTACTTTTTGACTGCATTTATTTTGCCACTGAATAGAGCTGGGGCCTTGCCCAAATTATTCACTTCTGTGGATTTTTTTCCCCCCCAGAAAAAATACTGATGCTTATCCAATAAGTTGTTCTCATGGAATTCAGCCTTCCACTCCTGTACTTTCTGAAAAGATTTAGTTTGTTTTCCCCTGACAGCTCTAAGGTAGGACTCTTTTTTAAAAGCTGGATGATTTTAGTGCAAGTTAATGACCAAGCACTTTTAAACATATTACCCTAATTCTGCACAGCTTTCAGGAGCTCTAACACTGATCACTAATCACAATGCCTTAACTGTATGTCTATGAAGACAACAGGATATGAGGAGCAGGATGTCACATCATCTTATGGGGAGCTGCCAAAGTTCCCACATCTTCCCCTTTTTGCATTGTGCAAAATTAGGCATTTGTCACTAGTCCTCATGGGTTTCCCAAAAGATGGCCATTTATGTAAAACCTTGTAAGTTTCTAATTAATTTCTCCTCATTTTCTCTTTAGCAGTTTCCCCAGCAGCATCAAGACAGCTTAGTTACATGAAGAAATACAGCTCTAAATTCAAAATGAAATTAAATTCACTAATAAGACAGGTGGGGCTGCTCATTTGAAGTCCATTTAATTATCTATATCTGCTCTTTACTTCTCTCCTTTGGATACAAGGCTCCCAGTTTATAGGCACTAAGCCCCTACAAACTGAGGCTGGGTTTGCCTCAGCCCTGCCAACCATCTTCTACACCAGTTTATTTCTTCAAACATGACTGTAATTGAATTATCACTCAGGAAGCTACCTGACAAAGATAGGGAACAGGAGAGTTGCTTATACTACTTAGTCAAATTGGCTAATTTCCTTTGAAAAAGTCTAGAGTTTCTCCAGATAAAGCAGATGTATTGGGACTGGAGAGCCAGCTCTAACACTGGACATCTCGGGGGCACTGGGCTGTTCGAAGGGAAGCAGGTGCCAAGCAGCACTGAAACAGCTTGTGCCAAACAAGTGGTCCAAGGACTATCACAAGGGAAGGGCATTGCCAAAGGATACAGGAGCATACCAAGCCATAGTGGTGTCTGGAATAAGGCTCTTTTCATCATTAACTGTTACACTTACTAAGGAAAAAAAAAAATCAATAAGAGGGGGAATATCAGAAGTAAATGAACTCTTCCTCTTTCCAAGTACTATATAATTACAAGTATCATATTTTCTTTCCACTGCATTTTTTCCTCTGGCAGATCAAGAATACTCAAGTTAGTAGCAACATTTCTCCTGACAGCTTAGACTTTTCATTTTCTACCATTTTCTGTCAACTGACAAAATCATCTAAAATGATGGCCTTCATGTTTCTGAGCTCCATATCCTAATATCCTCTCCCTGCCATTTAAGTTGTGCTTTTTTGCTCATCCTTAGGTATAGAGACCTCTTTTGAGTTTAATTCCTTCCCCCCTCCCCGCCCCAAAGGCGACTATCTTTTTAATCAAACATCACAGCAATTCTGGCAGATAAAAATCTGCCTTGCATCCAGAGTCTTAAAATTCTATCACAGCTTACATTGTACTATATAGGTCACTGTACTATATAGGTCACCATGTTTGTATTGTCTGTCTTACATTTTGAAATATAAAATTACTTCTTAGAAATTTTATTTTCAGTATAGCTGTTCATGGCCATCTCTAGAAAAGAGATCATTCATTCAAGTCCATAATTAGAGAGAGAAAAAGTATTTATTTTTAGGGGAAGCGGTTTGGCAATTTTAAGGAACTTTTTTCCCCCACACCCATGTGTATCGCTTCCGTAGAAATCAGAGATGCTGCAGGCTGGCCATGTTGTGGAATTGGTGTTTGGGGTGGCAGCAGCCCCAAGTTTGGTGGCTGATAACAGAACCCCCATGTCACACATAGAGTTCATCCCTTCTCATCACAGGGACCCACAGGAATGCAGGGGGCTTGAGAGGAAATGCTCAGCATGATAGTGCTGCAAGAGTTGAGAGTTAAGCAGTTCTCCAATTTGCTTTGGTTTTTGAACTATGATGCAGTGAGAGTGCAAGATTCCTCCAAACTTACTGTGATCTAAATATTCTGTCATTGTTATTCATACAATAAGTGTTTAAGCAGGAGTTTGCGAGTTTTTTAGCTCAAACTTTTACCCCAGTGTGCATGCAGAATCCCAAGACTGGTATTTCTTATGGCCATGGTAGAAAAATAGGCTTTGCCTTTTCTTGTGGCAATGCATTACAAGCAGAAGGAAGGAGAGGAATGGTGAGCTAATGCAGCTAGTCCCAGAGCTTCCTCAGTTGCACTGAGAAACAGAAGAGCCAGAGTTGTTAGAGCCTCTGTTGCTTCTGGTTATGAACCAGCTCACACATAACCAGTTGCATTCCCAGTCATGTAGCATGTGCCTAAAGCCATGAGGCTACGATGTGTGACATCCTAGTTGCCAGCAACTAAATGACTAACAGTTTTAGCAACTGCAGCAATTCTTAGTTTAATTATGTACTATTCCATGCTGGTTTGTTAAGCCATTTCCTAAAAAGCATGAAATGTGGTAGCCACAAAACATGGCTGTAGTAATCTCTGAGCAAGTAATGTCAGGGCACTGGACTAGAAGGGTGGCTCAGTCAAGGGCATAAAATGAACATCTACACCCTAAACATGACATACTAAAGGAGATTTACCGACCAGCTTATTGTTGTTTCTTGTTATTCTCTAATGGCCTATATGAAATTAGAGCCTTAAAGCCAAAGTCTGCTGGAATTACTACACACACATAGAATATATGTCATGCTGCCTACCATAAAGTATATGGCTTATTCATTCTTTGTTCTCTAGTCTGACAGATTCTTATTTTTTAAAGGTGAATTAAGCTTTTAGATATGTAAAGAGGGACAAAAACAGTCACGGAACAGAAAGAATTTAAGTTTACTAATATTCAAAGCATTACGTTCTTTAACTCAAGTCAACTAAGAGGACATCTGAGAAAATAGAGCTTTATTTGGTATTAGAAATTCTCTGGTTTTATAAATAGCTGCAACACAATATCACCATAGGTCTGGGACTTTTAGAAAGGACAAACGATAGCATTCCAGATAAATCCAGATTTCAAATCTAGCCTAAAAACAAAGATTTGCTACGTAATGGTAGGCACACCTAAATTCCAGTGTAGAATTGCCATTTCCCACATCTGCTGCACAAATGCTAGTTTATTGAGCTCAATGAATTTGTTACACAAATAGTAATTGCTAAGAAAACAGAGAATTTGAGAGAATTCTCTGCAGGTTTTCCATTTAAGCCAAGCTTTCCTATACACACCACTTTAAGCAGTCACCCTGATACTCCAGGACCAGATGCAGATCTGTGCCCCGAGATGCCTGCTGTCCTTAGCCTCGGCACACACCAATGCCACCTTCACCTTTTACCCACGTAATCTTAAGTGCCCTTGACAGTACTGTAATGCTAGCTACAACGGGGAACCATGAACAGAAGCTGTAAACCTGTTACCTTCCTTAAACCACTTCCCACTCCTACTACAGTAGGAACGCCCAGCAACACCCACACAAGCTCCGTTACTCCTCTTAGCGAGCTTTACAGCAAGAATTAGAAATAAAGCAATACTTAAAATAAAAAATAATCAGTGTCTGTTCAGAAAGAGAAATTTATTAGATAGACCTGACGCACTTTCTTACTTGATTCTAACAACTGATTTTTTTCCCCAAGCAGTAATTATGGTTACTTCACTCTGATTGCAATTACAAGTTACTGTAAAAAGTAATTGTAAAAGTAACAATAGCAGACTGTCCTGTTCATAAGTGCTACTTGTTTTGTCAAAATATCTTCAAGAAGGTGGCGTTTTATTCATACTTTTTAAATTGCAGATATACCAGGAAAAAATAGGATATTATTACAAAGATGAATGATGTAAATATATACATGTAGAAGAATATTGTTGCACCTAAGTAGTCTAAAACATAGCCAAATACATAATTCTACAATTGAATATATTCTACTCTGTATGAGTTCTTGCAAAATATTAAAAATGCCTTAGTTTGCCTTATGCTCAACTTCAGGCACAAATTAACAGTGTAGCCTTGACTTGGCTTCAGTGTGAAAGATAACTAATTCACTGATCACTTGGAATTTGTGGATGTTTCTGTGTAGTTCCTGACCTCACTGTGGCAACAAGAGCTCTAATACTTA
The DNA here is from genome assembly GCA_003342815.1 of Eudromia elegans. Taxonomy (NCBI): domain Eukaryota; kingdom Metazoa; phylum Chordata; class Aves; order Tinamiformes; family Tinamidae; genus Eudromia; species Eudromia elegans. The sequence continues at coordinate 2,344,317 of PTEX01000002.1, read as the reverse complement.
ACTCATTTTTTTTTGATATACAGTTTACTCATCCAGGTAAAGAACTGATTGTCCCTTTGCCCTTTTCCACTATGTCCTTTATAAGGAAATTTATTAAAAAAATAAAATGAAATATGTCCTTTAAAGAAAGCATCAGTAGGCTCTGAACCCATTTACTCATTTCATACAGCTGTTTACTTTTTCAAATGTTAATTGTTTTTATTTCCTGCCATGTCATTACCATTAGGTATGATTTGGGAGAGAAAGAGGTTCTGGCTGGGCTTTTCTCAAGAGTTCCAAACCAAAAACTGATGAATATCACACTCAGCCCCAAAAATGTTTTCTCTGGATGAGAGTGGGTATGAGGAAATAACTGCTGGAAACATGCAAGAACAATTGGCTTCTCACAGTGTGTTCTGAAATCTTGAGTTGATATCTCTGTGGTGTAAGGAATACCTTAAGGTGAATCATCCCATAGAATGGGATTTGGGTGTCTGCGCAATTCACATTGCATAAGGTTTTGGGAGTCTGATTGTACTGCATGGATGCCCAGGAGAAGGTGGTTGTTTTTAAAATACATACACAAAGTCACAGCATGCTATCATAAAAGTCAATCTGCCTAAAATGTGAGGAACCTAAAAAGAAAAACAACCACTAGCTTCAAAAGCCAAATTCCATAGGACACAGCACAAGTTAAAACCTTCCCACAGGTGAGTCAGGACAAGGAAGTGAAAGGGCAGCTGGAGTGACTAAGGGGAAGGGGAATTAAGATGAAAGGCTTCAGAAGCCATATGAGCTCCACTCTGCTACCTTCTTAAGCTTCAGCTTCCGATGTTCCTTCAAATTATGGGAAGGAATGGGGAGGTTTTAAGGCTTAGTGCAACTGTAGGCCTATAATACTACTTTAATCTATTTCTTTTTGAAAAGGAGGGAGCATAGAGTAAAGAAACTGTGCAAGGTGTTTGACAACAAAGAGTGCAAGGAACGCTGAGGTTTTTGAGGGTCAATTAGCCAGAAAATGTGCTAAATACTACATACTCTATTGGATTACTGGCCAAAGAATTACCCCAAAGCAATTAAAATGGCCCTGTTGCCTGAATTCAAGGCAAGGCAATTACAGATTTTGAAGACCTGCTACAGAAGCTTTAATTAAAAGGTATTATTTCTACACCACTGAACACTGGAAATTAAATTTTTACTTGCAGCCACGAGAAGTGGCTTTTGTCTCCTGCTTATGTGTCAGCCTAAGACAGGACTGGCTTTGGAATCTCTTCCCCAGGAATGTATATTGTGTTTCACCCTACCCCTTGTGTAACTACCAATTACGATATTGAAAGGTGGATTTCCCCTGCCAAACTGTCTGGCTTCCCCTGACATTGTATAGGGCTCTGTCAGCAGGGACTGTGTGATCCCTGGCTGGATTTCAAGGTGAAGTTTACAGAAGTACTGTTTGTACCTCATCTTTTGAGATGGTCCTAGGAAAAAAAGCTCTGTCTGCATTAACTATATCAAAAACATGATAAATGTGTTTAATGTGATTAAGGTGAAGCTATACTTTGGAATGGGTAGTATTACAACATTAAGAGCACTGTGCTTCAGCTCAGAGTGCAGTTTATTCAAACAAGACACCAGCCCATGCATTTTTACACCAGTAATGTATTCACTGCCATACATCATTCATTGGGCCTTGGATCTCATTCCAAGGCTTTACACCTTACTGCAAGAGGTCACAGCATAGTACAGTCCCCAGCACCCCACACAAGCTCTGCCAGAAGCATAAACATCATTGCCAGATGCTTGATAACACAAGAAACTCACCAGGCAGGAACAGGTTTCCTTACCTCCACGTCAGGGTTCTTTTGATGCAGTTGCTGGTTTGCTGGGCTGTCCTGGGGGGCTCCCTGAGCATACCCTTTAAATCCAGCCTGGCCCCCTCCTAGAGCCAGCAACAACCTTCCCACTCTCCTCTTCCCCCTCTGCTCCCCTTTTCTACCCCCACCTGGTCCCTCAGTCAAATCATTCCCCCCTGCTTTGGAAAACCTGTGCCTCTCCTTCCCTCTTGCTGCTCAATAACCTTCACTCGGCCCGAGTTCTGTTTCTTTAAGTGGTTTCCTTGCAATATCTGTGGGGGTTTTTTTTTTAATTTGATTTTTTTCTTTACTCCAGATTCTGGTGCCTGTGCAGAGATATGTGAAGAGGCACCAAATTTCAGGCTTTGGGCAGTCTCCTTCACTTGCCACATGTTTGTAACCGAGACTGGGAGCCCCCCCTTTGCCATATCCATTTCGACATGGATAAACCCAGCAGCATTCCCTAATGCAACAATTATTCTAATAACAGTTTCATTATTAACTAGTTTCATTAATTATCTGTAAAGCCATTCCTCAGCTTACATTCCTTTGGAGCCAGAACCAGGCGTTAGCCAAATAGACAGGGATGCTGAAGCTTTGACAGGTTCTTTCTTTTCTGTTTGCTTATTGTGTGATTTCTTCCAGTGGCAGAGCAATACCTTGCGGGTGCCATGTCTGCAGTGTGCCATGGGGACGAGCGATGGCACTGGGAACGCAGGCAGTTCAGTTAGGGTAACTAGCACAAAAAGGGGATTTGGGAGTACAGCAGGATGGGCCAGCAGTGAGGGCAGAGCCTGTCTCCACCTTTCGTTGGTGGGAAGCCACCAGTCCAGGGCAGGCGAATCACGAAGCTCTCCCATAATTCCTACTCTGTCCATGTTCAGATGGGATCAGTTTCTGCCAGTGGTCAGGTTCTACCTGAATTAGCATTTCACCTCGTAGCGTTATCACATAGCAGTTTCATGGCTTCCAGTGTAAGATATTGAACTGCCACTCATCTGTAGCATCTGCAGTCACTGCGTCATTTTTATCTCCTTGGAGTCCACTGTTTTAGAACCAAAATAAATAGACAGGTTTGGCTGCTGGATGACTCACCTTGGAGCCTGTAGTACTCGCCTCCAGCAAGCCCAGGAATTGCTGCTGACACAAATTACTTCAGCAAGCTTGCTGTTAGGAAATGCAGCCGGGAGCTTTCCGACGCACAGCAGCTCTGTCTGAGTGTCCAGGAGCAGCCCTCGCTCTGGGAGCAGCAGGTCGGTGCTGATGAACACTGTCCTTTGCAATCCGGCCTCAGGAGCATCTTGGGGCTCCCTATTAACTCGCTGAGCGCTGCAGTTCAAACTTGTTGTAAGGACACAGGGGTACAAACTGCTTTTGCAACAGAGTGACTCAGTGAAGAATCATTCTAGACCCTCCTTGAGAGGCCTAAAACCCGGTTGAAAACAGTTAAGCCATGATGTATTTTGAATTGGATTTGCAAGAGGATAATGGAGCTCTGCCCAGGTCAGACAGTAAGCAGCTCAGAAGAACAGACAGTTCAGACTCAGTTTTCTCACTGACCATGTTGTTGCAGCTCTTCTTTTTTTTCCATATAATTTTATGGTGGGCCTCCATGACAACATTAACATTTGCTTGCTTCTTGTTCTCGTGCCAGTTTAAGTTTACTTTCAAGCTTCGAAAAGAATGTCACTGCATCCTGCTCACATGAGTGGTACAATACAAGCTTTATTCACAGATAGGAAAACTTTAACCACTAACTACAAGGGCACTTTATTTTTAGAGTATGTTTTCAGCAATAATCTGCAGTGCGATCTGTAAGTGCTGCACTCACTTCTTTTCTATATTTGTTTTGTCAAGTTTTATTTTAATGCTTATTTTGAATACTGCTGTTTGGCTAGACTCATATGTTAGCAAAATTTCAGTGTCTAGATCATTTTATTTTTGAATGTCCAATATAAGTAGTTGGTTGGCACTCATAGCTAAGATTTGGACCAGATGATCTAAAAGATACCAGTTCAAAAGATATTTTAAAACATCTGCTATGTAACTTTGATCATTTACTAATACCAAAGGCTGAATCAGTGAAGCAGCTCCCAGCACATGGTTGTCCTCATCCCGTTGCAGAAACAGTGCAGGGCGTTTCTTATCTGCACTGATGCAACTTGATTCACACCCAGTTAACTCACTCTTTTTGCAGAAATTGCTTTGTCAGACTTTAGGATATTGGGAAAACGAGGAAAGGGGGTAAAGGAAGGGGTGTTGACTCACCTCTGATACTGTCCCTCCTAGTCAGACTTTCAAGTGGTAAGCTAGTAAAGAATCCTCCCTCTGTGCAAGGTAAATACAGGGCCAGGGCAGCTTTGGGGATACAGGAGCATCTGTAGGATCCAGTGGCCTCCTTTAATCCTGTCCCTTGAGGGGACAGTCCACAGCAGTTCTGCAGCACCGCTAGCCAGAGGTCCTAAGCAGGGTGCCTTAATTCAATGGCATCCCGGCCTCCTCTCATTCCAGGATGAAAATAATTGAAGGAAGCAAAGAAAAAATACAAGCTTCACATTTCATCTCAGACCGCAGAAGCTTCCCCCATTCCTTCCCGCTTAATGCAATTTCTGCGGGAGCATCACAGTACTCTAATCATGCTAGAACAGACGAAAAAAAGAGAAGGGAGGGGTTGTTTTCCCCATGAGGCGATCCCTGCCACAGAACATATGTGTGCTGTGATTCTCTTCTAGGAAAAGGCATTCAAAACATCCTAAATCTTAGTAAGTTTGAGCTAGAATAAAGTTGTATCTACCTAGAGCCGCTGGGATGAAGTGCAGCAGTACACTTGAGGAGTACCCTTTTAGCCTCTGTCCCATTACCGGGTGCTGGAGATGTTTGTGCTGCCTCCATCCTTATTAGAGGGGTTGGAAGAGCGTGTGTCTCACCCGACACAGCTGTAAGGAGAGAGGGGCCTTGTGCCTGCCCAGAGCCCACGCAGGAAAGGCCATCCAGCTCTTGCTCCGCTTGGTTCCACGTGGACACATGGGCTCCCAAGAGGCGGCTTCCAAAGAGGGACAACACTGCTCGTAGGCCGGGGGTTTTGCTTTATCTTGGGAAGGGCTGGCAGAGAAACGTCACTCAGGAGAGCAGAAACAAAAATAAAAGGCTCTGTGGCTGCAACAGGCAGGCTGGAACGTGTTGCTGGTTTAACCTGCGCGCACACAGGTAAGTCCACAGACTGGAAAGGCTTTCAGTGGAAAAGTCCCCATGGTTCCTCTGAGTCTTCCATGGTCGGTTCAGCTTTTTTCTTTTTTTCTATAATAATATTTAAAATAAGATTTTAAAACGTGGGTCTAGGTTTGAAGAGGAAGAGGATCTGGGGGTTTCTCTGGGTCGTTCGTAGTTTCAGTTTTACAGCATATATGAGACTGCTTAAAAGCTCTTCTGCAGATGAGGAATGTAGGTTAAGTTTCTAATTATGGGGCATGCAATCAAGCGTGACATTCCTGCTTAGTGCTCACATCACAGGATCTTTATTTCCCCAAACAGAAGGGTGGCAAACACTCAGGTGCTAAAGCCTGCAGAAGTTCTTAATTTCAGTATCCCTCTGACTTCACTGATCTCTACTACTTTCTATTACAAGGGACCCTTTGACGAAACAACGGAGTGTGAAAATGCCCGTGCTTCAGGCTTCACGTTTTATTTTTAGCTCAAAGTGTTTCCTCATTCTCCATCAATCATGACAGCTGTTAATGCAAGAAAGTGGGAGCCCATTCTTAGCATCTTAGCAAAGAGAACTGTTTAATACTGAGAGCTTTGTTCTCCATGTTAAATACCTATTGACTTCTTTGGCCTGGAGAAATATTGATTTTTCTCTCTTTCTTTACAGGCTCTGCTTTCTTTCCTGGTCGCTGTGCTGAGGTCATTGCCAAAGGTCAGAGTATCGGGAAATTTGGAGTCCTACACCCTGATGTTATCACCAAATTTGAGCTCACCATGCCGTGCTCTGCCCTGGAGATCACTATTGAACCCTTCGTGTGAAGGCAGGATTTTTATCGCCCTACAGTTGACCACTGTCACATGCAGCACCCTCAGCTCTTTTGTCTTTCTCTGCAGGGAACATCTGCTTGGGCTTTTATGTTTTAATAAGCTAGAAAAAACACAGTCTGGCTCCTTGGGTAAATATGTTCCTTACTCTGCAGTTAGGCTGGCTTCTGCAACGCAAGGATGTGGTCTCTGCGACTAGGCTGCACCGTCGGTGTTTTTAGAGGCGCGGGGTAGGGGGCAGGAGAAACAAGTTGGGTAAAAGCCCAGTGTTTTACAAGAGAAATGTAATGGCAGAGCACATGATTAGTTTTCAAAATCAGAAATGTTCCACAGACACAGCTCCATACTGTAACCGATTATGGCTGCATAACAGGAATCTCATTCTTTTCTTATTGCATGAAATAAGATAATTGATTAGAGCAAATGTTGAGTGAATGTGAGCAGAACTAAGGAGCTGAGCTTTTATTCTGTACGGTTGTCATGTGCTCATCATTGGCTGGGGGAGAAAAATAAACTTGTTTCATGAAAACCAGAGCTATTTTGTAAGCAAGATGTGTGTAATATCTGCTTCCCTACCCCAGTCATAACTGTTGATCCTTTATCATTATAAATTCAAACAGGGAGGGGTTGGGGGAAGGTTAATTTTTTTCATGGTTGCAGTAAGCCTGGTGGTTTCGAAGCTTCAGACCAGATTGGTTAAGTGCATTTAGGAACATACGCCAGTGGTCTTTTGCAGGAGGCGCTGAAAAATAAGAACCCTTTGGTGCGAGTGAGGCTGGCGTGTTTGTCTGCACAGGTTTGCCTACTGCTGCTGCGCTCGCATAGCAGCACAGCAGCGCTGTGTCTCCCTTCGACTCCCACAGATCAGGATTTTCCTCTGGGCAGATGTTTGACAAGAGTTAGGCCAGCCAGGGCCTGCTCCGGGGGGCTTCTGCTAGCCCGGGAACTGAGACCCTTCATCCAGGGGCCACAATCTCCATCCACCCATTGCGGCAGCGTAACTGCCTGGGTGGCCAGCCCAGTGCTTGTAAGCCAGCTCCTTGCTGCCTTTCTAACGAAGTTAGCAGTTTTGCAATATTATACCCATCTCTAATGTTGCATGCTGACGCTGGTAAATATTTTACATCAGGCCAACACACTGTGGCTCATTTCCCTTGTGAGAGCCAGAGCCTCGGGGATCCACGAGGGGACAGACCTATCTCCAAGGGATGATTGTGGAGAAATGGGTTGTAGATACACACACTAAACAAGAAGAGATGAACAGCGGGGATAATGAGACCACAGTTTTAAGAGCTGCATGTCTGCACAGACCCCCTGTCTCCAGACCCACTATGGCTTTTGAATGGTGGATTCAGCATTACTCTTTAACAGGTGGGAAGGTGACAGGCAGGGGTTTCTGGTGCAAGCACTGATCTATTGTGAAAAAGGCACTGGAGCTACCCAGCTGGAAGCCCTACCATTCCCTCAGATGGAAGCGTGGATTTTAGTTGTCTCTGTGTGACAGACATGAAATGAGAAGACAGATACAGCCAAACGCAGCACAACCGACTCGAGTGCACAGAGCGAGTGAGAAAACTGCAACTCACATTTTACAGCCTCCCGGGGGATTATCCGGCTTGTCATTTGCAGGATATATCTCTCCATGATGCCTACAGAACTGTAACCAAGCAAGCTCGCAGTGTGGGAAGCAATCTGTAACACAGATGGTAAGTATTAAAAAACCCTGTTTATTAGTGTGTCATGCATGGGGATTAGGACGACAATAAGGCAGATTTGCATTTCAGCAGAGTACAGGCATATTTGCATGCACTAAATACATTTCTCTGCACAAGGCCCCCTGACTCTTTGGGTGTCCCAATCCCCCTGTGAGGTTGCTGCCTTTCTGCGTGTAAAGGCCAGGCGAGATGGGAAGCAGTGGTGTGTGCTGCCTGGCTTCTAGGATGAGGCTTACCCCCGTTCCGTCCCACTTGCTTTTGCGTCAGTACGCAGGTTCTTCACAAGCAGGACGTTAGCTCTGGTCCTGTGAAGCACCAGCACTTGCTTAAAGCAGAAGAGGGGAGCCATGAGGAAGGTTAAAAGGCGCTCTCAGCACTGCAGACCCTTTCAGAACTACGTGCAACGTCACCAGCACCCGCAACGCTGCCACGGCACCGAAATTCAACCTTTGCCACAGTGCTGAGCTGTGGCTGATTATCTGCGAATCTTGGCAAGAGGGAAACTTCATACAACTACAGCACATTTATCACAGGACTTTGCCTTTCTTGGCCTGATAGCGATTATCTGATATTTACAGTTTGCACGTAGTGGTATTCAATAATCCAGGTGCCTCACACGAAGCTTAGTGCTACAGAAATCCACTGCTGTCTGTTTTCTGCTTTGACCTTGGTTTAGAGATGCTCTATGACACCGAGCAACTGCTGCCCGCCAACACTGGTCTCCCTTGAACATCCTTCCAACATCAGTGTTTTTAAGGACAGTTCAGAAGCCAGGTTGTTCACTAGTGATGCCGAGGGGTGAGCTGTTTTTACCTCGGTGCTGCTGGCAGTGCCCGGTGCACATCCCTGCAGAGCTGACCCGCCAGCGGGAGCAGGGCACGCAGGAGGCTGAAGGCAGCACCTGGCTGCTATCCAGGTGGTGCTGGAGATCGTTCTGTTTCAACTGGACCCAGGTGCTGACTTCTGGGTTTATCCTTGCTACTCTTTGGTGCCGATTCCAAAATACTTTTGGAAAAAAAAGTTAAACAGCAGAAAGATGGAGACTGTCTGACCTTGAGCTCCCCACCACGGTTTCACCCTGTGCTTGCAGATTGCTCTCTTCTTGTAAACACGAGGGGTAACAGTTAGGCCCTGTTCTGCCTGGGGGGTTGCTTACACCGTTACTTGCATTTCTGATCATGGTCAGGAGGTGAACAGGGAACAGGCTGAGCAGCGTCCGAGCTGCCCGCGCGGTGCTCACGGCCTCGGACGCCGCAGCCAACACCGGCTTCACGTGACAGCCCTGCCCGCCCGGCGCCCTGGAAACCTGCCCCGATGAGCGGGTGACAGCGGGGGACATAACAGCCTGGCTCTGCAAACAGCACCAGGACGGAGCGGGATGGGGGCATGAGGAAGCCACAGCACCCACAGAGCTACCGATGGAGACCACGAGCCCAGGCCAGCACCAGCCCAGAACAGCAGCTTGGGCACCTGCTGCGCGGAGCTGCACGGCATTCCCCCCGGCTCACTGCTCACGGGGGGCACGGCACAAACAGAGAAGCTCACCGCATCTTGGAAAACATCTGTATTTGAAAATCTGAACCTGAGATCGCAGGCAGGGGAACACAGTGAGAGATAAAGACACCTGGGCACAAACTGCAGCCCACCCAAGCACTCCTGCACAATTTATCAGTTTTCCACGTGCACGGCCGCAGCGACGCGGGCACAGCTGGGGCTCAGTCTTCCGAGCCCCTTTTAGCCTATACAACAGTCAGGTAGAACTTAAACACACTCCCCCCTTCCATTCCTTTTTCTTCCACAGCCCAAGAACACCAACAGAAGTGTGTAAAACGCCGTGTTCCTGAGCCCGGGCTGTGCTCGGAGCCGCGCAGGCGCCACAGGATCGCGCTGCACTGGACCGCAGTCACCGCTGCCGTCCGCCAGCAGCTCACGGGTCCAGCGCACGTGGAGGTCGATGCACGCGGAGGTTTGGAACAAGCAGCCTGAGAGCAACGGCAGCAACGCTCCTGTCAACGCTCCTGAGCTCCCACGCTGCAAGTCCGTACACAGGACGGCGAGACGTGGGAAGACCCATTGCAACGCTGTGGAGCACCAGCAGACTCCCTGCTCCCCTTGGGGCCGTGATGACAACAGCCCAGCTGTGTGGGGAAAAAGGGTCTCCAAGAGGAGGGCTTCTCGCCAACACCCCAGGTAAACCTGTTATCATCACTCAGGTGCTTTGCGCCAGGTTTCTTAAATAAATTAGGAGTTGTGATGGGTAAAACCACACACGCCGATGTGGACATTGAGGACAAGGTGACAAGCAGCAAGGACGGTGGTGAGCAGCTCTGGGGGCGACGCGCCGCCTCCACAGCACCACATCCCAGCTGCCAGCTCGGCCCCGTGCCCCGTGCCCGTCATGTCCCCGCGCCCGGGCTCCGGCGGAGGGAGGCAGCGGAGCCGGCCCTTCCCAGCGCCAGGTTCCCGCGCACGGCCGCCCCACGGCGCGGTGCTCTAGGCCAGCGCTGGAAGGCACAGAACGTTTCTCAGTCAAGCCACCAGCCTGGAACGACGTATGGCATCTCCAGAAGGGCGGTGCCGCGAGGAGTCTCTCCAAGGAGCGGCGCTCAGATCAGTCCCAGCAGCTGGTGCAGCAGCGGCACGACCACGGTCGCGCTGAAGCCAACCGCAGAGTACGTTACAAACTTGTAGGGCACCTCGACCTCCAGGCGCCTCCTGGCTTCTCGGTCGCCCACGGGGAACTTGTAGCAGTAGCGCAGGGCGCCCAGGACGGCGCTCTTCACGAGCTGCCGCGTCACGAGGACGACGCCGATGCCCACGAGGAAGCGGGCCAGCATAACGGCGAGCACGGCACCTGAGAGCGGCGGGAAGCCCGGCCCGAAGCCACCGCCGGCGTACGCCGCCGCCACGTACTGGTTGTTGAGCCAAAAGCCCACGGTGGCTCCCGCGCCCGCTCCCAGGATGGTGGTGGTGTCCGCCCGCGTGGGGCTGTACGAGTCGAGCTTGGGGTAGTTGTAGCACAGGAGGAGCGGCACGGCTATGGAGAGCGGCGGGCAGAGCGGGCTCGTCAGCAGCACGCGGTCGATGGAGTCCCACGCCGGGCACACGAGCACCAGCAGCACGGCCGAAATGAGCGCCCCGCCGAGCACGTCCTGCCAAGAGAGCGTTGGAGAGAGGCCGTTCAGAGCCTTGCCAAAGCAAACCCCTCCGTCCATACAGGACCTCAACGGAACGGAGTTTTGCACGACTTGATCTCATGGGAGGTTCTTAAGGTAGGAGATCTTAATAGAAACCCGTTCCCTCCCATAATTTCCAGCAATTCCCTCATATCAACAGGACTATCGCATGCTTCGCTTGCATAAGCAGAGGATGCTCTTTTCCCAAAGGAAATCCCGGTCCAGGAACACAGCTTCCAGGGAAAGCAGCCAGAGACAGCACCGCTGGGCAAGACCAAACCACAGAGGAACCCAGGGCCCAGCCTCCGAGATCCGCTCAGCACTTCGGCGCCTCCAGCCAGCGCGTGGTTAAAACCTAATGTATTAACGGAGGCAAACAAGCTGTTTTGAGAACCCGACTGTTGTCGACAACACCGCTGGGAGAGGAAAGGAGGCGCGAGCCAACCCGTAGGAAAGCATGCTGCTCGGCAGCGGTCGCACTAAAAGCAGCGCTGGAAGTTCCACTGTGCTTCTCTCCAGGCACCAGGACCAGCGGAATTTCTTTCTTACCATGAAATCGATTGCAAAAGCTATAGTTAATCACATACAAAAATGTCCCATTCTCAAGATGGTATCTTTTTTATGAAGTCATGACGGTTGACTATTTCTCTGCTTGGTCACAGGCTAAAATGAATTATTTATGAGACCTTCAGTTATAGTTAGGCAGAAATGGGAGGACTTTTCTTCACAATAGAAATATTTTATGACTTTACAGTGAATGCATTACTCAAATATGCTTGAACTTCAGGTGTTTATAGCTTCCAGGCAAGAGATTCACAGCACATTTAACTTCAAGCTGTTCCTATTTTGCATTATACATATTCCTAATACAAATTTCCACTAACACTCTTGAAAGGTTGGGGAGCTAAAGACAGTGCTTTAGGAGGGTATTTAGCAGTGTAGAATTAATTATTTCTCCTCCTTGTCTATTAAACTATCTAAGCAGATTATCAGAAGACTAAGCAATGCTTGATTTTTGAGAGGAAAAACCACTTTTCTGGAATCTTTGCATAGGCTCTTTACAAGAAGGCCCTTGATTTTTTTTCAGTCCCGCTCCCACATCCTGGAGACAGTTCACATTCCCAGGAAGCAGATTCTTCGCCCGTGTGCCTGTGTAAACAGATTAGCATCCCATGAAGCCCGCAATTACACAGGAATTTCTCCACGAGGGAGGGAGGGAGGGAAGGGTTTTCACCCAAGGTGCGACGCCGCTCGGCTCCTTCCTTCCATGCCACGCAGGAAGGCGCTGCGTGGGCTCGAGCACCGCGTGGGCTCCCTGCCCACGGTGCAGCCCATCCACCGCCGCATCAGGCCTGCACAGCATCCTCGCTGCGGCCCCGTGCTCAGCAACCAGGAAGGAGGAATTCTGCTTTGCTACCTAAAGAATGACCCCGTATCGGGTTTCTGGCGCTGCGAGGTTTAGCTGCTTTCCTGTAGAAAGCAGGCAAAGAAAAACAACTGACATCCAAAGCCAGTTGCACGCGAGCCATCAGAGACAGGACTGGAGCCATTTAAAACAGTGCTGACTGATGCGCGTGCTCAGGGCAGCAGCAGCGGCTCAGCAAACGCTGCTTTTGGGATTCTTCCTGGAAAAACGGGGCATTCCTCACGCGGGCCAAAGCTGGCAGCAGCACTACGGGTGCCTTTCTGGTGCTGAACTTCTGCTACAAGATTTTACAGCAGATTTATTTTTCTTTTCTGAGCGATTGCAAAACCATGTGGTTTGGCTGTTCCAAGGCAAGACCATTTCATCCTCTTTCCACTACAAGTAAACTCAAGCTGAAGGCTGGAATTGCAAACGCTGATAAAAGACCCCTGGAGCATCAAATGGCATCCCAGCTATGGTGGCATTCCCAGATATTCCCTGGTATTTCCAACCAAAGCCATAATAAGACTTTTCCTGCTCTGTATGGTAGGCAGTCACTTAATGCCTGAATTCCCTTCATGGTTTCACTTAGGAGCAGGGCTATGCTCCTCTAAACAGAAACATATTACTGCCTCTCTGCACTCTGGAGCAGCCGATGGGCAGGACTTTGCACAGTTGAACTGAGGAGCTTTTTTGTTTTAAAGACCTTTTTTTTTAAAAAAAATGATGCCAAAGGCACAAAGGACTTTTTCTTCTTTACCCTAAAATCCATCTAAATTTAGAGGCTTCTTTCATTATTGTGGAACAGCAAGGGAAATATGCTAAGAATTTTTACTGGTTGACTCAGGGTCACCAGTTAAGAGAGGATGTCTCCAGCTTAGATTTAGGATACTGCTTGGATCCACCAGGGCTGAAAGGAAGGGCAGGCCATATTTTACAGCAAGCCCTAATCTCATAAGGGCTCTCTTTGACTCCATCAAGTCTCCTCATTAGAGCAAACACAGTTATTACTTAACGAGAGACGCAATCCTCCTTCCTACGCGAGCGGCACGCAGCATTCCAGCCAGGAGCTCCTACCGGGGCACTTGGATCACCCCCGATACCCACACGCACGAGAGCAGTAACAGGCTCCCTCATCAGGGAGCCACTCCACAAGCAAGGCCATGTCGAAACCTGCTCCCGAAGCAGGACGGGCATCGTGTTCTCCACGCAACCCTGGCCCACGGTTTATCCTGCAAGGAGCATGGGGTGTATTTCGGGTGGGGTATTCGTGCACCTCCGTGCTGTGAGGTATTTCTCAAGGCCCGTCCTGGGGAGGGCTCTCGGGGCTCCCGCACGGTGCTCGGACGCGGTGCCCAGCGCGCCTGCCGGGCTGGAGCGCGCTGCCAGCCGTGACTCACGGAGCTGCTGCTGCTGCTGCTCCCCGGCACTCCCGGGCCCGCGGCTCCTGCCCGCCGCGCGCGGCAGCTTGCTCAAGTGCATTCCTTGCAATCAGCGTTGCAAAACATGGGCGCGCGGTTCACATGGCACACCGCCCCGCCGGCTTCCCGAGCTGCACGCGCAACCCCCTTCCCGAGCGGGGCAGGCCATCCCCTTCCAGGCTTACCAGCACGCTGTGCATCCCCGTGTAGAGCCGGCTGAGGCACACCAGCGTGGAGAAGAGCAGGGCGCCCGTGAGCCCCAGCTCGAAGGGGTACTGCGGGGAGAGAAGACACGCGCGTCAGCAGTGGGCAGCGCTTCCCAGGCAGTGACGGAGCGGCCCCGAGGCCGGGAAGGGCCTCAAGGAAGAGGGAAGGCAGTGCACATCCTAGGAGCGGCCACCAAGGCTCAGCTGCCACCTCGGGTTGGGATTGAAACGGGATACCCGGATCCGACCTCATCAATACAGCTCAGGCACCAAGGCAGGAGGGGAAAATCCATGTCTCGGCTGCAGCCACGGTCTGGTTGTTGGAGCGGATGGGACCACTCTGTGCTGCCAGGCTTAAAGATTAACAATATTCCTACAAAGCTGGTTTCATCTCATTCTCTGTTTGAGATGCCCAATAATACGGAAGCAAGTGTTAAAAAAGAAAAAAACAGCATTTAAAAAATACAAAATGAACACATTAGCACTTGATGAACTCATTTGAATCCTGTTTTAGGGCTCCACTGAAGATGAGCTCGCTGCGTTGCATTTTAACCTGTAAGGGACTCTTCCTGAAAAACAGAACAAAACCAAGTACAGAAAAATGCAGCAAATTCCCCCGATTGGACACAGACTCCCGGGAGTCTCCCGCCCGAGCAGATGACCGCAGCGGCTGCAGGTCGGGGCAAAACCTCTCGCGCAGCTCCCCTGTGCGCCACGACTCACTCGTGACCCTTCCCCTCGGGCACATCCGAGCCCGCGACCCGGCCGCCTCCGGCGCTGGAGTCACTCCGGATTCAGGGAGCGCCGTTTCCCCTCGCTCCCGCAGGCCTCCCCAGCGCGCACATCTGCCTCGGCGCCAACCCGGCACGTGCGTGGGAGCCCATCCAGGCCGGTAATCGCTTACGGGGGCAGCTTTGCAGGACGGCAGCACAACGTAACAGCGGGTTTTCCCTTCTCAATAGAAGCAATTCAACCACTTCATCATTTCACAGCGGCTTTGCTGTTTCACGGCAGTTTCCGAGCAGTGTGACAGTGCCAGAGTGGTCTACTGGGATGAAGGTCCAGAGGCCTCAGCATCCCACTTCTTACAGCGAGGGTCATATAAAACCACAATGACATCTTCTACATGAGGTCCACCTCCACTACCTGCAGCCCCACAGCCTCCAGAAGTAGCCACAGCTTCATTTTTCTGATGGCTTTTCTGTGCTTTGGGGACAGGGCCAAATGCTGTACTTCAGTTTGCTGTTCCTACCCGCTTACCTTGTACTGGTTGGTGGTGGCGCTCAGGAAGGAGAAGGAGATGGCGGTGGCGGCCATGGCGTGGGTGGAGGGCATCCCATACTCCGCGTCCGTCCTCCGCTCCAGCTTCACCACGGGCGGCGAGAGGGGCCGCGGCCACTTCAGGAGGTCCTTGGACACCTGCCCGATGTACATGACCACCTGCAGGAGAGGACGGCGCCCTCAGCGCGGCGCTCCCGTGGCCCTCGGCGCTGCCAAACCCGCCGCCGCCGTGGGGAGGGAGCTCAGCCCTGATTACTGAAGGCTTTTCCATTGCTCAGGAGGCAGCGGCTGGGCCGCACCGTGTGCAACTCCATCAGAGCGGGCACCAAAGGAGGTTTCCACAAGGAGACGTGATGCTCGCGGGCGGGCCGAGAGCGCCCGACGGCTCCTACCCGCACTGCGGAGGGCACCTTGAAAGCGTCTCCCTTCCACCCCTTGCAGCCCCTTCCTGCTCAGGGCGGTCCTGCTGGCAGCACATGGCTTGGCTGTGGGAAACACCCGGCTTCCCATGCAGGCAGCATGTCTCGGGATGCTCATCCGGCCTGGGACTGAAAGCAGAGCTGCGCTCTCTAACACAGCATAAAACGTTGTGGCTAAAGAATTTCCAGCAGTAAGACACACGAGCATTACGGAACAGGAATAAGTCATCTTTGGGAAGGGCTATGCGAGGCTTCCCCGACGCCGAGAGCAGCCGGGCACAGAGGAGGAGCAGCACCAGGCATGCACAGCGCTTGCTCTTCGCTCGCTGCAAACTCATTCATGACCCATTTACTTCTTTAACGAACATATAGCACGGACACAGCAAGCGCAGGCGAGACAGGGGCCCCCGGGGAACCCGGAGCCTCTCCCTGACATTGCCTGCAGCAGCTTCTGGAGTCCCACATCCAGCCAGGGCTTTGGGCAGGCGAGCAGGGGACGGCAGCCGAAGCCACGACCAGGTCACAGGTCACCCGTGGCACTGCACACACTGCCAAGCCTGGAAAGGAGCAAGAACTTATTGCCCTCTAGGAAAACGAATTTAGGTTTGAAAATGATGCCTCGGCGGGGCGGGGGCTTTGGTTTCTACCCCCTCCATGTAAAGCAAGCAAGAAAAAGAGAGAGAGGAAAAAAATGCAACAACAAAAAGCAGAGCAATTGAGGGCCTTTCTGCAATTGCAGAGAGCTCCAGTATTCAGCCCGGCCTATGCAGAGGGTCAGCGTGCGGATGGGATTTGGCATGGATCTGATTTATCATCCAACACCTGCACTGAGAAGCTGCTGTACCTTGTGCTTCAGTGAAGCACCCAAATATTGATGTAGACGTCACCTGAAGTCACCTCCAGCCAGGTGACTGGAACTCGGCAGTCCTGACCTGACCTCAGGCAGTGCTCATCCTAACCCGGTGTCTCAGTCAGGAGAGCTTCACTGGCAGTTTCCGCTCGTGCTGTTATCGGCCCTTAAAAAATTCACCTTCAATAAGTTTATTATCTTGCACATAGACCTACATAGAGTTAAACGTCATCTGCACTTGAATGTGATATCCACACATTGTCAGAAGCCTGTGTTGGCTGGCCCTGGTCTATATAGCATTTATTTTTGCTTTCTGACGTTTTGCATAGCTTATATGCCTGAACACAGTCTTAACTGTTTGTATGCAGCATGCCTATCATGCATGGGGCTCTGAAGAGTTTGCATTTTGGGCTAAAACTCAGCAGTTAGGAAATCAACCCAGTAAGATGCCACAGACGCACAAAGCCCAGGACACGCGGACGAGCCAGTCCAGCCCAAACCAGGCGCCGAGCAGCATCCAGGCCTTGGTGGATACACAGCTCCACGCACACAGATAACCTCCTGCTGGGTATTAACCCACCGGGTACCTGCAACGTCCACCTGCAAGCAGCCACGCAGCCTGTGCGAGGCTGCGGAACTGCCCCTTGGTTCTGCGCTGCCAATTCCCATTAGTCACCGGCTTATCTCTGTGATTCACCGGCAGCTTCCAAGCTTGCCCTGACAAAGTCCATGCTGGCCAGCTATTATTTATATCACACAGATTAAAAATTTATAGGCTTAAAAGAGGCGTGTACATGTTTTGCATTCACACACTCTGTAGAAAAACAACAGGAAAAAAAAATCCAGGAAGGATGCTGCATGGAAAGCAGAAAATAGAGCTTTTTGTCTTTTCATCTTGCAGGTCTCTAACCTCACATCTGAAATTCCCCATCAAAACACAGCTCCTAGCCCAGAGGAAGCACAAGGACAAGCAAACCACCCTGCTAACCCTTCACCTTCTGAGCTGCAGCGTGCAATAAACTTGAAACGCGCTTGCGAGCTGGTTTATCTGGGGCCGGTTTTCACCTTTGCTCTTCCTGGTTTCAGCCGGGAGCCGTGTGCATGTGGCTGCAGCACCGCTCCGGGACACAGGGGCACCGGGTACCTCCATCCCGCACTGCCTCGAGACCTCCTTCCTCCATGGGAAAAGGGGCAGCCCCGCACACGGAGCGAGCCCTGCCCTGGTTTGGAGCACACGGCTTGGGGAAGCCCTCCCTGGGCGCCCAGCCCCGTTCTCCACGGTGCACACCATCCTCCCCGTGGTCCTGCTCCCTCCAAAACCACCCCGGGGGCTGACCCCGATGCTTCCAAACCTCCAGCTCCAACGCACCTTATTCACAGTTGCTTAATGCCCATCCCTTCCTGGGGCTGTTTTAAGAAGCTCCTTCCTTTCCCCGGTATTTACAGGCAGCATCAATCTCTCCCAGGCTTCATCGTGTTAGGACCTTATCTAGGCTTGCCGGTTCTGCTCCTGGAAGAGCCAGTTCCCTCATCAGCCCTGGACCTGCTCCAGTCCCAATGTTTCCTTCTCAAATGTGGGAGACCACACGAACTATTACAGACATCTCCTCACAAATGCCTTGTAAACACCATTAAGGCTTTCTTAACTTCTATGGGAAGGAACTCCTCTGGCCCGTATTTCATCATTTCTGACATCATTATGACAGAAACCCATAAGTTTAATTCCCAAACAATGCAAAATATGAAATACCACACTTAACGCCACTTTGATTTCTCCACTGTTCAAGTCTAAACACACTTTTCCTGCTTGGTGCCCACATTGGTCAATGCAGTTTTATCAGCACATGCCTCCACACATTCATATTTTTGCACAAAAAAGCACTAAAAGATCTTGAGATCTCTCTCGTTCCGCTGCTGAGGAGCTTCCCTCATGTTCTCTCTCCGTTGCAAACAGTGTTAGAAGGGAATGACGATTACCTTCTGCTCGGCCCTCAGTTTGGATACCAGCTCTCCTCTCCAGCTGGTAGGAGCTTTCCGCAGGCCACGTGTCGAGGTAAAGCACTCAATACACTACACTTCTGGTGACTGACATTTCTGTAGCCCAACAACAGGCCACCACGACCACTAACAACACAGTAAATCCCTATTGCAAGGTGCTGTGCCGGCGATTAAACTATCCAGCGGCGCTTGCCATAACGTTAATGCAGAGCCGTCAGGCAGTTTCAGCCATTCCACAACAACATACAATTAAAACGTTTTTAAAACTACAGATTGTCACAAGACTTTTCCACTTTTCAGTGCAAAAGGCAACTCCACAACTCCCCGAGCATCTGTAAAAAATAATACTAATAATTGTAACATCAAATGCTTGAACACTCTAATTAAGTGAGACTAGATCTGGCCAGCACTCAGATGGATGCCCTGCAAGGGAAAGCAAGGCAGGTCTTCAGAACGGCATGTGGGTAGCTCTGACGAGCCATTTTTGAGCAATATGGGAGAACGGGAGGCTGTGAGTAGCAATTCTCATTTTCCCTGGCCCACTTCCAGAAGCAGTAGGTGTTCTCCTGGCCAAATCCCAGCTCTAATTATACAGTGTCCACCTACCTCTAGGTTTCATCTAGAAGTTATTTTTTCATCTTCTCTTGATAAAACTTGTTGATCAGGGCTACTGGCATGGAGCAACCGATGCCTTCCACCCAAGCGGGGCTTCATTTTAAGTGTATGACCCAATTCAATTCGTATTTATTATTTCTGATCTTACTATTTGGACGAAAGGATTATTAATCATAATCAGCTCAGTCAAGGTGATGTTTCACTGTAAAGAAGCAAAACTAGCTATCTCATCCAAGTGTTCACCAAATTTCAATTTCTTTAATGAATATAGATGGACAACCAAACTTCCAGTGTCTGAAGGCAGACTTGCCAGAGATGGTCTAAAGTGCTGCTTTTTGGGCAGCAAAGATATCATCAATAACAAGATGAGCAACAGTTGTGATAAAACAATAGAACCATTCCCAGGAAAAAAAAAAAAAAAGGGAAAAAGTGCCTTGTTATCCACTCATTTTGAGCGCCAGCATGGAAATATATTGTTTTGTTGGGCTTTTTTTTTATCCAAAGGGGGTTGTTTGTCTGTGCATTACTCTTATCCTTAAATATTCATTTGCTACAGTTACAGAAGTCAAAAGCTCATGTTTAAACAAGCCACGGAAATACTTACAGACCAAATGACTATCATCCTTCTAGACACGGAGTGATCTATGTTCCAGTAAGTAAACGGAAGGAAAGTGATATAAAACACCTCTTCGCCCAGGGCAGCGGAAAACCTGAACAAGTAGTAGTAGAAATAGTTCTTCACAACATACTTCTGTGCACAGTCCTGGAAGCAAGAAACGTTTAGAGAGTATTAGTGAATGACACCAACAGCTAAGGCGCTTTCATTACAACTCCCAGCCCTGTAAACCAATTTGTTGATCAAGTAGTGATTTGTCAGAAAAAAATCACAGTAAGATCAATTTTTATACTAAAATGGAGATCACAGTGCTTGATTGCGTTTACTGCATGTCATAGCCCTGTTCAAACTCATTAAGGACAGCAGTCAGCTTGAAAAACAGGTTTTCAAGAGATCAGACCAATCTTTGCGCTAGGGAAATCTCCTATAGTTAAACAAAGGGTACCGATATGTTAATATCAAGGTTTCTACAACTCTAGATGAAAACAAAATAAAATTGCTTTTGCTAGAAATTTGACATAACATAAATAAAAGAGAGGATAAGCAAAGTGGTGGTGGGGCCCTGGGGTCACCCTGTGCCCCTCCGACCGGCCGTTTGCCCAGCAGATTGTGGTCATTTTGCGGAGCTTTTTGCCATTGCTGACCTTTGGGAAAAGCCCATCACCAAGACACCTTCCACCTCATCACCAGAAGCATCAGGAAAATGAATCAGATTTTATAAGAATGCCTGAACGCCTCAGAAAAGAGGGAAGACTTTCGAGGAGGATTTTTAATTTGGAAGGCAGGGCAAGGGAAGCCAATCTCTTCTTTCTCCATCTCTCCTCAAGGAAATGTAATAATAATAATAATAATAATAATAATAATAATAATAATAATACAGTGTAAATATGTAAATACAAGGCAAAGCTTCCTAACCATGAGAGCTGAGAAGGGATCAGGAAGGTCTCAGCAGAGGCCCTGGAGAGTTCAGCTAAGATACAGCTTCACTTCAAGCTTCTGAAGACCTTCTGAGAGCAACACTATCAGTTTCCGAGCTGACTGTGAGTCTAATCTACCGGAGATAAATCCTCACTCTAGATACTAGAGAGAAAATGCAAAAGTTGCCTAAAGAGTCTAGGCATTCAATTGTGATTCATTTCAAAAGCAATTAGAAGTCGCAATCCCTCAATCTGGTTTCCATATGGAGATTATTAGGCCAACTCTATGAAGACAATAAAAGTAAGACAGAAAGAAGCATCATGCATTCACTATCATATGGGGAAAAGAAAAGACAAAAAAGACAACATATTTAGATTGATTTCAGCATCCACAGGCAGCGCCGGAGAGATGAGTCACGGCTTTGGAAGCACTCAGGCTGCAGGAGCACTCCCCCGTGCATTAGCAACAGAGGTCGCAGATTAGTTACAGGAACCCCTAAGTAAATTCAGAAGTTTGAGTCACGGACCAAGCAGTCCGAGAGCCTCGGGTCTCCTGCATCAATTAGCAATCGCCCCCAGTGCAATTAGCAGCTCTGGCGCTCCTGCCCAATCCAGCTGGGATGTTCCCCGCTCCCGCGAGGATGCTGCCTCTTAGCAGCCCCCCTGGATGCCCCGGGAGACACGAGCAGATGCAGCCCCAGGCAATTCCTGTATATGTGATACCTTGTGGCGGGCAGGGATAAAAACGCTCCAAATACAGTAATGGGTTCTGTGGAAAAACACTGGTTTATAATCCCGTGAGTTCTAAAAGAAACACAGAGCTGATGTATTTTGAGGGGCACAGTCCTTCTGCCTGACTTCTTAAATAGTTCATTTCTTTCCTCTTCTATCACAAATCATCTCCCGCTTGATTTATTCTTAAATGCCTTTTAAAAATTACTTTTAAACCCATCTCTCATTCTGAACAGCCCCGCAGGTGAGCCCAAGACAAACAGACCATGTCTACGACACATATCATGACAACGACTGCGCTTGAGGAACGACAGGGAGCACAGACGAACTCTACTTGGTTTCAAAAAAAAAAAAAGTAATAATAAAGCAATCATTAGGTCCTAAAACATAACCCAAGTAGCCCACTAAAAGTGTGCTTCAGCCTTATTTCCCTGGGGCATGAGAAGTCCACATTCAGCTCTGGCATCGCCAGTGTAAAGCCGACCAGTCAGTTCCTTCACTATTTTGAATCACCATTTCTGAACAAAGCAAGCATTGCTGTCCATGTCCTGTGCTGTACATTCCCCGCTACATCCCTGCCCGAGTCTCAGGGCAGGAGAAAGCCATTACAACTCATCTCTGCGTGAACATTCAGTGCCTTCCCACTCTCAGAAGCTTAGCCCTTACTTTTTCAATAACTGAGACCTGCAGGAGACTTACAAATTGTTAAAATGTGGGAGTTGTTTATACCTCATCTCCTGAAGCGATCTGATGCCTTCAGTAACCTGTGAAGCTCTTTGGGTGAGTGAGCCCTGCTACCCATGTCCAGCAGCACTGGGCTGGCACTGCAGAGGCTTGACAGCACAGAAATCAAGGATGTAAAGAAAGGCCGGCTTTCAGGAACGTTTTAGAAGGAAGCAAAACAAGCACCTGAACCACTAGGAATACATATTCAATCAAGCTTAACAAAAAAGAGAGAGAGAGGGAAAAAAAGACATATTGATAGAGAGAGGTAGGAGGCTAGGAAGACGCAGCGCTGCTGCTCGCTGCTGCAGCAGATGCATCTCGGAGGGGGCCGTTCCCAGGGATGCCAGGCCGGCTCCCGAGGGCTGCACCCGACCCAGAGGCGCCCTCGAGCAGCAGCTCGCCCTGGGCTCTCCACCGCCCCGGCTCTGCCAGGAGCTCCGCAGCGGTACCTGGGGCTCCTGGGGCGGGTAACGGCCCCGCTGCCGCAGAGCCAGACCTGCCCTCCCGGCCCTGCTTCTGAGCTGAAAAGAACGTCATGAAACATAGAGAAGCCACCAAGAAAGGGGCACATGAGGGGAAAAGAATGACAGGAAGCCCCAAGAGAGTGGGCAGGGGACAGAAACTGTGCCAGGGCCCTGGTGGGCAGCTTCCCAACAGAGCCCCATGGAGGGCCCTTCCAGGCGGGAGCCTCACCAAGCTGCAGGGCTCAGCCAGCACACCCAGGGCTCAGCCAGCACGCCCATGGTTCCTCAAACCACCCAAAGCACCAATGGAAAGCAAAATTAGCTACTTGGGCACGAAGAGATGCCGGGCTGGGTCACACACACACACGTGCAAGGGTGCTCAGCCCGCCCAGCACGCTGCCGCTCCAAGGGATCGAGCGCCCGCTTCAGAGCCCTCATTTTGTCCCTGAAGTTTATCGCTTTTCATCTTAACTGCAGACGGGCTTCCCTTCTAGCCTGAGGAGGGCTCAGGTGGCAGGCGGCACGCTAGGCTGCGTTACTGTCCCTTGCAGGAGCGCAGCAAGGGGACCTGCGTCCTCGTGAGGGGACACAGACCTCAGAACCTGCCAGGCTGTTTAAGTACAAAATGGAGCAGAATAAGACCAGAAGTCACAAAACACTTGTTTATGCAATTAATGGGAAGAGCTAACGAAGGAAAGAAAAAGGTGCTTAAGTCACCTTTCTAGAGGAAGGCTTCTTAATTAAAAAAAAAAAGGAACAAAAAATGTGTCCAGCTGAACCCACCCGGTCCGAGCAAGGTCTCTATGGGGCCCCAATGAGCCCAGCACGTGTCCACATCCTCCTGTGAACCTGCAGCACCTGCCTGGTTTGTGCAATAAGGAAGCAACATGGCAGGAGTGAGGCAGAAGAGGGAAGGGCAGAGAGGAAAGCTTCTTTCCTCCCTCCCTGTTTTGCAGGAGAAGAACAGGTTTGCCTAATTGTGTTCTAATTCCCCAAGGATTACGCTGAAATGTTGAGGGATACACCAAGCTGCTGACACCTGAAAGTGTTGGAGGTGTCACCATAAGGGTTAGATGGCTGCAGGATCTGCAGACGAGGGCAAACGATGCTGTGAGAATCGGGGCAAATTATGGTCAAAAGGGCCAAGTCGTTTACTTTGGAAAAGGAACATAGAGCAGCTGACTATACTGAAATATTATGAAGCTCTATTACACAGGAATTATTTTAAATTAAGAAATAACTAAACCTGATGTTGTTAAACCTCGTGTTCAGACAACACTAGCCATCCATTCTAGCGCTCAGATTCACTCGCCTGCGAGGCCACGGTGAGCAACAGCCACGTCCCACCGCCCGTGCAACCCGCAGAGCCCCCCTGCCCAACACGCGCACGAGCGGCCGCGAGCAACGCGACGTCCAAAGCACTTCCCAGGCAGAGACGATTTCCTCCGGCTCCTTGACCATAAACTTCCCTTGTTCCCCATCCAGAGATCCAGAGGAGGAAAGGGACAGCAGAGGAGCTTCTGCTCTTGCGCTTGATACCTGAACCAACGGCCCCAGACGCTGGGCAGAACACGAAGCAGTCGGGGTTCAATCTCCGAGCGCTGGCACTAAGGCCTGGCCCCGGCCACGGCCCCTCGCGCCATCTCCACTAGCATCAAGTGGAGCAAGACCTAGAAAATTACCAAGTTACCAAGTGCCTGCCTCTACTCGCTACCCATTTTCTGGGGTTTGGGTTTTCCTCTTCTGGTTTGCTCTGCATTTGCTGCTGTTACACACTACCAAATCTTGGCTGTGACTGTAGGTACTGTCATCTTCGCGAGGAGTTTCACTCATAGGAGTGGACCAAAATGTCTATCCATCCTTCTCACTCCTGCGGATGACCTAAACGCGCATTTTCCATGGAGAAAAAATAAAAAATTCCACGGGAACTTTAAAGACCAGACCCGTGCAGGACACACAGGAGCTGAGGAGCAAGCCTGTTCCAAAACTACCCCACGCCTCCTTGCAGCCAAAGCAGGGCTTGCACCAGCACGGTGCCGAGAACACGCCAAATCCCGGGATTACAGCCCACCCGAGACGGACACGCAGCTCTATCCGCCTTCGTTGCCATCACCTTCCTTTGCTGCTAATGAGCCTCCTCCTCTGAGGCACGAGCAAGCGCCCAACCATTAAACAGGGCCAGGCACCTTGCAACATATATATATATATATATATAATATTTAACGTACTGGTCTGGAGCAATGCAAACAGTTAAGGTAAGACTGCACAGCAAATATGAGCTGTACTCTTTCACAGTCAAAAAAAAAAATCATTTCAAGAGATGATAAAGCATACGGGAAATGGAAGAGGGAGGAAAAAACAGGCAATTCTCTACAGAGGACATTAAATAAGCTTTTTTTTTTTCTTTTCTTCTGTTCCCTTTACTTCAGAATATCAATTTAATGAGCAAAAATGCATGAGGATGTTAGAGATGAGCAGAGCTCTTATTTAATGACTCACTGAAACACTGGTCAGGTTTTCAGGAAGTTTGCTAGTATTTTTAGGTGTGCTATTCTAGGACATCAAAAAGGCCACCAGGAAAAGACGCCTTCCAATTAGTTTCAAAAATAAATCCCCTGGGGGAAAAAAATGAATATTACAAGAGGGTGCAGAACACCAACAAGTATTAGCCAGAGACAGGGTAAATTAGACAGCTAATTATAAAAAAGTTAGCAACTTGTCTGCGGTAATAATAAAACCTCACGATTGCTCCCATGAAAACCCATGGGTTCAACACAAAGCCTCAGCCAGGACGTGAATCCAGCGGACACGTTGTGCTCGCACTGCCTCGTGTTATCCTCACAGAGCGGAGCTTTAAAGCAGGGAGGAACATTAGCAGTGCGTGTTCCCAAGTGCTCTGGTGAGCCAGGAACACGAACGACGGGGCCGGGGCAGCCGGCTCGGTGCTGAGCAGCCCCGCGACCCCACGGAGGCTCCGTGGTCCCGGCCTGGCCCCACGTGCTCCCACATCCAAGGTATGTCCCACATTGCCCCACTCCAGCCCCAAAGGGCCACCAAATGGGCGGGCTGGGAAGGACCCCCTTTGCAGCATGGACTTTCCCAAGCCTGGATGCTCTGCCTTTGGAATTCCCGCATGTCATCGATGCCAGCGCTCCGCTCTGCTCTCTATGGATTTGAGCCCAAGTCCCGTGCGCTTCGGAAGCGAGCGCCCTGCTGACAGAGCTGCCTGCCCCGTGGCCATGTCCTGCCCCAGCAGGGCACCTCCTGCCCTCGCTGCCCCGTGGAGCCCGTCAGCGCCTCAGCTCATGCCGACGGTGCCGCTCCAGGAGCATTCGCCCTGATAAGACTTTATTAGTGGCATGTTTGCGCCCTGCCTGCGTCACGGGCGAAAGCAAGCAGTTAAAGCTTGCAAAAAATGCGCACAGACCCTATTCTGGAGAGAGGGCTGTCACTCAAGAGAGGACTCACTGAAGGGGCGCCCCAACTCTGCTCCTAGCTGAGGCAGGCGCTGCAGAACCGAGATGCTGGAAGCGGCAACGCAGGGACGTGCTCGGGAGCAGAGGAAGGGGCAGCGCGGGCCAGGGGAGCTGCACGGCCCAGGCAGGCCCAGCTTGCTGCCCCGGCCAGCGGGGACGGCACCGTCACCCGCCCTGCGCGGCCGCCCACGCAGCAGAAACCAGGTCACCCCACCCGCGCCCGGCGACGCGCCAGGGCCCGCGCCGCGTCCCGCACACACCGGCGGGCAGCCCCACGCGCGGCGCCGTGTCACGCGCGGCCGCTCCCCGCACGGCCGGGCGAGGGGCAGCGGCGGCTTCCCGGGATGAACCCGCGGAG
>PTEX01000002.1:2221775-2294300 GCA_003342815.1 Eudromia elegans | reverse complement strand
GCGCGGGGCTCGGCGTGTGCGCGGCCCCGGCGCGGGCACCGCGGCCCCGATGGGGCGGGCGCGAGCGGCGACGCGGCGGGCGCGGGGGCTCGTGTCCGGGGGCGGCCGCTCACGGCTCCGCGCTCCCCCCTCCCCGAAGTGAGCTCCATCAGCCGCATCCTGCGCAGCAAGTTCGGGAAGGGCGAGGAGGAGGAGGCCGAGCTGGAGAGGAAGGAGGCGGAGGAAGGCGACAAGAAGGCCAAGCACAGCATCGACGGCATCCTCAGCGAGAGAGGTAGAGGCCGGCTCCGCGGCGGGGGCGGCTCCATCCCGGGGTGGGGGGGAGGTCCCGCCGCCTTCGGCCTCCCCATCCCGGCTCCACGCGGGGCTGCCGGCGGGGGCCGCTTTCCCACCCCCTGGCCGCAGGGAGAGCCCCGCGCAGGGCCGCGGGTCGGGCCCCGGGGGCGGCCGCTGCCCCCGTCCGGCCGCGGTGCCTGCCCGGCCCCAGCAGCGGCCCTGGGGAAGGCGAGACAAAAGTCCCAAATGAGCTGGTCAAACATTTGTACAACTTTTCCAGCTTTTACAAAGAAGGCCTTCTATACACAATCTACACTTGGAGATGAACTTGGAAAACAAAGAGGGGGGAGTCCATTGAAACTCACACTTTGGCTTTGCGCAGACAAAGCTTCAGCTCGCAGCAGCTTGATGTGAACAAAGGCAGGCAACCTTTTTATAATTCAAGGAGAAAAGAAGAGAAAACAGCCCCACAAAAGGCCCAGAAAAGACATTATGGGCTTGCAATGAGGGATGAATTATTCAATGAGCCCCTAATAGCCAATGCTCCGCACAGTTTTATGGACTCTCCACCGCGAAAAAAAAAAAAAAAAAAAGTGGCTGTTTTCACCTACAAAATGTTTCAAGCATTTCTAGGCATCTAGAGATGCTGTTCGAGGAGGACAATTGAAACCCATTCATTCAAACGGGGCATCTCTCTGTGTCAGGATAGCTCAAAAACAGTCTCAGAACTCAGCTTTCAGCCCTGGTACTGGGGCTCCAGGGAAGCGTCATCTGCAGCGGCTCTGTGTTTGTGCCGAGCTGACACAGCCCCCCTGGAGATCCCCGGACCGAGCTCCCGAGGGCAGCGGGAAGCCGGCCGGGCGCTCCACGCATCCTCCTCCATGTGACAAGTCACAGGAGTTTGCCCAGCACCTCCTGCTCTCTGCGGGAGAGCGGCTCTCCTTCCCGAGAGGGACGTGCAACAAGGCGGGAAATGGCTAAATTCGGAGCCCGGGTTATTAAAGTAGCCAGCTTTTCTACCTCCCATGTATTTCTGAAGAGAGGCTTAAAAGAGAACATGGAAAGCCATGAGAATATCCATGCTTTGTGGAGCAAAGAGTAAGCAAATAGATCAGGAGAGAGAAAATATTACAGATATCTTATTGCTTCTTTTCTCTGAAATATTCTTCATGTCTTCTCTCTCTCTGCTCTTTGAAGCTGGTGACCTGATGTACTGCAAATGCGTCTCTGCCCCCTTCCCTCCTCCACCCCCTCTGCACCCCATTACCTGCCACTGTCCGGAGCGACCTGTCTCGCTTGCTCCAGATTAAAGCGCTGGCAAAGGGTCCTTGCCCAGACTGGGGAGGACGGGCCTGTCCCCGTCCTCCACCAGCTCTCCCTGCACCCTGGGGACGTGGCGATGCCGCTCGGAGCCAACGGCAGGAGGATCCCTGTGGGTGCTGGGGAGGTGGGACGCTCGGGAGCCTCTCCCGTGGTGGGGAAGCTGGAGAGCTCTGCTGCTCAGCATGGTACCAGGTGCAGCTCCAAGGGCGCTTCCAGCCCTGGCAATTCCTCTCCCTGCTCCATAGGGAACAGGTCGCCCTGTGGCTGGGAGCGCCAGCCCCGGGGCTCCCAGGAACGCAGTGCCACAGGCCAGTCCTGCTGGGCATTACCCTGGGACGAGGCGCGAGGCTCCCGGCGGGCCGAGGTCGGCGCCTCGCTGAGGGTGCTTCGGTTGTTCCTGAGGACCTAGAGCATTATTTTCTGGAGATGTAGGGGGTAGATAGCAGCTGTTCTGGTGCTGATGGCAGCTAATTCCGGCTTCTTGGAGACTTGGGATCTTGTGAGTACTTGCGGCAGAGCGGGATAAAGGAAAAGAGATAACATGGTATTGTGAAAAATGCAATAGAAGCAGTACACTGTGTGTCTTGGGATTTTTTGCCCGTGATCACAATATGTAGCCTTAATACTTATTGATGCAATTCTGCATTTATTCGTGCAGCTATATTTGTACGAGCAAGCAGGGGCTGGAGGCGCCCATGTGCGCAGCGCGCCGTGCCCAGCGCCGCCCTCCACCTGCCTCTGGGCAGAGCTCGGAGGAGAATCGAGCGGGTGCCGTGAGCACGAGCCTGGCTCCAGCTCCAGCTCCGGCTCCGGCTGCGTCTCCGGCTCCGCGTGTCCCCCCGGGACGCTCCCGAGAGGCAGCAGCGAGCCGGGGCGAAGCCTCCGCGTGCCCCATGCGGAGGCGGCGGTGGTGATGTGGGGCGCGGGGCCGAGGGCCGCGCTGCCCCTCAATGGGGCTCTGTTCGCGGCCGGCGCGTTTGGCCCCCGGGCCCGTCGTGCCGGAGCCGCCCCCGTCATGCGCGTCCCGTCCGGAGGGCCCTGCGCCGGCTCCCTGCTCTCGCTGAGAGCAATTCAGGCGGCCGGGCGCGCACTAAATTGCCTCCTTTATGTCCTCCTCACTTTCATCTCCCACCAAGCCCTCCCCCCCTCCCTCCCCTTCCTCTTCTCTTCTTTTTCCTGCCGTTTTCCTTTTTTCCCCTCGGTGCCCGAGGCTCGCATTAATACCATTTCGGCACCACCCCTATTTTTGTGTGCGGATGCGGGGCGCTGGGAGAGGGGCAGGACGGCGGGGCCGCGCGCGGCACAAAAGCGCAGCCCGGCCAGCGGAGCACTCGAGCCGCGGCGCTCGCCCGGCCTGCCACGCCGGGCAAACATTTTTCCTTTGTACTGTAATGGAATTAGAGGACAGATGCTGCCTGTAAATGGGACACGCGACTCCCAGCCCCTAGCTTAAATATTTAGATGCAATGTTACAATTACTGACTTGATGCACGGGGCTTTGAAGTGGCAGCGTGTGATCCGGAGGGAAGCTGGGGCTGGCCGGGCTGGCAGATGTTTTGATTAGGGTTGGTCAGTGCCGTGCAGCCAGTTATTTTTAGGCTGTTAAACTAATAAAGGCAGTTTATTAAGGGAAAGGATTAGCCGGCGGACACCAGATCTCTGTTAGAGCCGTCCCGCTCATTCCCGCGCCATGGCCGTGGCACTGGGAGCGCGGCACGAGCACGGATGGGTTTAGCCGCGACGTCTCGGATCCGGGGCTCGCTGGGGCTCGGCTCCGGGAGCAGCCGGACTTGCCCGGGGCACGAAGCGCAGGGGTTTGCGCTGGGAAGCGCCGCACGTTTCCCCGCACGAAGGCACCAGCCGACGGGCACTGCGGGACCCCGCGGCGGCTGCAGGGCCTTGTCTCGAGCCCGGCGTTTCTTGTGCACTTTAGACATTGGTCACTGGCAGGTCTAGGGGATCGGCTTGTCCAGCTTCAACGGAATTTCGTTTCTGAGGCTCATGGAGCTACCGGGAAAATAGTGTTTAATTGAGAAAACCTCCCTCGTGGCTCAGGATTTGGCTCGGGGCAGATAGCATCGGTAGCATTTCTGCCTGCGTGTTTTTTCTTTTCTTCCTGCACTTTGCAGCAGCACGTGAGGGTTTGGTCATGGGCTGGGGAAGCCTTTGTGTCGGGTGCTGTACAAATGTAAATCCCTCGGCTGGACGGCAGCTCCGGGAGCCTTGCTGCTTCTGGCTGAGCGTGCCCATCACGGTGGGGTCCACCCCACGCCCAGGGCCCCAGCCCTACTCTAGCTAATGATACTAGTTAGCAGCTCAGTAACCAGTCACTCGCAAGCAGGCAGGAGCGGTGCTGGGCTGTTGCAGAAAGGTGCCAGGACTTGGGTGTCACGCGGCTCTGTCCAGCTCCTCCAGCTCCCCCAGGAGCAGCCTGAGCACTGTGGTCTTGCAGACACGTTGACTTCTGGGCTCATGGTTTTCCTATATAAATATACAGTTATATAGAGCCGCACACCAATAGCATTATGTGAGCGAACTGCATCGCTGCGGGTGTCGCTGCCCGTGCTCCGGGTCGGTGTACGCAGCCCAGGCACAGAAGTTACTTTAGGGACCGCCAGGGTCGCTTGGCACACGTCTGCTCGCTCAGCCGGGTTCCCGTGGGAGCCTGTGTCCCCTCGCGCTGCTCTGGGGACGCGGAGCACGGTCTGCGAGGCGCAGGGCGGGCGAGGAGAGGGGTGGAAATCCACGCCGAAAGTGAAAGGCGACCCCGGCGGAGCCCCTGCTTTCATCTCCAACGCTGCTCGGTAAGGCTTAGCTCTGTATCAGGTTTACTTATCGATAAGGGCTTTAGGAGAGGCAAGCCAATAAAGTTGATAGTGATAAATTATCACGAGTCCCCAGGGCTGTGTAATAAAACTGCACGGGGAAATGAAGCAGAACTACAAAGTGCTCCCTGGTTAATTTAAGAAGAAATTGAGTGAAACGCAAAGCCATAAATCAGAGCAGTCCAGTCCATGCGAATCTCTCCATGTAAACGTCACTTTAAATCCCACCTAACAAACGTACGGAGGAACAAAATATATAAATAAAAACACCGCGGAGCTTCACGCGTTCCCCGAGCGCTCCGGCTAATAAAAATGATGTACAGGAGCATAACTCACGGCGGGACTTTGTCCGGGCGCGCGGCTCTGCCGTCCCTGCCCCGGAGCCCCCGGCCCCATGCTGTTCAACTAATTCAGGCTCAATCGCTCTTCCTAGAAAAAAAAGCGGAGCGTAATGAAATTAAAACTCGCTGCGGACACATTATCGTTAAATTGCGTCGCGCGCAAGGATTATTTCGTTAGGGGAGTTTGCTGTAATTGTCGGCTGGTCGTTTTATTCCTCCTAGTAAATAAAGATTCGAGAACTACTAGGAATGTGCATATATAACTAGGGAGACAGTAAAGGACAATTAAGCAGTCAGTTTAATGTCTTATCTTGCTGGTTGCCCTGCAGTTGTTTTACAACTTGGGAATTAAAATTTGAAAAGGAAGTTTTCAGTGTGCCTGGCCAAATATTGATTAAGCAGTTGTTTGCGGATGCCATTGTGGCTCTTAGAAAGGCCAGTAGCTCTGCCCCGCGTTGTTCATCTTCCATTGTGGCTCACGCTTAACTCCCAGATCAAAGGAGGATCATTTCAGTTTATCTGTCCTGGAAAATCCTCCTTTGCTCCTAAAACCGTATGGATTAATGGCCAAATTGTCTTTAATGAGATGTGAAATTTGAATGGAATCCTTATTTTGCATGGTCGGTTGGGTACACGCACTGTACGCTTTGCAATTTTGTGGGGATTTTTGTTTGGTATTGGATTTGTATTTCTTTGAATCCACGTTTAGGATAAAGAGAGCCAGAATTTTACAACAACAACAACAAAAGAAACGTGGTGCTTCACTGAGTTTTAATGCAATTAATTTTGCTGCATAACGTCTTGATGATGGGCATAGTCTGAAGCAAATTAAATATAAAAAAGGACGGTGTTGCTGATAGCAAATTACAGAGAGATAAATGGTCCAGGGCAGCCACTGGAGGGAGGGAGTTCTCCAGACTCACCAAACAAGCTGCCAGCTTTTATCATTTGTGTGCTCATTTTTTGATTGTTTTTCTTGCATTTTCTTCCTCGTTTGTATCAGCAAGGATCTATCTACTGTCCCTACTCAGAAAAAGCAGGGAAAGTCAGAAGGGCTGAGGAGGAGCCCTGGGGAGGGACTGATTCCCTGTTGCGTTGCAGAAAGCTGAACTTATTTCAGGGATAGTCAGATTTGGCCCGCCACATCCTCCGCAGGAGAGGCTGCGCTGTTTGGATGCGTTGTGTTGGCTTGTAATTATGAGATGGAGTTTCAGCTAAATTGCAGGGTAGGAGAGCATCAGACCCAGGTCCTGCTCCCTCCTCGGAGCTCTCTGGACACAGGACTGGGCTTTGCGAACGCTGGTAAGAGGCTGCAAAGCCAGATCGCTCTCCTGGCGTCCTGCTGATCTCGTGCCGAGGAGCCTCAGACGCTACAGTGACAAAGAGCAGAGCAAAGGGCTGAAATTAGGAAATTAAGGCTTTCTCTTTTTAAACAGCAGTTTTCCATTGCCCTTCTTAACTCTACTCTGTATACTCTGTTTCTGTTTAGCCTGGTTATCTCTGAATAAAATACTAGCCTCGCCACAATTTGCAAATACCCAGCTTCTTCAGAGGGCGTTTTGCTCCAAAGTAACAGTTAAAATTCTTTGGAAAGTTTGAGGCAGATTTCCCTTTAGGAAGCCCTGACTTGCCTGTTCCGGTGCAGAGCTGTGGGCAGAGCAGTGATACGTGTCAGACCTCCGGATTTCTGTTTAAATGGATACGTGCCCATGTGTAGACCTTGTACCCAACCTGACCAGTGTTTACCCCATGCACAAATCCACATATGGACCTGCCTTAGGGGCTTTTGTCTCTATCATACGCCCCGTGCCCGAGGTCTGATGTGGGGTTGGCTCCACACAGAGCCGCCCCGTGCTACCCCTCTGAGGAGCTGCACCCAAGTCAGAAAAGGAATTTGGCTGGTGGTTAGTTAAAAGAGGAAGGATTTGCCTGCAGGAACTGACTTGTCAGCCAAAAAAAGTAAATCAGAGACTTAGGAGAGGCATTGAAGGTCTCCTAAATACATCTCGTATATGAGTGCATTTAATGGTAGTTAGAAGCAAGTATTAAAAAACACCAGGAAAGACTCACAAGGAGGAACCAAAGCCCTCCAGATGTGCAGAGAACGGACTAAGAGTTCCTCTGGTGCTACCATGCAGAGAAGTCCCTGTGTCACCAGCAGGGGCCACCTGGCCTTAAGTTTTGGCGGGTGTTGGCAGCAGGAGGGACTAAGGGGCCTTGGGAGACTCTTTATGTTTGTGAGATGCTCGTCCAGCTGCAGCCATGGGGGCTGGAGGGGGCCTTTCTCCCCAGGGTTACTCCTGCATCCCTGTGAGCACCGTTTCTTTCTCTTTAACACGAGGGGCTTTGCCCCCATGCGTGCGCAGCTGCTGCGGGTTTGCAATGAGGTGCTGCAGCTGCGGCTCCCGGGTGGCCAAAAGCACCTTCCTGCAGCCCTGGGGCCTTTCTGCTGCCCTGGGATGAGCAGGCTCTGCCTCTTGTGGGTTCGGGCACTTCTGCATCCCCTGCTTGGTGGTGACTAGTGCGCTTGTTAGCGAGCAGTACCCTTGAGCACCAAGCAGAGAGCTGGTGCTTGGGTTGGTGGGGATGAGGGCTGAGCGAGCTGCCTGGTGCGGAGGAGCGGGGACATCCCGGGACCGCAGCGTGAGCGGGATGCTGAGCCCCAAGCAGGTGAGATTCAGCTTCTTAGTTTTGATACTGGTTATTGCCCTTACCCAGTGTCAAAGCAGATCCTTAGCTTGTCTGCTCTGGGATGGAGCCTCTGAACCGAGGGTGCTCCTGGGGGTAGGCAGAGGTGATGAGTCCAACCGTGTTCACCGGGGCAGCAGCTGCTGCTGCAGGTTTCCTGCTGGCCTTGCCAGGCTGCCTGTGAGCACTGCCGCTTTCCCGAGTACATGGTCTGGAAAGGCTGTTGAATATATACATATATGCATATATACATATGTGCTGATAACTAAGGTTCTGCTGATAAATAAGGGTCTGAGCAAGTATGTGATGCTTGGCATTTACTTGGTTGGGGTAGGCCTTGGGCCACTTTACACAAGAAGTAGGTTTGCATTCAGTACAAATATTATAATTTGAAAGTCACCTTTTATCACCTTTGAAAGCATGTTTTT
The DNA here is from genome assembly GCA_003342815.1 of Eudromia elegans. Classification (NCBI taxonomy): domain Eukaryota; kingdom Metazoa; phylum Chordata; class Aves; order Tinamiformes; family Tinamidae; genus Eudromia; species Eudromia elegans. The sequence continues at coordinate 2,286,419 of PTEX01000002.1, read as the reverse complement.
TAATTTTTTTTTTTTTACTAATGTGCTTGTTAAAATAGTAATAGTGAATTGTGCAGAAAAGGAGGCAATCATCGTTTAAACATGTGCTGTGCGTTGCTAATACTTGTAGTTCAGAGCTGACTTTTAAAACCTTTGAAATAGAGAGCTTTTCTCACTGGTGGCTTTTTGTGCTGTGCAGATGGACTGGAGATGATCTGCTTTGGTTTACTTTTGAACTCCTTTTTTTAATAAAATCTCTACTTTCTCTTATAAACATTCCCTCTCACAGAGACAAACAGCTTAGTGGCTTGGACACAGAGCGCTGAGCCAAAAAGCTGCAGAGCCAATTCCAGCCCGTCAGGTGTCTCCAGCCTGTCAACTTTCTTATTTTTGTTTTGATTTAATTTATTCATTTTTAACCTTATTGTGAAAGCCGTGCTGTAGTTGCACAAGGTCTGTGACTTTTTTGTTTCTTTTGTATTGTTTTTAACAGTATATTGTTTTTTAATAGTGCAACACTCCTAATTAGTAGTGTCATAATACTTCAAAAAGCCTATTGAAGTTAGTAGCAAGACTTGCTTGTCCCAAATGAAATGTGGATCATGCCCTAAGCATCTCTTTTTTATTATTATTATTAATTTATTTTGGGGAAGAGGGCTTTCTGTTTTTCCTGGCCATGAGAGGGAGCACTGATGAGACTTGAGGTTAGTGGCAGATGATGCTGGACATGGTCTTGGTGGCTGTTGTTTGTGCCCAAGTCTTCCCTGAGACCAGTTGCGTGGGAGGAGACAGAAGTTCTGAATAAGCTCTGGAAAAAGGTCTTCAAGGTGACTTCATGCGATTGCTTCACTTTGTGAAAGCCGCAGGCCTTGCCTAGCTGAGCACTAGCTTTGCAGGATCCTCCTTGGTCATCCTGCCAGCCTGTGTTGAGGCATCAACCCCTACTTGAATGAAACTTCCATGAGGTCTAGGCTGCAATATTTGCTATGAGCGTGTTGTCCAGCTTACCCAGGCAGGGTCTGGGAAGCCTTGAAGCAGCCAGGGAAAGGTCACTGAGGAAAACAGCTTTCTCCTTATTGGATTGAACTTGCTGCAGTGGTGCTCACACATCTGTTGTTTTTCCTTAAAAAAAAATCCTTAAATAGAAAAAAGAGGGATAATGACTGCATAGGTGATTTCAAGTAAGTTCACTTTGAAACTTTGGAGCAGTTGAGTTACCAAAGTGAAAACAGAGGGCTTTGTGTTCAGCAAAGAAGTGCCGAGCAAAGGTACAGGCAATAGGGGCGAACTAAGCAATCTGTGCAGATGATCCTGTGTGTTTAAAACAAACAAACAAACAAAAAGTGCCCTTCGGATGCACATTACAGCATGCTGTCTGTTTTGGTTGTGTTGACAGGATAACACAATGCCCTTAAAAAGTCCCCAAAAATCAATTTTGCGAAGAATCCATTGTGATTTATCTTTCTTCCATTTTAGAAAAAAAAAAAAAGTGAGAGTAAGCAAGGATTAAAGCAAAAGTGGGGAAGGGGGTTTGGAATTGATGCAATGCTCCATGGGATTTGGATGCAGGATATTTTGGATTCTGCTTATGTTCTTGTTTGAGAACCTTTGATTGTAGTGGGGTGATAGTTCTGCTTTTCTGTGCAGTTTAAAACATAGACTTGGAAAAGCTGGAGAACTGGGGTGTATTTTCTGCCCTCTTTAAGTCTGAATGTAAGGCTCTTGGATGTCAACATGTCTATGCATTGCCATCTCCAAAACACTTATTCATAAAATATTCTTTGACCTCCTTGGTAGAAAAGTCCTAGCTAAATTCAGGGTGTTGTTTTTATCCTGTTTCTTCTCTTCCTCATTTAAATCCCTGGCAATCTTGCCAGAAGTCGAGCAGGAGGGAAGTCCAGGAGCAGGAGAGATTCTCAGTCTGCTGCCCCCTCTCACCACTGCTGGCTGCTTGCAGAGGGCTGCCAGCACTTGCCAAGTGCTTCCTTCCAGGTATGGGAGCAGCGGAGGGTCCGGGGAGCAGACGGGAGCGCTGCCCCAGGCCGTGGGGCTGGCGGGACGCGTTGCTCGTGTGCCCGGAGCCGCATCCCGCGCCCGGAGCCGCATCCCGCACCCGCCGCTGAGATGCACTCGCGACCAAGAGGAGCCCTGTCTGCCGCTGGTCCCTAGGGAAAAGGCACAAAGGGAGGGATTTGTGCATATTAAAAAAAAAGGCATTTTGCTGCTCGGAGGACTTGCTGTCAACACCCATTAAAGTCTTCCCAAATTATGGGCGAGGGGGGGAAGCTTCAAACAAAATCCAACCCCGTGCATATGCTATGCGTGATGGATAATTTAGTAAACGAGGCTATATCCTCCCGGACACTTTTCTGGCAGCGCTCCATGTGAATGTTGCTAATGTCTGCCGAGATGCTTGGTGCTATTGTCTTCTCCAATATCGGGAGGCTGTGCTGATCGGCAAGTCTTGGAGAGGTTTTCTGTTGGGAAGGCACAAGTCTGCCGAGATGGAAATTCCGGCAAATCTGGGTAATTACAGCACTGTTTTGCTCTAGAGAGGACAAAAGAAAGGAGGAATTCGGAGCTACGTCAAATAACTGACTTCAGCAGCGCAGAGAACTAAATATTTCAATTTAACTTGTTGTTTGTAATTTAAAAGCCTTAGACTCAGCAAAAAAAAAAGTCGTCATTGATTTCTTTTGAAACAAAGTATTTGAATACATCCCAAAACAACTTCTCATGCCTGAGATTGCTGCTCCTGGGTGCATTCAGATTTCTGAAGATACCAGGACTTGAATTTCTGCTCTCAAAAATGTGTCTGTTAGAGCCTTGACTGTGCAGCAAGTGTCTGAAACGACCTTGTCCCTTTGATCCACATTGGACACTGCCTTATGCTGCCCGGCCCATCCTCACGCTGCGGCGCTGGCAGCCCCTGGTAGAATCAAGTAGAGATGAAATATTTTTTTTTTTTTTTTTTCCGCTCTTCTTTCCTGCCCTCCTCCTTTTCAATGAGCAGAAGATGTGGGCAGAAAGCCCTGGAACTGCTCGGAAGAACTGTGTTTCTACCTCTGACTTCACCGGCTGGGTCAGGCTCTAAAAGCAAATGTTATTACAGCAAGCAGTCAAACATTCATTTTTACTAGAGCAACATATTTTCCTGGCTTGTGTCAGTAATGAATAAAATTAGGCTGTGTTTAGTTTATGAAGTGATTCGAGGTAGTATTTTTTAAAGCTGTTTCCTTCTTGTCCTGCAGATCTTCTGCTTAAAATCACTGGAGCTGTTCCGAGCACCAGTAGACAACTTAGCAGCAAAACAGTTGATTATAACTGAGCAACGATTTGAAATAAAGACATGAATATTAATTCTTTTAGAGCCGCTTGACATATAAGCGGAGTTTGATCAGGGGCTGCCGCTTTCTCTTTCTTTTTAGCATTCCTTCGTTTTTTATTCTTTTGTCCCCTTGACATCCAGCTTCTCTAAAGTGGCTTTGCAGAAGCCCTCGGCTTGATCTGCTCAGGAAGAGTCTTTCAGTGGCGTGAAGGCCTCGCCCCGCGTACAGCCTGGGGTTTAATTAAATACTGCCCGCTCAAGCTGACCAAGGCACCGCGGCCGCCTCAAAGGTACCCGCGGAAAGATGCTCTTTGCCATCGGTGCTGAGCGCCTCCCTTGCTGTTACGTGTTTGGGTAAAAAAAAGTTTTTTGGGGGGGAGAAAAGTGTTGGTTTTGCTTCAGGAAGACTTTTGGGGCTGGCAGAACTTTTGAGCGAGGCTGAATTTGGTGTTGCTGAATCTTAGACGCCGTTTGAGGAAAACGGTGTTGTTTATTAGCCCAGGTTACGGGCGCTGTCAGTCTTCTGCAGGGGGGAAAAAATAAAAGGAAAGAAAGGTGTAACTTTAAGCACACACTGATTTGTTCTTATTACATAACAAAAGTCTATTTCTTTATCATGTTATCATTCAGTTAATAAAAATTAGCTACAATAACAGCATCAACTTAGAAACCCCTCAAAGTCCAGGGGATTTTCTTTCACAATGAACATGAATACTGTTCAGAAATACAAACAGTCAAAGGATAACTTTAGGTCTGAAAGAGAAACCTGGCAAGGGTAATTGAATAAGCCTGGATCTCCTGAATATGTCATGGTGAGTGCAGTCAACATGTCATAATTAGGTTTATTGAGGGCCATTCCAACAATCTGCTTCTATTCTTCCTGCCTTATTGTCCACAGCTAGGCAAATAGCCAGGGGACAAAAGGAATCAAGTGCTGACAAAACATGAAAGAGGAAAAAGATTTAGCTGCTTTTATCAAAGAAACTGAGAAGGACTTTGTGTAAATAAAGTAAGTAACTGGCCATCCTGCATTTAGGCAATGCCGTTTTCATTAGAATTAATTCTTGACATATTGGAAGGGTTCCAAGGGAAGGATTTCTACTTCTGACAAGTTTAATTTGTAAATTAAAAACAGTTGGTTAAACATGAGCTGCCATCAACAAAACTTAACTCAAGCCATACATGGTCAAGTCCTAAGCAGGTGAAAAAGAGAATTACTCTGAAAACAAAGTGTTCCCCAAAATTATGCAAATTCTTATTAGTTCATAACAAATGTTTTCTATTGAGACCTTCAGCGGGATAGCTGTTCAGAAATTCTGTTTGGACATTATTTATTTTCCTCTTTAAATCCTGTTAGCTGACACAGCAGTTGCTGCTTGTTCTTTGCGGTGGATCGGAGAAAGAAGTTTCTGCTTTTTTGGCTGGATCCATTGAGGACTAGCAGGAAAAGTGGGGCTGGTGCATGTGCCCTGTTGGCACCTGTGGGGCAGAGATGCAGGGGACACTTCTGCATCTCCTCACGCTCTTGAAATCACAATGATGTTTCATTTGGTCACTGCCTGCTGGGGATGGAGGAAACAATTTTTGGGGGAGGATTTGGAGTCGATGGTTTGATTAAGGCTAAAAAAAAAGCAAACCCTGATTTATTTATTGTTATTATTTTCCTTTGGATTGGGAAGGGTGGCGGGCAGAGTCACCTGCTGCTATCGATCCCCATGGCAGGTTTCTTGCTGACTTAATGGGAGTTGAATCGGGCCCTCTGGGCTGAGCGTGTAGAGCAGATTACATCATAGCGGCGAGGTCACAGAAATGCTCTTTTAAGAGAAAGAATTAACATATGGTCACGTTTTCGTTCTTCAGCAGCTTCAAATTTTCCTTGAAGGTGGCTGCTTAGTATGTGTGAAAACGAGGAGCGAAGGCCCCTTTTCTGTTACTGTCTGCAGGGTTTGCTTTTTGATAAGTATGTCCATTACTGAATATTTCTAGACTGAAAAACCTGGAAACTTGTTCCTTAATTTGGACTTAAGGTTAAGCAGATGTACCATGAAACTTCTTGGAGAAGAGAGGGGTGTTTTTTTTCTGCTTGGTTTTATAAAGTTCAACCTCAGCATCCAATTTCTGGTTGTTCCTAAGATGTCAGGAAGGGGGGTTGTATACATTGAAACTAAAAATAAGCCAAAAACCCCAACAAAGTTGAGCACAGAACATTTTGGAGAGCACGTCCGAGGCTGCTCAGCCCCGCAGCACGTGGGCCCTAGTGAAACAGGAGGCCTGGGAGAACACTGCCCAGCTTTGCAGCCTTCTTTCCCACCGTTTGCCGGGGTTTCCATATGGGCTGTGGCTTCACCTTGTTCAGAGAGCCGTGCTGCTTGGCTGAGGTGTCCTGCAGCCAGCCGAGCACACGATGGACAACGCGCTGACGTGCTCCAACATCTGGGCTTTAATTAGTTACTGATACGGCCAGCAGGTCGCCCTGGGTAGCAAAGCTCAGGGCGTGTTGGCTCTGGGACTCTGTGCTTCGGTATGTGGGGTCTTGCTGTACAGGCACAGCCGTTCCTCTGGAGTTTACTCGGGTACTTTCACTCCAAATCCGGCACGCAAGTTTAGATGGTAACTATGAAGCACAAAGGCTCTCTACTTTGTTTGCTTTGTTTGTTACGTGCATGTTATTTCATCTTATTTTTGTTTAAGTGTAGTAATTGCACTAAACTTGCAGATGGTAAAAACTAGGCAACCTGAGTCTGAATAATCTATAGATTAAGAATAAATATGTAAGGATTTTTTTAAGGTGGTTTGACTAATATTTTTTGATTTTATTTATCAGTTAGTCTATTCTAAAATAGTTACTGCTGTAACAGTGAATTTACTTTGTGCTGCTCAGAGTGACAGGTCAGAGGAGTTACTTTAATAGGTAAATTCATTTTTATCTTCTGTATTTGTAAAACTGTGTTAGCTAAATATAGAGGCTGAAATCTATCATTGGTGTGGTGATTCCTGTGCATTTCATGCATTATTACAGTATGGTCAGGGATTAAAACTGACACACTGTTTTATTTCTAGACGATATGCTAATTAAAATGAGCTATTTGTATTAGGGAAGGTCTATACAAACTGCAAACCAATACTGCCCTGCTAGTTGAGAGAGGGTGGTCGACCTGGCCAGCAGTTCTTTCCAATGTGAGATAACTGCGGTTAGAAGCAGGCTGGGTGGGTGCACTGGGCTTGCTGCAGGATGGAGACGTTCATGGTCCCACCAGGATGCTCTTGGCACCTGTCACCATGGCTGGGCATGGTGTGCGTGGGGAAATCATGGCCATGGTGTCAGCATTGCTGGTGGACCTGGTTGCTCCAGCCTGGACCCGCCAGCATCTTCTCTGGGGTTGTGGTCTCAGCAGGGTGCAGGGAAGTATGTCGTTATAAGTCTTTGGGATAGATTTTGGAGTTAATCTAAAATTCTAGAATCTGGAATTGTTAAAGCAGAACTGCAAGTGAGGATAGCTCAATAAAGCAAAAATTAAAAGTTTCAATAAAAACATTGCTGTAGGAATAATCAGCTGAGGTTGCTCGATGTATGGTCTTCTAAACTCACACAAGATGCAGTGTAACTGTGTTGGTGCTGAAGCTCCTGGCTTGGCACGTTCTGCTCCGCCTGCAACTCTTCCGCCTTTCTGCTCTTCCATGGCTCAGTTTTCCACAACTGTGCAGCTTCCCAGCACAGATTACTTGCCCAGTGTTCGAGTGCCGAGTTTCTGGGCTGGGTGATGAAGGTCCAAGTTCCTTGTTTTGATGAGTTTTGGGGATGGGGATGGGCAGGGGGGTGGACAGCACCAAGGAAGGAGGATTTGGCAAGGCAAAGTCTTGCGACAGGTTACGCTCAGGGTTAGGCTTAAGTGCTTGCAATATTAATGAGAACTCCTTTTTGAAGGGTTGAGGCTAAAAACGTGGCTAGCGTTTCTATGGACTGTCCACAGTTGCCTTAGTTATGGGAGATACTGGCACAATTCCTAGTGTGCATGCGCTTATAAAGCACTTTTACCCTGTTATGAGTATAGCTAATCCTCTTTCATGGGGATAGCTCTGCTGCAATAAAACAACCTTGTATTTGTTAAGTAAGTTATTATTTCTTTACAAAGAGAAACCAGAATCTATAAAAAAAAAGTGAGATAAAACTTATGGAGAGGGCACCTGTGAAGTTGCTGCTTCTGAATATTTGCAGAGTGACTGTAGCTGCATTGCATTATATGTTAAAGCTTCTTATTTCAATTTTATATTTGTGGTATTTTAAAAGGGAAAACAGAGTGCATAGGTGGGATTAGGAAGCTGAGCGAGTTTTCTTAGTGCAGCTTCACAGGTTTCAAATACAAAAAACAGCCAGTCAACCAAACAAAATTCCCACGTATTGAAATTTAAAACAAAATATCAAAGGCTATTAAGCAATTAATAAGGCTGAACTTTAAGCTATAAGTTATTTTAACTTGTATATACACACTTATGTGTGGCTTTAACAACTTCACACTTTTAACACAATACTGAGTGCAGTAGCAAAATGCAAACTGATAAGCGATTTAAGTGCAAAGACTGTTATTTTGCAAGCACCAAAATGCAGACCACTGAATGTGTCCTGCCTCAAAAAGAAAAAAAAGAGGGGAAAAAAAGAGAGAGGAAAAAAGCAAAAGGGAAAAAAAAAAAAGGAAAAATTAACTTGCCAATTCTTTATCCCACTTTGCAAAGTCAGGAGGACTTTTGTTTTTAATACAGTTGTTTCCAGAGGCTATAAAACAACTGTGTGTTTTTGGGCTGGGACCAACAGTGAAAATTTAAGCCAATTTTATTTTTTCTTTCTGAGGAAGTGAAGGGAAGCAGCGGGGCTGGGGGAGAGGCTGAGCCGCAGCTCTGAGGCCAAACCCCAGGATTTGGGGAGGGATTCATGGCATTATGCGCACAATAGGATGCTGCTTGTTTTTTTAGCACACGCAGCCCATACTAAGTTATTTTCTGCTGCCGGGACGTTGGTGGTGTTTTTATTTGTTTACTCGTGTTTGTTTGAACTAATCACCACTTAAGTAAGAGTCTCTTAGCGTCCCCTTCCCGAGCATTTAGCCGTGGTGACCAGTCAGGCATAAAAACGTGCTTATCTGCAAATGAATGGCAGCTCTTTGCTTCATTAAAGCCTCTTTCTCTTCTGGCACTCGCATTGTGACCCTTTGATATTAATTCAAAGGGCAATTAAAGAATGCGGCCCATCTTTGAAGTAAGGCATTCAGGGCAAGGAATGGGATGAACCTGGGACTCTGATGGACTGTGCGCATTCAACAGGCCTTTTCAAGGCAGTTTGAAGTGACTCAAAGAAAATGGGCAGGAGAAGGTCAAAGAGAAAAAAGGGGCTAAAGAAACAGTCTGTATTTGTTCGAAGTATTAGCCAAGCAAACTGCAAATAGCAACAAAATGAAACAGTTAATAGAGCAGCCAGACAGAGGCATGTCAATCACTTAACTTGAACAGCATTGGGCTAACCAAGGCTTCAGTCCACTGTGTTATCTAATTATCTTGGGAAAGCCACTAGCTGGAAGTAATAGTATTGTATTTCTTTCTGCTTACTGCTCAGAAAAGGTGATAAATACTCGCTGCTTCATAATTATTCAACATATATACATAAAGAGGGAGTGGGTTTGGAGGATTGTAGGCAAGCTGCTAGTAGAAAACCAACAAAAAGCCCTTCCCGATTAACCCGGGACGCGGAATGGGAGCGTTAGCGGGCTGGCAATGCTCCGCAGGGATTGCACACGCCGCGAGCGCCGGCGTGCGTGGCTGCCCCCGTGTAAAACCCACCCGCGAACCCGCGAGAGCGACGCGCTCCCCGCCGCCGGCCGCGCTCCGCTCCGAGGTGAGGGAGACCCCTGCGTGGTCTGGGCCCAACGGGGTAAATTAAGGACAAAGTTTCTGCCTTTCTCCGCAGTTGTCTTTGCATTGTTGGTTAAATTAGCTCCGTGGGGCTTAATTTTCCAGTGCTCCGAATTTACCCGTACAAAACAAGTACGTGGTTCTATCGGCACAAAAGGATGTGCCCATAAACAGGCATATTTTAGGATTCTGGTTTAAAGAAAAATTCCTGAGTTAATCTTTGCAGTTGCATAAAGTTGTCGTCGTCATCGAAACAAGGAAGTAATATTGAATTTGTAATGGGAGAGAAGGGCTCTTGTCTTGATACGGTTGGTGCAGAGAGCTGTGTAATAACAGACATGGAGAGAAGGGTGTACTGAGAACTTCCCCGAAACACACACGGTCTCACAGCATTTAACTACTTGTGTTTTTTAATAAATAATGAGATTTGGTGGAAAGACTGGCTGTTGCTTTTGCACGGACAAAATTTGTAGGAAGAATTTGTGTCGGAGTTTGGACCTGATGCTGCAATCGTCTTGGTACAAAATTAATGTTGGGCTCTAACGTGGTCCTACTTGCCTGGAGCCCCACTTGCATCAATGAGCGCTAAACCCCATTACAAGATTGGGCTGTTCTTGGGGATTTGTTGGGATAAAATGGAAAAGAATTTTGTCTCAAAGAGCTCTGCACACATGAAATGGGCAATGTACAATATGACTTAACGCATGTTAAAATAAATTCTCCATCAACAGCTGGGAATGGTTTTCTGTGGGGGAGAAGGAAAAAATCATTTTTTTGTCGCTGTTGTTGAGAAAACAAAAGCATTGGCACAGTCAATTACAAATCACTTTTGTTGAGATCTTGCATGCTAAATTTTAACCAGAGGGACATTTTTTTTTCTTTTTTTTCCCCCCGGCTGCATTGCACCCTCCTTTGAACTTCAGTCTAGCAAATAAGCTAAAAGAAAGCTAAAAGAGTGTTCAGTGTGTTTGTGCTTGTATGAAAGATTCTGCCCTCACACACAAAAAAATCAATTTTTCTTTTATAGCGGCCACTGAATTTTCTTTTTTGAAAGAAGAAAGGAGGAGGAATTCCTATATACGTCAGGCACAGCATAGTTTCAAAGCCCAATACGTATTAATAGAAAAAAAAGTAGCGCTATACGAACACTTCACTGTCCAAGAATTCCAGCTGGAATAACTGTACAGCACCAATGGCCCCTTTCTCACTCTGTGCACTTTCCTCCTGCCCTCTGTGGGGTTTTATCCCTCAGCCATTGAAGTCGAATCCATTAATTGCATTGGTTTAGGAAGGGCTCAGACCAGGCTCCTTAGAGAAGAACTTCATTATTAACACTGAAGCTTGAGCGGGATGAGGCTTTAGAAGGAACCCTCTGAATGCAACAAGGCTGATGAAGAACCATTGCCCAAGCCCTTGTCTGCCCTTCCTAGAGATCCTCTGCTTGCAGCACAACCCCAGGCCATGCTGCTTCCAGCTCCAGCTGGCCGTGGGACAGGGTGCACGGCCGAGGAGCTCTTCTGCCGCGGCGCCTGCTGGCTGCTCTTGGTTGGTTACGTCTCTGATTTTAATCTGCTTCCAAATATGATCTTAACTTTGGCCGCAAGTGGAAGAGTCCCTGGTGGCAGCTCTGTTTGCCTGAGAAGGGGAGGCTGGAGCAGGTCCCCAAGGGCTTATTCGTTAGTAGCTTCAGGGGCCTGCCTTTATGTGTTCTTTGGAAGTCGGATCTGGACAAAACAAAGCCAAGCCCTGATGCAGGGAACGTGAGCCGAGAGCCACTCGGGCCCAGCGTCGAGTGCTTGTGGTCGTGTCTGGCCGTGGTCTAGCTCTGTGGGGATCCATGCAGTCACTCAGGGCAGTGCAGGGTGCTCTGCACCACAGGTGTCTGTGCAGGGTGCGACAGCCACGTGCTGCTTGTGCCTACTCCAGTCGCTGCTTTCCCATCAGAACATCCGTCCTCAGGGCATGGGAGATGCTCAGGAGCACTGGGTGTCTCGGCAGGTTTCTCCAACACCCTCCAAGCGGAGCCTCTGCCACCCCCTGTAGCAGCAGGCTGAGCCTGAGTGTGTCTGGTGTCCCCTTCCCTTGCGGGCCCAGCTACCTGACGTATCCCTGCTTCTCGTGTTTCTCCATATCCCCGTTTTCCCTTGTGTTCTGTTTGCTTTGGAGAATGCAGGCAGTAAGGTTTGCTTGGAGCTCCTGGGAAATGTTTGTGCTCAGCAAAGAGAAGCGTCAGAGCGGCAATGAGGATGCAAGGTGACAGTAACCGAGGCTCTGCTTGGCTTTATAAAGGAAAGCACAGGCTGGCTGCTTCACTTTGCCAACTCCCCTCGCTTGCTGCACCCTGAGCCCGGAGCCCTTTGGTTTGCCAGGGCTTGGAGCTCATTCCCGGCGCGGCAGCTCGTTCCCACGTGTGCTGTGCGTGCTCCATACGGCCCCGAGCACCGGGAGCGTCGGCGCCTTCATGCGCTCGCCCGACCTGGTGCAGAGCAGGCAGGAGGGCCACCGAGCCATAACGTGACATCAGAAATTGGGGTCTTCCCCCTCTGTAAATGTAAATATACATTTCTATATCTATTCATTAAAAATGTTATATACTTTAATTATATTTATTTTGCATAAAAGCAGAAAAAAGTCTTCTTTCAAGAAGTCAGCCTAAAACTTTGAGGTGTTGGCAGGAAACTGGCCCCAAGGGGTTGGGACCTGCTGACAGGGCAGTGGATGGTAGTTCTGCCACTGTGGTTCGTGGCTGCAGGTTCACATCGGCAGTGCACTAAGAGAGTATCCCACAAAAACTCTAAAGTGGCAGAAATATATGGATAAACCTGGAATGGGCTGTAGGAGGGAGGCGTTTTAGAAAATGTTTTTGTTCATAGACTGCTTCTTTTTTAAGGCACGGAGACACTTGAGTTACTACTGGGAATTTTGCAAAGCTTGAAAACAAAGGATCAAACTCTGAGTATCTCTAGACTTTTTTTGCAGTCAGGAAAACCACTAACATCTGTTAAACCCCATTTAAATGAAAATAAGTTAAAAAGATAAGAGAAATGCTTAATAAAACATGGCCAAAAGTAATTCTTACTAGAAAATAAAGTACTTTTTTTCCATTTGCAAACAATTGGCAGGGTTTAGGAATCAAGTCTGGGGTCAAAGGGTCTTGATGGCCAAGTCAAAGGGCACCCAGAGATGTATATTAATGCGTGTCAGCCTCTGGATCCGGGAGAAAAGCGGTAGTTCATAAAAGAAACAAGGCATCTTCAGAAGAAGTGTTATTAGCAAACATCGGGTCAAAGTTTATCTCTGGGTCAGTGTGTACGGGCGGGTGACCCGCTCCGCCGCGCGCAGCGGCCGCCGTCGTGCCGCAAGGTGCCGGGGAAGAGGAGCGGCTGGGACGCTGCACAGCCTTGCCAAGCGCTCTGATGAACCGTGAGTGAAACTGAGGCGTTCGTAATGGGGCAGCTTATTCAATTTAAATTTTCCTTTTTTATTTATTTTCGTGCTAAGCAGGAAGCTGAAGTATATTTTGTATGGATTCTTGGCAGTATCCTCGCGCTTGCTCCCCGGGCGCGAGAGCCGGTGCTCTAGGGGCCAGGCGTGTCTTGCTTGCGGAGGAGCCGGTGCTGCCAACATCCTCCCCTCCGCTGCGGGGAGGTTGTAAATCCTTCCATGTGACTCTTTTGGGAGTGTTTCCGAGAGGTTCCTCCTGGCTCCGCTCAGTGCCACAACGGCGGGATCCCCAGCAGACGGAGCCAGCAGCGCTCCAGCGGGTCCGTGCGGGCTGCGGTGCTCCCATTGCTCCCCTGCTTTAGCACCGCAGTTCAGCTGCTCCCTGGTGAAGCAAACAAAACAAGGCACGCAGTAAGGCTGCTAAAGACACCGTGATTCCGATGCTGCTTTGGTTTGAATGGCACAACTTGTGGCTGGGCTCTGGGAGGAGGGAAGAGAAGAGCGTAACTGTGGGAATAATAAAAATGTCTGTTTGCTAAAGCTGATTACATCTGCATTGAACGGCAATTAAAATTCAACGTGCAAAGATAATTGGATATTTCTGAGCATCGACAAGACTGGAAGTGAATGAGAAGTGATTACCTACTAGAACTTTTTTTTTTTAATTAGGTACTTTGATTATTGGAGCCCTGGACTGTGCTTTTAGCATGTAACATTCTGCGCTGGCAAGTCCTTAACTCCAGAGGCACCCGTTATCACAACGGGGAGTCTCAGTGCACTCGTTTGAAGGGTAATGTGCTTGTTGCTTTGCAGTCGAGCTGCACCAGCACAGATTTATCTTTTTAATTAAGGGGTTTGATACTTTTTGACATCTGGGTTCATGCCTGTAAATTAAATGAAAAAAAATCCACTGAAAAGGAGTGTGCAGAAGAAACAGCTCTTGGTTAGAGATGGAGTTTTGGGTAGTAGGTGAGTGCTGGTTTTGTCTTTGCCTTCTTAATGGTCCCCTTAGTGTCTAAAAGGGGACACAGAAGGAGCTGCCCCAGGACGGGTAGTGTCCCAAGTGGGTCTTGGGCATCTCCAGGGCGCAGCTGGTGCCTTGTGAAAGCTCCCGCTGTGTCTTCAGCGAGTGCCACGTCCTCCTGCCCTTCCTCCCTTCCTGCTTCCCATGGCAAGTCTGAACGAATTCTGCTTCTCTCCTAGCACAGGCTGGCATGGGGAGGCACCTTGGGATGGGAGCTGTGATGGGAAACGTTCCCTTCCTCGCCCTGGCACAGTGATGGGCTGAAGCAAGAAACGATGTGAATTAGAAACACGCTCCAAGGCCGCGCAGCCGGACCCGTCCCGGGATAATCTGCCACAGCTCCGCGGTACTGATTTGAAAGCCTCTGTTCCTAACTAGGTGCAAAGGCCTTGCCGTGAAGCGCATGTTACCGCAGGAAATCATATTAAAGGGAGTGGATTTCTAGGAGTCTGCAAGTCTTCACATTTAATCGCAGCTCCTTTGAGTTTCATATAAACAGTCAAAAGGCTTTGCAGGATTGGCCTTAATTTCATTTGTGAGGATATCTGTATGATGAAGCAGCGAGTGTGAGCTTTGTAAAACCCATCACGTTGCGACCAGGTTTGGGCTGAGTGCTGCTTCCCCAGGAGCAGCCGCTGAGATCCCACTGAACGAGACCAGTTGCAAGGTCCGGAAGGCCAAACTGGGGTGGAAACTGCTTCTCCTTGGTGGTGGACAAAAAAGGGGTGGAGAGGAGAAAGGAGAATGGGAATGTTTCCTTCAGGGGCTCAGCAGGATCAAATGGACTTCTAGAGACATTGAGACATTTCTCCCTTATTTTTAGTGCTAAAAGTAACAGAATGAGGTTTTGGGATTATCAGAAGAAAATTTAGAGTTTATCTTGCTCCTATAGAAGTCAATGGCAATGTTAGTTTTTGCAGCATGATGCCCACTAATGTAATAAACAGTTGCTTTAAAGGAGAGAAACAACTGAATGCCAATTAAGATGAGCATCCGAACAAGAGTGCTCCGGTTTTCCACTGCACAGAGGATGATTTACAGCCAAAGGATTACTTTTGGAATTGCTTTGAATTCTGCCCTTTAATTTATTAAGCGAATCCTCCTTAGAAACTTGATTGCTAATTCACTTTAATTTTAAAAATCCCACTGCAATCTTTGCATGTATGCAGAGCCTCGAGGGCTCTATAAAGCTGTCAATATGACTGTTAATTTTGGGCTTCTTTTTTCCTTCTGTCTTAAGGCTGAATTGTGAGAGCTGGGAAGATGCTGTGGGTTTGGTTTGCAGGGTCCAAGCAGTGTCTTACAGGGTTCAGCTCCCATTGGAGCTCCCAAGGACCCTGCTACGACCACCCCAAGTCAGGAAACCAGCCGAAATCTGGGGCTCGACCAAATCCAGTGGGTCCCACCCGGCTGTTGCGCTGGAGTTGGAGATGGATGATAATCCAGTGTCTTAGCTGAAATGTCCCTCAGCTTTGGGTGGGTCTGGATCCAGATCAGGATCTGAACTTCTGCCTCAGGCTGCTCTCTAATTGAAGCCATGTAAAACCACACATTTCACATGACTTTGATGCAAAACCATAAATAGGCCTATTTTTTTTTTTGTACAAAACAAAGTCCAGGCTTGCTGAGAAAGATCACAAACCTTTTGACGAACCTTGATAGTTCCAGGTTGCAATGAACATTCAATGCATATCTTCTATATAATAAGGGCACTGGAGGAAAAGATAGTTGTTTTTGTGATTTTTTTGTTAAATGTGCGACTGCCCTGAGACAGGCAGTGAATGTCCTGCTCCACACAAGCTATCTCAGAGGTGCTCTAGACTTCCCTGCACAGGCTCTGAGTTTAATTTTTTTTTGTGTTTTCAGTAAGCTGCAAATACTTGATCAAAAATACAAACGGTATTTAAATCATTTTTATGTCTTATATAGAAAAAATATAGGGAGGTTTCTGAGCAACAAAGGATTGAAAAAGCAAGTTGGAAACAAATGTGGAAGCTAGAGCTAGATTCCAATTGAGTTACCTTTGCAATCTGATTTTTTTCTTCTCTCCCCTCCCTAAGCAGTCTAACTATAAAACGAATCTGGATGTTTTACACATTTTTTTTTTGTGTATGTTTTTGTTGTTGTGTGTGTGTGTATTCTGTGAGTGGGAGATTCAGGGCAATGTAGGGATTTTAGCAGTATAAATTCTGCTGCCCTAACAGAACACCATGGCTGCTGTTAATTTTAATGGCAGATGCAGGGCTCGGCTTTGAAGATCACAATCCGGCCATTCACTGTGGAGTTATCCATGCCACATATTGGTTAATCCACTTATACATGGCGATATACGTTAGAATTAAATGAATGTTGACCAGAGCGGAGCCTGGGTCAAAGTTGGTTTAGAAGCAGCTTGGTGAGTGGTCTTAGATGGTGATTTGGAAAGTCTAACTAGGGGATTTCAACGAAGTGATTGTCACCAAAACCTTGCAAAGGTTTCCAGGCTGTTATTGGTATTGCTGTAGGAGGCAGGAGCCCTGCTCATGGCCTGGGAGCTCAGTGTGGTCGGTGCTCTTGGTGTTCCTGTGTGATGGACCTGATGGTGCCAGCACAGCGGCTGTGCAGATGCGGTCGGGCTGCAGAGCACAGCTGGACACTGCATCCCGATGGAAGCAGTGCTTTGGGTGTGCTCTGTTAGGTGGCCGCACCTCCAGGTCCCCTTGTTGAGGAATTTCTGGTTCAGGATGGACTTTGGGGACTCGATGGGGCTGCACGCAGCCATGCTCAAGCTTCTACCATAGGACCTGTTACAATTTTACATAGGGGCAAGCGAATGCTGAGCAGCGTGGAACAGTGAAAAGTTTCTGTTCAAGAAATGCGACTGCTTTTGAATGTGGAGGATCGGTGTTTTCAAGAGAAAATAGAAACAACCAGAACTGCGCTTATTTTCCCCTGAGAAACCCCCCTCACTATGTGTTTTGCCAAAGGGCTTTTGCTATGAATCGGGCACCTCTGTTGATCCCTGCTTTTCTCATGTTCTCCCCAAATGCAATGTTGTGAACCTCTGGGAAGCAAACAAGACGTTTACACAGACTCTGTCAGCTCCCTCGACAGCCTCATTTTTACAGAGATCCAAATTTGTAGCTAATTTTGAGTTCTCATTTTTGCCTTTTGGAGATTTGAGCCAGTTAAAAGCTCCGTAGAGCTGTTGACTTTCACTGTTATCTTAAAGGACCTGCCCTTTTTTATTCCGCAGGATGCGCTCATGGGCTTTAATGAAACCATTGATTCCAGCGCGTGGGCGATCCTCTAACAAGGAGCCCCTTTTCACGGTCCAAAAATAGCCCCAGCTGCTCCACTGGCTTCCCCCCTGGAAATGAGGGACTGAAATAAAGGCCATCTACCTTGTGCCTCCTCTGCGTGCAGGGGAATTCCTGATCCTGCTGCATGTTCGAGGGCCACACAGGAGCCTAAAGGCTTCATTTAAAGCCTGCTGAAGCTAGAGAAGGGTGGGAGGTAAAATGCACACTTGGTAGCAAGTTAAACACTGTCATTTGAATGTCTGATCACAACACACTGCTCCAGTGCTGGGGGATGGCCGGGGCTGTCAGGGCTGCCCTGTCCCCCCTGTGCCAGCTGGACTGTGAAGTCAAGGAGAGGAGCTTCCCGAGCCCCAAAACAGGGGCCGCCTCCTTTGCTGAATAATCTGCCTACTTTGGTCGTATTCTTGGGGAAATGTTTCACTGTCAAATTGTTTTGAGAAATGCTTTAAGTTTTTTTTTAAGTTATGAAATATAAAGTACCACAATGGAGTCTGCTAAAACTGATAGAGCAAAGGCAAAATTTAACATGCTAAACTGGTGTAATCATGCGAGTGTTACTGCAAGTTGTGCTCAATGAGCCCTTACATTAATATCTGGTGAGGTTTCAAAGAACATCCAAGTGTGAATATTTTTAGCCAAATAATTTTTGGCTAATGTTAAGTATTCAGCAGCCGTCGTTGTTCTTGTAGGTTTTCAAAACTAATTATCTTTCTCATTGTCTTTCCCACTGCTGGAATTGTGGAACTGGCACTAGGGCCCGCGGGATGTCGCTCCCAACGCTCGTGTAGCTGTGGCAGGAGCGACCTGGAGTAACTAACAGGTTTGGCTGGAAGAGAAGCTATTGATTAAGCCAAAGGCTGGAAAAGAAAAATCAGTGGCACTTTTGGTTTTGCAAGGTAGAACGATTTGTTGAGGAAATAGGGTACTCATTAATAAAATTTTCTGTTTTAAATTAAAAATATGTATATGGGAACCTGGTGACCATGCCAAATTATAGAAGCGATGGAGACAATTTTATCGTTCAGTTTAGCTCTGTGGTGGGTAAAAGAGGCTTGAGGGACAGCCTGGCTTCAGCAGCAGGTTTAAAAAGAAATCGTAGTCCTGATTTCCCGCAGAGGCTTGTGAGGGCAAAATATATGTCCTATAACATTGTCATAAAGTGAAATTACGCAGAACTATGTAGCTTTGTCCTTGCTTTTTGAAATCAATAATGGTATTAAAACTGGTCTTAGAGCTAGTTGAAAGACTAAAATAAAATGTATTTAAATTCTCAATTTGTTTTATCTTAAATAATGGTACTGTTTAATTTTTTCTTAAAAAAAAAGTTTTGGCCATGTTGCAAGCTGGTCAAAATCCAGTGAAGTAACACAGAGCTATTTTTGAAGATTCTTGTAAGCCTTTCCTATCTTAAAATGTCTGGTAATTCCGATAATCTTGTATTCTTTCGTATTCTTTTTTTGCAAAACCAAAAATAATTGAACCAAAAAGCATGTAGAGTTTTTGGTTTGTTTTTTCTTCCCTGAAGCCTCCGTATTGCCTATTTGGAATGAGATTGTCCTGACAGCTCAATTATTTGCAATGCTTGAACCTGCTAGTACAGTTCCCTTATCCAGAGACTCCTTCGTTTACTTCATTTTATTCCTCAGGTGAAAAAATTTTTATCTCGCAATGCTCAGTGTTTCTGTCTGGATTGGCTACCAGGCATTATTTCATTAGTTGATACTGCCTTTAAGACATGTCGCCAGTTGTTAGTGTGTTCCGTTCTTAGTATTGTTCAAGAGAGGTTTAACTTTATTCTTAAATGTAAGATTTGTATCAAAGTACTGTTTAGAATGCCAATCCTCAAAGATGCTGGCGAACAAGCCTCTTTTAGGATTTGAGTTTTTTTACCTCCACTTTATTACTTTTAGGAGGCAAAATAATTCTTTTATGTTGAGTCAGGAAATTTTCCTTGAAATGTATTTATTTAGTGGGAAGTCAAGATATTGCAATGCTTAAAAACCGAGGCTCGTGTTGTCAGGCTCCCTTTGGGAAGATTTAGAAAAGATTTGGGAAGATAGGACTTTGGGGGAGAAGTTTAACCTTTACTGGATTACCTTTTGTGGGCACCACCCCGCTAGAAGCCCTTAAAAACACAGGACTCCCCTAGTTTCATCCAGTCTTATCAAGTCTTTATCAAGTTCATGTTTTGTCATGCTTTGCTTGCTTCAGGTAGTGCAGTTGTTTGTGTAAATGTGACTGAGATCAGGGTTGCTCTGGGCCGCTGGACTGAGTCTGGAGCGGGACCTGTTTCTCCGTCCTCCCCCGAGCAGCTTTCCCAGGCTGTGGGTGTTTCGGTTGTGAGCGAGTGCGTGTGTTCGTGTGCTACCTGCAGCACCACGACCCTCAATGCATTTGCTTTTTTAGTTTGCTAATTAGTTTGCTAATTACTATTATAAAATAGTAATAATTTTCTGCGCAAATTTACAGCAGTGAAACTTGAGTGGAGGATCAGGCCCGAGCACAAAATTGCTAAGTACTTTTAACACTCCTTGTTTCAACAAAGCAAATCTCTCTTTGGAAGAGAAGGTAGTGGAATAAGAAGAGATTTTTGTAGTTGTTGCATTTGCCGTTTCCTCTTCCCTTCTTTTCACTCTGGAGATTCTTCATCCTTTCATGCTCAGCTGAGAATTAGCCATTTATTCTTAGTGCTGGCCATGCCCTCTTTGATATTTAAACTGGAATGTGTTCCTTTTTGATGCTCTGTGGTTTTGAATGAAATACATGCTAGCAGATTAATGGTGCAGAAGAGTTAGATGCTGGCTGTTTTTTTCTTTCCATATTATTTCATCATCCTAGAGAAAAATTATATTTAATTTTAAAAGAAGAGACTATGAATTGTCTATTGTTTGTGCGGTGAAATTGTTTTCACAGTGTTGTCATTCTCTGCGGAGCTGCAATCGTTGAATAGCTATGAGCTGTCACATTTTTGTAAGTTATAACTGTGTCAAGCTGTGCTGACAAAATGTCCCTGCATAACTGTTAATATGCAGTGTCATTTTAAGCATGAAACAGTTTAGCTAATGATTTATCTCTTATAATGCAGCACTTGGGGCAGCTGTATGATTTGTCTCTTTAGCAAGTCAAGTAATTTCTTTAACAAAATGTTAAGCACAGATGGGCCATAGGCTGTCAGTTAACCATTATTGTGCATGCATCTGCTTGCCTTCAATGCACTGTTTTATGTATTCAGCCACTTACTTAGGCAGAGCTCTCTGAAAAGCGGAACCTACTCTGATTGGCAAATAAAATGTTCATTTGTCTCTTCTTCCTATTGTTTTGTTTTGGTAACACATGTCAGCAGCTCAATTACCCAGTTCATTAACAGCTCCCAATGGACACGATGGCCAACCCATGATAAGGAGGGCGATTGTGGCACATATGGTCAATAATAGCCTGTCTCTTGGTAATTGTAAATAAAAGTCACTGTTGGCCGTTTCCTTTTACTGCCGCTACCGTTTTCCTCTGCGCTTCGCTGTACAAAGCGCGTTTCTCAAAGCGAATCGGTCCAAGGAAAACAAAAATGCCCTGCGCCCTCCTCAAAAATATCCCTTTTATCACGATTCTGGCTGCCTCCTTCCCTCTGTGCTGACTTTCCACGCGGGAGACAGGGCTGCTCTTTTTGAATTCCCTTAACCGAATAATTACTTTTATCAATCAGTTTACTTAAACAGCAACATATTTTCTTCCCATTTCTCTCATTCTCTTACTGAAGACTTTTGTGAAGTGCCTGTGGAGTTTAAAAAAGCCATTTACAATGTTTTTGTAAGTATGCCCTTTGCAAATAGCAGCCGTTTTCAAAGGGGTAATTGAAGTGTGACTTAATCCTTGTTAGATGAGCGATATTCATGTCTAGAACAGAGGGCTGCTTTCTGAGTTCGTTTCTGTGTTACTTTTTTCATGCGTTACAGTGAAGATGACTGTAAAAAGGGTTAAAAGAAGCTTTGCTGGTAGTTGTGTTTCACGATGTGCTAGGTATTCCCTTGCTTTTTCAGCAAGATGGAGTGGTGTTCATTATACAACTCCTGATCCTAAACTTCTTTTTTTCAGGGAAATGAGAGCTTGGATGAGCGTGTTTAATTTTAACCCCATCAATAAATCTTTTGGGACTCTGTACGCTGCTTTTTGCTGCTTGGAAATCTGTTTTCTCCCTCCTTTTCTTGCAGTGGAAGCAGGGGCACCGGGCTGCTAACACGTGGACTTGGGGCTGGGATCCCATGGGTGACATCTGGGGTATCCCCAGCTCTTCTTCCCTTGTTTAAAAATAACCATGACGAAGCACAGAAAGCAAATCAGATGAAAACAGTGAATCAGATGAAACGGCAGCTCGGAGACTTCCTCCGCTTGCCAAAAGTACCTCAGATTTGGGGTGCTTTTCCAGGCTTTGGCACATGCCTGGTCTTAGGTGAACCCGGAGCTCAGCTGAGGTCTCGGAGGTCTCGCAGGTGGCTGCGCGGCGGCGTGAGGCCCCCGCGCCGCTCCCTGCCGCACTCCCAACCAACCTGCGGCCCCGGCGCGGGCCCGGCGCTCGGGGAGTTGTTGAGTGTCAGGGTTTATTTGCGCTGTTTTGACGAGCGCTGCCCTGGCAGGCCCTGTTTGCTCTCCATCGGCCCCTTGCTGTGCGCCAGCCCTCGCCGAGGAGCGGCTGCGCGGGGACCTGCGAGTTAAGAGGCTGGTTGACTGTTTTCCCGCGGATGCCGTTTTGGGGGAAAAAGGAGGCTCTTCTGGTCAGGCAGCTACTGAAAGTGCCTAGGGAGCAGCGCCTGGAGGGCAGGCATCACTTGGCTCCCCGTTGCTCCCAGCAAACTGGCTCCCGAGATGCACGTGGAAAACGCCCGAGCGGAGGGCCCGGCTCCCAGCGCAATTTTCCCGTTTTTCCCTCTTTTCTGCCCTTTGTCTGCGCTGCTCCCGCGGCCCCAGGCGGGCCGGGCTCCCCCTGGGCCGGGGCTGGGGGGAGCCGGGCGCCCCCGCGGCGCGCGAGGCCGCCCCGCCGTCTGCCCGTCCGCGCGGCGCCCGTCCCCGCGGCCGCCTTTGTGCGCCCCGCGGGCGCCGGGCAGGTGTCGCCGCCCTCAATGCGGCCCCGGCCCCAGGCGCGGCCCCGCTGATGGATGCCACAGATGGAGCGTGGAAATCGGGCGAATGGGCCCCCGCCGCAGGCCGTTTCTGAGGGCCCGACAAAAGCCGCCGGCAGAAATCCCCCGCGCACAAAGGCGGGGCGGCCTCGGGGCCGGCGCGCTCCGGGTCGCTCCCGCGGGAGCCGTGGGTGCCCTGCGCGGCGTCTCTGGGACGTCCTGCCTGCAGGTTCATCCCGCGCACAGGGCGAGGGGCAGCGCGGCGGGCAGGGGGCCCTGGGCGAGCTGCTCTGCTCGACGCGGCTCTTGCCAGTGTTCAGGGAGCCGGGGGACTCCGGGCACGAAGCGCCTCTGCTCCCCAGCACGGGGAGTTCTGCCTGCACGAGCGGTAGTTCGGACAGAGCGTTTCCTCGGGCTGCCAAATAGGTCAGCGGGGTTAAGAGACAAATAATTGCTCTTTAATTCTCTTAATGCCGCCTTCGGTGAAACCTCCCGTCTCAGCTGCCGCTCGGGCCTTTGCCCTCGTACCCGTGTTGATCCACACGTTGAGGAGGCGCCGTGAGCTCGGACGCGCTGCCCCGCTTGTGTGGAGGTGGGGAGAGGCAGTCCCAGGCAAAACCCGACCTCGTGACTGATGCTCAGGAGTACCTGAGGAGAGACGGACGTGCCCTGGAGACGGGTGGATGCTGCTCAACAGAAGGGTCATGGAGTGGCTCTATGAGCGAACGCAGCACTGACACTGCTCCTGAGAGACGGAGATGTGTTCATTTTGCGTGCTGGTCAATACCCCCATAGGCTTCTCATGTATTAGAAAAAAAAGTTTTTAATAGGAAAGGTAAGCACAAAAACTTCCATGAAACTAACAATCCCTAAAACGATTACCTAAGGACCAAAAATCAGACTGCAGCACAGACGTGCTGCTGGCGTTTCAGATGGCGTTGGTCTGATTTTAATATTGTGGATCAGATAAGACAAAGGAGCTCAATATTTTCAGTAAATCTGCAGTAGCCAGGCCTGGAGAAGGGCAAGACTGATGCAATCAGGTGCTTATACAAGCCCCTTAATTGGATATGCCTTTTCTCCCTACTTTAGCTTTATTACTTTATCACTAAAGGTTTGTATTTGTCTGAGACAAACTGTCCGGGACTCCCAGTCCTGCTTTGTTCAGTGTTGTGGTGACTATTTTGCCTTCTCATATATTGCTTAATGAAATCGAAAACTGCAATGAAAAGGGATTAAGCCTGGGCCTGGGTTCTGCCATGCCCTCTCTGTGCGAGCACGGGTTGCAAAGGAGCATCGCAAGATCTCGGTCTTTGTAAAACACTTACGAGAAGGGTCACTCGGGGCTTTGGGCTGGGCATCAGGCCCACGAGTGAGGGTGTCCAGGTTGGGTTCAGCAGCAGCACATGGATTTGCATGTGGATGCTACACGGGTGTGCTCTCCTGCAGCGGGCTGCTCTGCCTGTGCGTGTCCTTGGGCAGGCAGTTCCCACAGCACCTTCCCGCTCAGCTCCAGCCTCAAGCCTTATTTTTAAAACTTAAAAAAAAGTCAGAAACAGGCAAAGCCCGGAGGAGCCCATGTCCCCCGTGGGCGCTGGAGGCACCGATGTGGCCGTGCCCGCTGGGTAAGGACCCTAGTGGGACACTTGGGCCTGGGGCAGCTCCAAGGCTCTTTGTTCTCCAAGTCGCGTTCTCCAGGACCAGAGGTGACTGATGCTCTCGGCTGCACTCGAGCGAAGCTGCTACGCGAGTGAGAGGTCCCACACACGAGTGCTTTTCGCAGGGCACTGGTGCTGAGCTCTGCGGGAGTTTTTCCTGATTTTCGCAGCATCCTGGATCCAAAGTGCTGCTGGTGCCTGGACTACGCGGATAGCTCTTGTAGAAGAGCCTCTGGGCTGGCAGTAATTGTTCTTCTTTTGTGTCCAGAAATTCCTAAACTCTTCAGCTGAGGTGTCTGAAAAAGCCCTTTGTCCTTATGCTGCAAGACTAAATAAATAGATTGGGTGTATTTATTAGCTCAAACAGCTTGGGTGAAATTGCAAACTGTAAAGCAGCTACAAGTGAACAATGTGTGGGGGTTTAGCTGGAGCCTGACAAACAGCGGTTCCTCTCAGCTTTGTGTTCCCGGCCACGTCCAGACGGTCTGTGTGCAGGAGGCTGTTTGCAGCCGGTGCCAACACAAGCAGCTCGCTGGGGTTACGGCCGCGGGATGCCTGGCGAGCGCCTGCCCTCTTTAGGCAGCTGCCCTTGCAGGCGCCGAGGGAGGCCGGCCCGCGTGGCCCCGCTCATCCCCATCCCGCTCGTGCCCGCGGGACCCTGCAGATCCAGCACGGGTGGCTGCAGTCTGCGGTGGGAAGCCTCCCGGTAAGGAGGGATAAGGAGGAAATCGGAGATGGTGCCACCAGCGTGTTTCAGTGCTTGGTGTTGCATGTGCTGGAATGCACTCGCTTGTGTAACAGGAAGAGTTGAGTCAAACGGGCGACAGCTCTTTGCTTTTCCCACAGGGCTTCTCTGTGCAACGCGTCTCAGATCTTTGTGAATATTAGCACTTGTCTGGACTGTCCTAAGATGATGCTAGGTGGGCCTAGGGTCAGCTGGTAAGCTACAAAAGAGCAGAGATGTTTAAGTGTATTGAGATAAGCTAATGTGACCGCTGTTCATGGAATAGGACAAACAATGTATAGGACGGAAAGTACTTGATTATGTATGAGAACACATTTCTTAACTAATTCCCCCATTCCTTTGTAATCAATTTGATAATTTTTTCAGCAATGAGGTTTTAGGGATATATATACACAGAGGACAGGTCTTGTGCATGAGCATCGATGAGATGGGAATTTATGATTCACGATGTACAAATATTTCTTGTGCAGATGCATAGACTATTAGTCCATGAGCTGATGGGAAGGGCCTGCGCCGGGCTACTTGTGTGATCGTTTGGCACCAGGCAGGTTCTCCAAGTGTTTGCAAGCAGTTGCGAGGGGAGTTGAAGAAAAGAGCCTCCCCCTGAAACCTGAATAGCTGATATGTTCATACAGATTTCTGGTGGATCTTAAATATTCCTAGGTCTGGCAAAGGTGCTGAAGTGATAACTGAACTTTTCTTGATTGAGGAAATTCACATCATGTAATGTTTAACTCCGATTTGTTCCCCATCAACTTGCTTCAGGTGAGGGGATTGTTGCCAGTTGATCAAGTCTTTTCTAATTGTCAGCTCAAGTTAACTTCATCGCTCTCCTTTTTTCCTCTCAAGCCTCAGCCCCGCAGTCGGAGGAAGGCTCGGACATCGACTCGGAGCCAGACCTGCCGCTGAAGCGCAAGCAGCGCCGCAGCAGGACCACCTTCACGGCGGAGCAGCTGGAGGAGCTGGAGCGGGCCTTCGAGCGGACGCACTACCCGGACATCTACACGCGCGAGGAGCTCGCGCAGAGAGCCAAGCTCACCGAGGCGCGCGTCCAGGTGCGTGGCTCCCCTGCCCGCGGCTGCGCCCGGCCCCGCGCGCTCTCGCATGCTCCCGCTCCTCCGGGATGGAGGAAAACGGGGAGCTGCGAGGTGTGCAGCCTCAGAGAGGGCTGCAGCTGCATGCGGGCGAGGGTTTTCCAACTCCTTAGAACAAGAGCTGCTTTGAAAACAGCTTTGTGTCGTCCTGGGCAATTGTTCCATACCCACCATAAATATAACGCTGAGTTTAGAGAACGAGGTCCTCTCTCCCGGTTTGTTTATTTTGTGTGTTTGACAGCACTGTGCACGTAATCAGCTAAGCTGTGGTGCCAGTTTTTAGCTGTTTAACTGGTTTCGTCTGTTGCTGTTTGGGTCTTAGGCATTAATAGAGAGAAACATTTTTAAAAAGACAATGTGTCTATAGAGCCATGCAAGACAACAGGGTACCTGGGGCAGTATCCACAGTTTCCTTCCAGTTTAACCTAGGAAGTTGACTAGATTTAGATTTCATTATATCTTTTATCAGTTTAATTCAGAACAATATAACCCCCAAATCATTAGCTCTTCCCAACTTCAGCCACATCTGAATAGTCTGAAACAAGTTAAAGTGCTGGAGGAGCAAACCACGCTGCAAACTGGGACAAGCAACCCCAATCCCTGAGCTCTGGAGGCAGGCACACAACTTGCAGCTCAGCTGTGCTGCCGGGCGCCAGTCCTGATGGATCCAGACCTTCCTGCTCACTGGTTTGACCTGCCAGGTGGTTTTGCAGAAGACGTCACACCCCACCTTTAAGCGCTCTGAGCATGAAAGAAAAACAAATGGGTGGATGAGTTTGTCTGGAAGGCGAGCTCAGTGGGACGTAAATCTGTTCTTAATGTGTTTACAAAGTGAAGTAGCTTCATGTACAGGGTCATTGGGCTGGGAAAGACCAAATCAAATGCAGAGAATCAGCCTTGCACAAGCACTCTAACTTTCTATATAAGATCTATTAGCAAGGCAATCAGGATGTAGGACATATATTTTTGGGCTTCTTTAACTTCAGTGGAAAGATAGGAGAGAATGAAAAAGTCCTTGCTCATGTTTTTCTAAATCAATGACCCACAGCTAGTAGAAAAGCAGAGCATTCATTAACATAACAGCTGTCTTAATGTGGCTTTAACCCTGTGACTCTTTACATTCCTGCCCCGGTTCCCTTGAGATGCACCTTGTCTCACACCACTCCTATGATCTACAGCCTTGCAAATTCCCTGCTACCTCTGACATATGGATATTTTACCTAACCCAGCATGGAAGAAAGTTCCCAGTCAATCAGTGATTAAAATACCAGAACAAAACCTTTCTGGATTAGAGATGGGCTGGGGTTGAAGTGGGAAGCTGGCCTGTGGGTAGTTTCTTGGGGTACTCCATCTGTCCAGTACTCTTGAAGCCTGGCAAAGTGATTTATCAGTGGATTAAGGGATACGGGATTTGCCTTATCAGCATTCAACACTTCTCTGTAGCCCCCTAAAATAGGCACCAAGATAGGCATGAAATAAAAGACTTGTGAAAAGAAATAACCCTGGGAGGCTTGAGGTGGAGGGGGCTGACTAGCCATACTGATGTAGCATTAGAGCTTTTAGTCATCGTCCTTTTTTGGTAACAGTATGACAGAGATCAGAGATACCCGATTTTATGTGAAAACCTACACAAAGGTCTCTTTGACTGCCTACTGCTCAAGCATCTTATAAAAGAGCCAGTTTTGCAGCCTGTGTGAGGCGAATTCTCTTTCTCCAGAGCTTTTTCTGCTGGGGGTTAGCTGCAAGGACCAGGTTCTTAGAGCTGTTACATTGTCCTGGGAAGCTGTTTACTTGACCAGAACCAGATTGGCCTTGCTGTTCTCACCCGCCGTGTATAGCACTCGTGTCCTGTTCTGTTTTTCCCACCCCACCACCCCCGTGCTTCCCCTTCCCCTCCATTCCCTAGGGCAGTCCTCATCGCTCATGAAAGGGCGACTCTTAAACCTCCAAAACATTTATTTTCTCACTTTCCCACTGTTGAAGAGTGATCAAATGCATGTTTCTAAGCTGGTCAGTTGGTTGGAAGGGGGAAGAAAAATTGCCAACTGTGGGCTCAGATCAAACTTGGAACGTTTCAGCCCCTAAGGGGAATTTTTTGGAAGCTGCAAGCAACTGAAAACAGACACTACACTGTGGATATTATCTATGCACTTAATCCCAAGGACAAGAAAGGCTTTGGGGGGGAGAAATGTTGTTGCAACAAACTCCATGTTGCAAGAATCACAAGATGTGTAACTATAACTGTCACACATATTTAAGCACTGGGTATAACAAGGAGCTCTAAAGCTCCCTGCAATTCCTCCTGCAGGGCCTTTGTGCTTTAGAGTTGTCACTCTTTCCTCCATTTTTTAGTCCAGGAGGCATCTGAAGACAGTAAGCCCATTCCAAGGGTGCCTCATGTCCACTGTGCACATGGGAGCCTCCCAATAGTGAAGGGAAAGGAAAGGACTTTGTTGTGGAGCATTTGTCAGATGCAATTTGAAAACTCCAAGTCCCCAAAATCTAGCACGAAGCCCAAAAGAAAAGTGTCAGGCATCGCGTATGTGATGTTAAGGCATCGCATATTGTGAGCAAAAATGCAATGCCTCGCTAGTCCACTTTTAAAACTCATTAAAAGCTTCATTAAGTTGCTGTGTAGGCCCTTAAGGTCTCTGGACTATTTTTACCAAATCAATCCGAAGGCTAATTCTAGAAGTGAAAATTTCCCCACTGTAGATAAAGATCAAAGACCTTCTCTGAGCTTCGGAGATGTGTGGTTACGGTTTCTGTAACAACGAGCTCATAAGGAATGTTGTGGGTAGCATCTTTCTTGGCTACCTTATGATTCCCACATCGGGTTTATTTTTAGACCTGGCCGAAGCGGGCAGTCCTGGGCAGCAGTCAGGAGTTCGGTTCACACTGATGGGGGGATTATTTTATCTAGTCTTTGGCAAAGGATTTTTAAATGATGAGCTGGAGGTTTATGGAGGTTCTATGCTTGCCTTATTGCAAGGATGAGTTGGAGGAGCTGCCATCAGCCCCAGCCTGCTCATGGTGAGAGGAAACAGGTGCAGGTTTGCTTTATGCCTAGCAGAGGCCCAGGAGTTGGGCCCCTTGGTTGATGGGCTGACTAGTCAGACCCATCTCTTCATGGTCTGCGTGTTGAAGGGGCTGTTTTGTTCTTTGTGAACAAATGGAGGAAAGTAGAAAAGAGCTCAAGAACGTGAGTACATCCCGTTCTGAAAAGGCTCCTCTTGGACAAATCCTATGTTGTTTTGCTTGAAAGCCTCCAAAAGAAAAATGTGGTTAGTATAACAGCATGCCTGAAAATTTGGGCTGATTTCTCTCTTGAGGCTGCCTAGATGGAGTTTAATGTTCCCATGTCAAACTTGCTACGAGCTTATAAACTTCTTTGAAAAAGCTTATTGCAGCCTCAGTCATATAGATGCAGTCAATATCAGCTCAGATGCAAACAGAAGTCCTCTAGGCTCAGAAATCTTGAGTGTTGGAGGAAGAACTAAAAAAATGTGTGCTAAGCTTGCTGATATTTTTCCTTTGTTCCCCTCTGGTGTGCTGAGGGAAAAGGACGCTTTGCAAGAGAAGATACAGAGGAGAGAAGTGACAACTCCTTAGCTGTTGGTGAGCTTTGAAAACTCTGAAGTCCAGGTCTTAAGTCTCTTCTCAGTAGCAAACCAAACCTGGCGATAAGCGTTACGGGGCACACGGAGGAAGGAGGACTTGTGCCAGAAGGTCTTCATTAGCACTCAGCTCCTCTGCAATGCTTTGAGCTTATACTCCCAACAGCACAGTCCTCGTAGGAGATGGGATGAGGGAATGTGAGGCAGGTTTGCAAACACTGAGGACTTTTCAGCAGATCTTTACAGTCATTCTTGATGTGGTTTATGGAAAATTTATAGTGCCTCTTTTTGAGGCCATCCCTGTTGCACTGTATACAGGATTAAGAAAGCATGCAGCATTTTCTTTCTTCTGGTAGTTAACTCTATAATTGCAGGTTTTTTTGTTTTTTTTTTCCTTTTTTTTTTTTCCCATCTGGGATGGAGGAATTCATATGGGCAAACTGACCAACTGCAGACATGTGCAGGCTCAAGAAGATGTTTTAAACACTAGGGAAAGAAAGAGTGTTACTTGGACTGTCTTTTTCTGGTCCCTGCTCAAACAAGGGGCACTTTCATCTGTAGACGTATACTTCAACATGTTGCTCAATATTTTGCAGGAGTCCCCAGTTGTTTTATAAGTGATTGTGCAGGGCCGATGCAAAGACTTTTCAAACGAAACTATGGGAGTTGAGGACCTGGGAGCTGGCTGGGACACGCGGGCACTTGGGGCGCTTGCTCCGAGTTGAGGTTGTGGTACAGCTGGGGGACACTGGAAGCAATGGACCTTGTCCCCTCTGCGTGCGTGTGGTGAACCCTGCTCCTGGGGCACCTTCAAAATACTCTGCTGCTGTGTCCACTGGGAGCTGCTTCCAGGTGCCATTTTGGACATGCAGGTTTGTGGATTGCGGGTGGGAGAGTTGAGGGTGGAGGGGATGATTGCTGGGAAAAATAACATGAGGCAAGAGGCAAAGAAAATCTTTGGCTAGAATGTGAAGTGTCATCAACAATACATCAGCCCTTGGACTTCCTATGTTTCTGGCACTTGTGCTTGCAATGATCAGAACTGTATTTAACGCAAAATATCCTCTGGTTTCCTGCAAAATTCACATCTCCGATGTTCCATGCTGTTGGTTCAGAGATCTTTTTCCCTTAAAAGCACATAGAATGCACTGTGTCTGTGACTGGGCTGTTGAAATGTCAAGGCTAATTAGACCACTTTGTTTCCCAAGCGAATAAATACGTCTCTTAAAGAATATCCCATTGAGATCAGCAAAATAAGATGTTGGCATGATCAGCAGCAAACTACTTGAAAGAAAAATGACAATAAAAAGAAAGATCTAAATATTAGAAAATGGAAGAAGTCTATGAAGTCACCTAACCATTTCCTACCACTGCAAGTTAACATTTTATACTATACTGCTGACTGATCCCTAGTCAGCCCAAATCCAGACGTTTGGAAAACCGCATTCTCCAATACTTCCCTTAAAAGTCTTGTTACTGTCTGCCCTCAATCCATTTCTGTTTTTGAGTCCTTCAGAGATGTAAATTTTGGCTGGACACAGTAGTGGTGTGTTTCCCCCCAAACCAGCTCTGTGATTTGCCTTCCATCTTTGAGTGACACAGAAACCAGGGAGTCTAAAATAAACGTGCCAGGAAAGTGAGCATCACTTTCAAATGCTTAGGCCACGTAAACCAGCCCCATTTAGTCTCTCCATGCAGGCATTTGCCTAATGCCTGGCACAACAATTTAATTTATACATGTTAGATTAATACAAACAGAAGGTGCTTCTTCCCAGACAACTCTGTTTGTATAGGAATGTTGCATTTTGGGCCTCTAAAGTGCAGTAGTTTATTCATTGCTTTGGTTTCCACAAGGAATTCAAATCAAGCCCCCAGCCCTTATGGCTCTAGATTAGATCTCTCTTGTTTTAAGCATGTGTCGCTGTGAGAAGGACAAGGCCATGGTAGGTAACAAAAACTATGTTGTTAGAGTGATTGGAGATCAAAACTTCAGCAGCTTTATTTGTAAAAACATGATGGTGAGAGTTGGGGCCATTGCTGTGCTCATGTTTTTGATAAATCCTTTAAATGTTTTTGTCAGGGTAGATCCAACGTCCAGGAAAAACCTGTGATATGTGGATCAGGCCCCTGCAGGGATGGAAAGGAGGTGGCAAGGCTGGGATGTCTTGATCACTCCATGGAAAATTTAAACTATCCCACAGTTTAAGCTATCCAACCGCTCCAAAACATAGCTGCTTGGTTCCCTGTCCGGAGACCAGATTTCAAAAGAGTTCCGTGATGAATTTCTGGTCTACTCCTAAGTTGAAAATGCTTTGCACGTACATGGAATGTGGGCTAGAGAGCACTGGCCAGCACTGGGATCAAATGGAGGGCTGCTTTCCTTTTCACATTAAGTTTTGCACAACAAGGCTATGATGGATGGCTATTAGAAATACTAATTGTCTTGTTTCCCTGGAGAGGCTGTATTTGAAAGGAGAAGTAGGGTTTGGGAGCTGCTGTCAAACCATGGAAGAGGCTGCCAAGGGCTCCTAGCACTTAGGCTGATGGCAGATGTGCCCAGTATGGATTACTTATGTTTCTTGGACACTAAATGCTTTTGAAATACGATGCTCTTATTGCTAACGCACCTGTACAAAGTGTATGAAAATCAAATGTACCTAATTAAAACATTTGTAGGTCTGGTTTAGTAACCGTCGAGCTCGATGGAGGAAGCAGGCAGGAGCCAACCAACTGATGGCTTTCAACCACCTGATCCCAGGAGGATTCCCGCCCAGCGCCATGCCAACGCTGCCCACCTACCCGCTCTCGGAGCCGTCCTACCAGCCCACCTCCATCCCGCAAGGTACTAGCCCCTACCAGTCCTCCTCCACCCCACAAGGTACCGTAGCAAACAGGTGCTCGGGCAGCAGGAGGTAGAAAGGAGCTTTAAATCTTAGCTACGCTAGATTTTTCTATTAAAGGAAAAATGAAACAAAAACTCTTACAGGTGAGATTTTATATAGGCTAGTTACCATGTTCTCTCTGCTGCCTCCTTGAGATTTGGACCATTGCCCTTGGATGCTTTTACAAGGTCACACTCTTTTTAAAGGAATTTTGCAAAGCCCCAGACTTTTCCTCATCACTCCTGCTTTCACTATAATCCCTGGAAGAACTGTGCTGTGACCTGGAGCAGGAAGAGGGCTACCTCCAGCCTGCTAAGGATATAAAGCTCTCCCTACCTCTTGTTTTTATTTTGCTTTATTGATTCTACATGGTATATGCACACTAAAGATTCCTTGAAAAATATATGGGGCTGTTACGATTTTGACAGTGTATTTTATAACAGTGATTTGGTGGAACTCCTGCATGATTTAGCTGGCCCAGTTCGATACTTGGTAATATTAACAACGTACCCTTCTGTATAGCCAAGAAGCAGGTCCTGATGGAATTACAGTGAGTTAAGCCTCGCATAATGAATTTATTATGCTGGAAAACCAGAGGAAAAAAAGATGTATCGCCATGTTTCTCTTGCTCCTAGCTGTGTCTGATCCGAGTGGTACAGTCCACAGACCTCAGCCGCTCCCTCCGAGCACCGTGCACCAAAGCAGCCTCCCCTCGAACCCGGAGAGCGGCTCTGCCTACTGCCTGCCCAGCAGCCGGCACGGCTTTTCCAGCTATACAGACAGCTTTGTGCCTCCGTCCGGGCCCGCGAATCCCATGAACCCTGCCATTGGCAATGGCCTTTCACCTCAGGTCAGTCCTGTGTTTTCAGACAGAGGATTTGCTGTATACCCGAACGAAAGAGTCTATTCCCTCAGGCCACGGTATAATGAATTGCCAAATTTAAACCATAATGTATTCTTTATACAAGCCACATGATTTCAGTTTGCTGGTTTCCTTCTTTTTTTTTTTTTTTTTTAAATATATATATCTTTTTATTTTCTTCCTTCTACTGGCTGAATCAAGGCTCATAGCTTATTTAATTTTGAGTGGTTTATAATGTAATCATGCAGGCTTCATGTTTACATTTAGTTGTCAGGCCTTGGTAATGTACTCCCATTTTCCTGAAGCTCTGTGCCTGGGTATGAAAAGTTCGGGAACTCTGATCTTGGAGCTTTTCTGTGAATAAAATGTCTCCTGCAGATAACCTCATGGAGGTTTTCCAGCTCATCTAGGAAAACTGCAGGCGAGTTCCAAGGGCTGAGCTGTGCACACTGAGAGGAGCTCTAATCGAGTTAGAAATACATAAACCCGGAGTATTCCTGTTGTTGGGCAATGTGTAAACGTATGCATGCCATAATTGTTTTGCTAATTTGCATGATCTCTTTTTAGGAGATGATGTTAATAAATTGCCTCGATAATTGAGTGTCAAAAGGTTGGTTAAATTTTCCTACATGTGGCATGTCAGAAGTTGACATTATTAATCAAAGCTTAAGTAGATGAGAGTTTAGTTTATTCGTGTGAGCTTTGCCCAGGTGCTAGGAGAGAGATGTCCACTAAATTCCGGTAAGTCACAAAGCAGATGCAATCTATAATTACAATCGGGAATCTCTTCAGGGCTGAGAGTGAGAGTTTTAACAGCTTTATCTTCTTTCTACCCTTTTTTCCTCTCGGTGGTTAGAAAAACAGAGAGAAGCTCAGAATGACACAAATGAAAAGTGAAAAGACAATTATACTCAATTACACACTAATCACTGACTATCACCACTGCCTAAGCAGGGAGAGGGCATTCTAATAGGCAGAAAATGAGATTTTAATGGCACAAAGGGTGGCCAAAATAACGACTCGTATATCTTTGCCTCCTTCGTTTTCTTCAACTTGCGGTTTGCATCTCGCGAGTACAGTTCCTGGTTCCTGTGCAACGGTGATAACTCTGTGCAGCTGAAAAGTTCAAAGGCACTGGAGTTGAAAAGAATGAATAACAAAGGCAATGAAATAAACATTTTTGCCCAAAGGCAAAAGTTCATAAACCCTTTTTTGTAACAGTAAATGTAATTAAGTTTCACAGATTCCTATAGCATAGAGTGGGGTACAAAACTTTATGGTTTGAAACCTCAGGAAAAAAAAATACCAACAGAAAAACAAATGGTTATACTTCCAACAAGACATGAATGGATTTTGTTCTGAAGAATTCTGATTTCTAAATGCAAACCCAAACAAGAGCCATGACATTGAATTAGATGCCTTTTTTTTTTTTTTTTTTTAAATGACCAGATTCATAGTGTGCAAGTCTTCCACAGTTTTGACATAAATATCTTTTGGGGGTTCCGAGTTAATCTGTTAAAAGTAGTTAGTGTCAGTTTAAATACATGTTGGTTCTGGTTATAGAAAATGGGATCTTTTTTCTTTTTTCTTCCCCTCTTTTCACAAGGCTTTTATTGTCTGTGACACAGAAGCTGAGCGCAACAGTAAAGAAATCTTGTGATGTCTGGGCAAAAGTGGGACAAAAAAGCGAGGCCAGGTTTTTCCCCCCAAAGTCTTGCTGATTGGAGATTTGATATAATCAAAATGAGATTGCAGAAGAGATTAGACTACTTTAATCAGTCACTGTGCTTCTTTACACCCGCCTCTGTCCTTGTGTTTGGAAACTTCTCTTTTCCTTAGAATTCCGTAACCTTTTCCCACCCCCGTGTTTGGAGCTCCTGCCCTTCTCCTGCCCCTTTACCAAGAGGGTTAGGAGGGGGCTGCTCAGTCGACTATCAGGGAATGTACATGGGGCAGTGTCCCTACAGCCCTTGATCAGACATGGGGCATCTTGGCATTGGAAGGAATAAGTTGATGGGCTGATAAAGATCTTTCTGCTGCTCAACCAAACAAGAACCCAACCCCAGATAGTCATCAGAATTAGCAGTGGCTGCTCCAAAACAATTCTGGGGCCTGAATGCTGATTTAGAGACCTTGGTGTAAACTTGCATACCTAGCCTTTGTGTATATCTAATCATTCCCATCCTTCTTCTTGAGTGACATAACCTCAGAGAAGTGAATTCTGTGAAACAAATTTTGGGACATGAGTGAAATAACAGTTGTGCTTTGTGCCCAAAACAAGAGCTATAGATGTCAGTGCTGTGTATGTTACATTCCTGTGTGTAAAATGTGAGCTCATTTGGGGTGTGTTCCAGAGGATCTTCTTGTCAAGCTTCTTCAGGGCTCTTTGCTCCCCTTAGGAGTCTATGAGCTGACTGAGGGGGTGAAGCAGATGTAGGCAAAAAGCCCATTGCCAGTTCTGTGCGGAGGGTTTTCTTCAAGAGGAATGGGAATTTTCCTGCTGAGTGGGCATGTTGAGATGCTAGAAGTGTGCGTAGAATTTAGATGAGGTGGAAAGAGGGTTTTCCACTTGCTGGTGGGTTTTTGGCCACAATAAATCTGGGTGTGTGAGCAATTAGCATAATGTTTCCACCCATCAGTGTCCCTCTCGCAGGCAAGCGCTCCGGGTATATTGTGTGTAAAGCTGAATTTGCGGTGAATTATTGGGGGGTTGGGAGCAAGGTCTGGCACCAGAATGATCTGATAAACAACCCCCCGAACATCCAAACCAAATCTAAAGAGATTCACAGGGTCTATGAAGAAATCTACGAAGATTCACAAGATCACGCTCTTATTAAATGTCTCCCATTTGAGTTCAGTTTTTCCTGGTGAGGGTCTGCCACAGAGACTCCTGGGGTTGCTTGTTTTTCCATGTTGGATGCTTCCTTTCACACTTTGCTATTGGATACAACGGACAAAACCCTTGTTTAAGGCAAGCCCTGCGTAAAAGGGCAAGGACAAGCGGAAATCGCCGGAGTGCTGTAACTTTATCATGTTGGCCATGTAGTTAGGAACGAGAGGACTGCAGATCTGGGTCGGCATGGGGAAGGTGAGTGCTCCTCAACATGCCCATCCTGCAGCCCGGCAGTTTATTGGGAACTAACCCGGAGGAGCTCTGGCTGAAGGGCCACCTTGTTAACATTCAGCACTTCCCAACATCAAGGCAAGATCTGCAGCTCTCAGGATGACTGATGATGCTCCCTGTTCATCTGGTTTAGTCGTTACTGGCGGGTTGTGGTGAGAGAACCTCTCTCCCAGACCTACAAAGGCTTGGCTTTGCAGGAATGAGACAGTGATTAATGTCTCGGGGAACTGATAGCCGGGAGGGTCCTTGTTTGTATTTTATGGAAAAGCAACCAAACTGCAAGCACTCCGTCTCAGCCGGAGCTCTTTAAACATAATGTCAGAACAGAGATTAGTAGTGTGTAATATATGTAAATTGCATATTTTTGTGTTTTCTATGCCTATTATGCAGCTTCTTGCCTTTCATGCATACATTTATGGCAATATTGTATTCCTTTTCAAATTAGGTTTCACTCGCTCGGTGCATTTTCTTTTAACAAGCAATTGTTAACTCAAACTTATTAGGGAACAGCATCTATGTGTTCACAAGCCCGTACAGGACTGGAGTGCCATCCCCACTTCCCGGACTGTAAAGCAGAAGAGCGACTGTCAAAACGTTTATCTTGAGAGTGCAGGTGTATGGTCCTACTAGAGCAGCGTCTGCTTTTAGGACAGGAGTGGGGGATTTTGAACTGCTCCATTTAAGATAAGAAGCCTTTTCCGGCGTACATGGGCATCCCTTGACCTAGTCATGTGCTTTCTGTTAGCAGCCGAGCAGCACGGCCTGCCGCCCTGGTGCGTGTGTGTGTAATCTGCCTCCTGTGGGACACAACTTCTCCCCTTTCCCTTCACAGAACTTTGGAGCTCTACCTTTCCTTAGCTGCTTCGTTGAGTTGAACTACTATCTTGAAAGGCTGCATTTACAAAAGGGGAAGATTGAGCGTTGAGTGTTTCCAGAGAGGATCACAGCAGCCTTTAATGTACTTGACTGTTGTCACGCGATTACTGGGAGCTCAGGAAGAATCTTGATTAGAAATAAAATTCCAGATTTTTCTGCGAACAGTAGTAAAAATGTAAGCCGTGTAAAGGTTTCTTTCTTCTACTGTCAAAACA
Source organism: Eudromia elegans (assembly GCA_003342815.1). Taxonomy (NCBI): domain Eukaryota; kingdom Metazoa; phylum Chordata; class Aves; order Tinamiformes; family Tinamidae; genus Eudromia; species Eudromia elegans. The sequence continues at coordinate 2,249,257 of PTEX01000002.1, read as the reverse complement.
TTTCCCTGCCGGAGTTTAAGAATTATCCTGTAACTCTCTTTGGTGAGAGAGATCCTAAGTGATTTGCCTCTTGAGCCTTTTGAGAGCACTTGGTTTTCATTAACCTGAAGTACGGATCTTGTGACAGCTGTCGAATCAGTTAAGAGAGACAGGTTCATACTGTCTTGTTAACTCTGCTTTCAAGGCAAACACAGGAACCGCGAGCTAAACCCTTGCATTTCCCCATTACAGAGACAGAGGAAAAGAAAAGCAACTGCTAATTCCTTAATGTTCCTTCCTCTCCATTCTGCTTGCTGTCCAATTTCTTGTCCTCAGAAAAACAGATCATTTGGATCCAAGCCCCGCACAATGGGAAGCTCATGATCTTTGTCACATCTTTGTCAATATGATGGTGTTGGCTACGAGAGCTGTTCTCTTGATGACCCGAGAACATGAGACTGAGGTCGTGGATTTCTCTGTGTGCGGAATAAAGTTAACTCACATGATATTTCTCTGAGCACGAGATTCTTTAAAAAGGAAAAAAAAAAAAAGGGCAGTAAATGGAGTTTTCTGTGATTATTTCTATTTTTGGATTGTGATACAAATAGACCCAACAGTCTCATAGCTGTTATCTTGCAAGAGTAATCATGACATTTATCAAAAAACAACAAAATGGTGACCTTATGTTTTGGATGTCTCTCCTACCTTCTTTGCTCCCTCTTTCACCCAGGAAGGTTGATTGTGCTGCCCTCAAAAAAAATCCCAGATGTTTTACAGATAATAAACCCTGCCCAGAGATACACCAGAGTTTTGGACACTTCTGCAAATTTAAGCCAGTCATATTTTCCCCCAAAATAATTTGTACTATTTAGAATACCTTAGTGCTGAACCTTGCTGTGTTGATGAGTTCCAAATCTTTAATGAATCTAAATATTTGCATATTCATTCAATTGAGGATGGATATATGAATGAGGCCTTTGTCATGTGTAGTCACAGACACCTCACTTGAGTCGTTAATTAAGCTCTGTATTTTAGGTGCCCAAAGAAGGACACTAAAAATACCATAACGTGATTCAGTGCAAAGCATATATTGCAGTGAGATCTGAAAGAGCAAAGTTTCAATCTTAGCAGAGTTATTCTAGAAAGCAGTGTGTCACTCTTTATTCTTGAAAGAGGGCTTGAATGCACAAGACCCAATAACTTTCAGAATTAAGAATCGAATTCCTATTTCCCTAGAGAGATTTTTCTTGATTTTTGTCAAAATACAGGTAATAGCTCTCATGCTCTTATAAAAGAAAAACCGAATGCTGAGTCGGAATACAGAAAGACTTATCCTGGTCAAACCAGCAAGTCTTTTTGTTTGCAGACAGTGCTCATCAGTCAAACTTCAGAGGCCTGGCGTATATGTTAACGGAAGCTGCATGAGTAAACCCTTCCTTTCTGGTTGGAATACGAGGCTTGTCTGTCATCTTTTTTTTTTATAGACAATCTTTACTCAAGATTGCTCAATAGCTGTCGTAGGGACGTTTCTGTTTTGAATTAAATCTCATCCTATTTCTATTGGGAATGTGAAACTTAGCTTGAGTTCCATGTGGGGAGTCTTGTAAAAGCTTCACAGATCACATCCTCAGGCCGCCTGCCAGCAAAAATTTCAATGGTATGTTCAAATTTAGAAAATACGTTTCTTTTTTTGTTGTTGTTGTGCTTTAACTGAAAACAAAATTGGGCACTCCAGTGAGGGAGGGCAGGTGTGTGAGAGCCAATGTAACCCCAAGTTTAGGTTTGTTATGAGCTGTTAGAGGTCACATTGTCATATTTAAGAACTTAAGCTCACTTGCAAGCACCCAGAAGTGACAGCCTGAAAAAGTTTTGAGGTGCTTTCATATAGCTATACCTATGGAGTGTATGTTCATCTCTGGGCTTTCTGGTTTTGTCTTGCTATTTTTTTCATAAGCTTTTCCACGCAACCATAAGCTAGAGATTTACTTTCCCTTTGAATTAATTCAATAACGTTATTGAGTCCTGCAATTCCAGGATCTAATTTATCAACAGGTTGTGATAACGTGAAGAACATGAGTAATGTCCTGTAAATAAAAGCATAATTTCTGAAGGATCAAGTGATCCTCATAACCATCCGAGAGGAACACCAGTGCATCTTCTCGGATTTCGGTGCAGCTACTTCTGATGTCTAGGGGTGTGAAATCGGGATAAAGTCTCATCTGATTTCAGTATGTGGAAGGTCAGAGCGCCAAGATGTTCAGACCCGCTGTATTTGCTCCTGTTCATATTAATGGAGGGTTTGGTTTCCAGTGCTTGCCATTTGGCACAAAAAAAACCCCTTTTTTTTTTCTGTTTTCTTTATAGAATATAAATATTTATATAATGAACTAGCAACATAATTCTAGGATTCTGTAGGTACAGATCTAGGTAGTTAACTAATTTTAATTAACCTTCTAAACCCTCTTGCTCCAATGCAGTGAAACTGGCCTTTTCAAGTGCCTTTTTTGTACAGTATTTTGCTTTTGAGAGATGTTTCTACAGTGAAAAGAGTTAACAGCAGGTAATGCCATTCATCTTAGGAGGAGGCTGAAATTTTCAGTGTTAGTGATGAATGAGGGTATCTGACCCACATCTGCTTCCCATTAGAATGGAACATTGCCCTGACATCGTTAGGAGCATTTGTCAGGATTCCCTGGACAGAGCTTCTGTAAATTACATGCTGCAAATGTGTCAGGGTCAGATAAGAGGATATCATTAACTCCACTAAAGTTTACTCATGATTCTGTCAGTTCAACTTAATACGTTAACTGCCAACAATTTTCCTTGAGCTGTTTCATTAAATCTTTCATTCACAGGAGGGGGAAAAATGTATCACTGTACCCCCAAAATACTGCACATGTTCTTTTCTCATAAATCATATTAATTGCAGACATGGTCACAAAGCATATTAAATGCAGGCATGCGTAAATGAATTAAAACATATGAGAATTTTATTGTGCTTATGGTAGGTCCTACATCCTAAAATACCAACCGCATTAACAGGCATAATGTTTCATTTAAATGAAATAAGCTTTTTCTCAGTTTAATGGCCTTTATTTTGTTGATAATAGAAGTATTTTTTTTTTGTAATAGCTGATAATGGACCAGATGTTGCTTACACGTTTTAAAAGCTTTCATCATTGAATTTCTCCTCCTCTCTCTGGATTGTATCCTCGTCTAGGGACGTTAAAGCTGATTCCACCAGCTAGGGATATTTGGCCTAATGAATACTTGGGATTGCTGCTCTCCAAAAACATTTCTGTGGAGTTTGCCAGTTGCTGTTCAGTATATTCGTTTCTTTTTGTTGTTCCTAAATGCAGCTTTGTTTTCTAATAGCATATAATTTTATCAATTGTATGTGCTATTTGTTGTATACAAGCTCAAAGCCTCCACATCAGCACATCTGGGTGGCTTTTGTTTTCATTGAGAACAAAAGATATCATGTAACCAAAAACCTTACAACCTGATCTCTGGCATTTATAGGAGCTGTTCTGAGTAGTTACAGCAGCATTTGGCCCTAGCTGTTAGATCAGCCCTTGTTTTCCTTTTCTTGTTTGTTCTTGCTACCTTTTTTGGGACCCATGTCAGTGGGGGTGACAACTGACAACTCAGCTTTCCCAAGCTAATGCAGAACATGTTCTATCTAGAGGGTGTATGGACTGATAAAATTTCTTCTACTCCCTAATTATTATATTCAGAACTATATTGCTTCATACCAGCAGAAGATCTGACCTGCAAAATGTGAGCTTTCACGTGTCTCCTGTACACTGCTAAGCTGAGGATGCAGAGCTGGCCCATTAATGGCTTTCTAATTGATTAGGTGAAAGTCAGCTCTGCCCTTCCTGTAACTCCTTGTATGGGTGATAAGGTCATGGCACATACCGTACGAAAGACTTCTGCCCTGGGGCTACTTCCCTTATAGCTTTCAAAACAGACATGACCAAAAATCTAATTATTTAGATACTAATCAACTGCAGGATGATTCCTAAGGCCTCTGGAGGAGGTATTTCTGAGGAGATGGTTACTCTTCAAATTCAGTTTTCTCTGCCTCAAAGTATCTTAGAAGTGTCTGAGTTATTAGATGCACATGCACTTAATAAAAAGATGCCTAAAGACTTGTTTTACAACGTAGTTAATTTTAAATTTTTAAATGAAAACTCATTAAATGTTAATTTTAGTTTGTTAGAGAAGACAAATCTCCTGGAAGTTGGCCCCAGCCAAAACATTAGATTTTGATGCTACCAAAATTGGGGTAGTTTTTGAGGCAGTGTCTGATTCCAAGTTTAAATCTCAAGGCTAATCTCTATCTCCAGAACAAATGTTAAATAAAGCCTTTTTTTTTTTTTATTCACATCTTCATTGTCAATATTCAAATGATTTTGTTGGGCCTCTATTCTATTGAAACCACTAAACAGAAAAGAGGTCAGTTACTGAATGTATTATATTTTTTGAGGTAGTACCTGATCTATTTGCTTAACTTTGAAAACGCTTTTCTTCTGATATGTGTATTTTAAAGCAGTCAAAACCATGCTACTTGTGCCAGTGTAAATATTTTCTGAAGTAACAGTTTTCAACATAAATGAGATATGTAGTTTTTATGGATTTTTTTCTTTAAGTCCATTAGTGTTAATCTTGAAGGGTGAAGATTAATTCAGTCTGAAATAAACACAGATTCCAATTTAGCTAATACTGTGTCCTGCTGATCCAATGCCAGGTCATTAAGCATGCTAGATTTTTTAGGAGACGGTAATTTTCCAAAAAGATGAGGAAGATATTTGTTGTTCCTAAAGCGTGGGAAAAAAAGAGTAGTGTTAAATTTTAATACTTTTTTAGGATCCAGTTTGGAGGAGAAAAAAAATTGAGAGACCAGTTATTTCAGCTCTTAGGGGGTCGGCAGACAGTGCATAAAGTAGTAGTGTGAGTTCGCTCTGCTCTACCCCTTCCCAGCTGTGCCTCTTCTCCTGGGTACTGGAATATTTTGTTACTCCCATGGATCAATCGCCAGATCCCCTCCAAAATCATTTAATTTTAGTGATTATTGACCTCAGAGCAATTATTTGAGTGAGTTTTTTCAACAGCTTTTCTGTAGACTATACACAACAGCATGACTGTGACTGAAGAACTATCACCTGTTTCTTGGTCTTTTATAATCAAGATCATGAGGAACAAACACCCATGGAAGGCCATGTTGGGCCACAGGAGCAGCCAATCGAAATTTTTTAAGTTTTTGTTTTCCTTGTTTGTTTTGTTCCTTATTTTGCGATCTTTGTGTATCATTTGTTTGTTTTTGTGAATGATGTCCTTCTCTGGATTAGGTACCCAAAGCATCGGCTGCATAGCAAGTCTACTCCTCTTTGGAAAATAACTGACAGGCTCCAGTACGCCCGCGGCTCTGTGTGCAATACAGCCTTCATGCATTTTAACTCTTTGCGTTCTTACCCTTTTTATTTTAGGTAATGGGACTCTTGACCAACCACGGTGGGGTGCCTCACCAGCCCCAAACTGATTATGCCCTGTCCCCCTTAACCGGGGGTCTGGAGCCCACCACCACGGTGTCCGCCAGCTGCAGCCAGCGGCTGGAGCACATGAAGAGCCTGGACAGCCTGCCCACGTCCCAGTCCTACTGCCCGCCGACCTACAGCACCACGGGCTACAGCATGGACCCCGTCACCGGCTACCAGTACGGACAGTACGGACAAAGTGAGTACAGGGGCCTTCCCACGGTGAGGTACGACACCATTAACCTCCTAGCAGTGCTCTCTTCTCTGCTTGCAGCAAAGAAAGTCATGAGAATAGGTCCTAATGCCTCAGTACTGCTTCTCTCCAAAATAGGGCTGAAAGCGCTGCTGAGATAGCTGGTTGTTCAAGCAAGATTTCTGCTGCATAATTATTTTCTTAAATGATGTCAACAACATCTTGATGTTATTAATTGTTGAGACATGAAACCTGATTGCCATTAGGTAAAACATAAGGATTGTCCAAAATGAAATAACCACTGGCATTCCACTATTAGAAACACATGTTTTTAATGAGGTCAGCTCAAGAATCATTATAGTATATAATCCCAGATACATAGAGTTTTGTCAAACTTGTCCCAGGAATAAAAATATTAGTCTCTTTCCTTTGATATATCAGTATTAAATATGACAATGTCAACCTGTAGTTGGCATGGCCCCATGCTGTGAGGTTGTCACAGCATGACTTAAAAAGCTTCTTTTGCTTTCTTGCAGGTGCCTTTCATTATCTGAAGCCAGATATTGCATAAATGAACTGTCCACTTCAAGTTAAAGCTGGTCTTGTTTTCCGGTCTCACTCCAATGCTTGGATACGAGGGATCTTCTCACCACACTGCAGTCTAAACTGGGGCAGTCCCAATTAGAGAAGCAGGCTTGTTGTGTTCTCTCCTGTCATTGCTTTTAGTAGACCTCTTTGAAGGTTGGGCAGAATTATACAGAAGACAAAGGCCAAAAGCAATAACGAATAAGTAAATGCAACGTGGTTCAGTATAAATGGGTATATGAAACAGAGCAGCATTTAATATAACTGCCTGGTAAAACATTCCATTTTTTTATTGCTGAAATTAATGTGCATTGATAGGGACAGATAGAGAATTGTGCAAATCAGCCGAGCTCGGCCTACTCTGACTCAGCTGACAACCGATGCTGACTCTAGTCTAACTTCAAACTTGCCCAGCTTCTGGTGCGTGGGCAACAGAATCTCTTACACTTTACACACTGGAAATGGTCATCAAGAGGAAATGTCACTGTCCGTAAGAAGCTAGGATGAGTGCAAAAGCCTCCAGAGGAACCTACTGGTTATCTTACCATGCTTTTGTAATGACACTGTCAATAAATGTCACTTACAAGTTTTGCTTTACCAGCAAGCAAGATCTTGTGTAACATGAAACACAGATTTTTACCTTTTTGTATGAGGAGTTTTCTTAGTCCACGCTGTTTTGGAACAAACAAGGAAAAAAATCAACAACGTGACTCAGATTTTTCACAACTGCCTAACCATGTGCAATACTGTGTACCTCACACAAACTTTGGGAACATCCAAAGTCAAATAGATAGAATCAGAACTATATTTTTGCAGGTACTTTTATTTTTGCATTGCATAATTCCTGATGATAAAATACAGAACCATTGTAGAGTGCTGGACAACTAAAATCCAGCTTATTAATCATGATTTAAAGGTCATTTTCAGGAAACAGTACGAAGGCACAGTTACGTTTACATATTTTTGGTTATGTACAGGACTGGAACAGAAATGGTCCTGTATTTGATACATTTGTTTAAATTATACAGTGATATCCATTATAGAAAATAATAATAGGAAAAAAGGTTTACAAGAAGTTTGCATTGTGACATTTTAGAATGTCAATAAATTTGTGTTTTGTGATGTTGAGAAGAACAGGAAGATGGAAGGCGGTGTTATTTATTTCTCTCTATTCTAGGAACAAAGAGGGAGGCAGAACACAAATACATTCCTTCTAGAGTTAGGGACTATGAAGTAGTGAGTTAGATTAGGTTCAGTACAGAGATTAGTTCACACATTGGTCTTAAGGGTGACGGAAAAATGAAATGCTATCTTTGTGTTGCAGCCTCTACCGACAACACACGTGTTGTAAAAAAACGTCTTTCATGTAAAAAGTCCAGTAAATATTTACTATTTATAATGAATAAACAGTTATGAAGACTTGCAAAGCACTGATGATTTTGTCCTAAAATGTAGTATTGTGCTAAATACTTGGTACATTTTAATCTGAATATCATGAAGAAATAAACCATGTTATCGTCAACTCAAACTGTATGTATTATGTAAGTCTATTCTGCAAACACCCTAACGCTGTGGCAGCCTCTGGCAGCGCTCGTGTCTGGGTACTCCTAACGTGCCACTCAGCTTTGTGCTGCTTCATCAACTAACCGGGTGTTTTCCAAGCTATATCTGTACCAGTGCATCTTTCTGACGCACCAGGACAGTCTCGTGCCTTTGCTGGTCACCCGTACGGAAAAAGCTAGGATAGTTACATAACGAAAATAGAGGAAAAAAATCTTTTTTTCCCCCTTTAGAGTTATATTCCTTTACTGTGCTTTTAGCTGTAGTGACAATTGAAATGCAGAGGGTTTCATTATTATCCGCTCCCTGCTCTAAACCGTTTTTCTGCTTTTTAGTGTTCATTTGTGCCTTTTTCTTTTATTCTCTTTTTTCTTTGTCCTTTCTCTTTTAATTTTCTCTTCTGTCTCCTCTTTCTTTTTCTCTTGTTTTTCTTTTTTTCTTTTCTCTTTTCCACTTTCTCTTTTCTTTTTTCTATTTTTTCTCTTTTGTTTTGTCCATTTTTCCCCCTTTTTTTTTTCTCCCTCGCTTTCTTGCACACTCACTTTCTCACTTGCTTTCTCTTTTTCTCCCTCTTTTTCTTTTCTCTTTTTCCTTTTCCCTTTTTCTTCTCTCTCCTTTTTGTTTCTCTCTTGCTTTTTCTTTTTTCTCCCTCTTGCTTTCCCATACTTTCTCACTTGACAGGTTAATGTGGAGCAGCAGAGCCTGGGGATAGGCAGATAAGGAGAAAAACACCCACCAACTTTGTACGCAATCTTTGGAGAAGGGGATCTAGGATGAACGTTCCTTGGAGGGAATGAGGAGCCCCGGGCATGGGGAATAAGATGCTTTCTGATCTACGGGATGTTGTGGGAATCTTTGACTGATCCAGAAGGATTACTTGGGATAATGTTGATTCCTTCTTGCAAACCACAATCAAGCCTGAAGAGAGGTGTTTTTTTTTTTTTTTTTTTCCTCCTCATCTTCTCTGTTCCCGCCCAGAAGAATCCAAGCAGTCGAGAGTCCAGCACAGGGCTACGAGGATGATCAGGGGCTTGGAATATCTGCCCTACGAGGAAATGCTGAGAGAGCTGGGCTTATTCAGCCTTGAGAAGAGAAGGCTGAGAGGGGACCCGATCAGGGTCTCTAAGTACTTCAAGAGAGGGAGTGAGCAGGTTGTGGTCGGTCTCTTTTCAGTGGTGGCCACCGATGGGATTAGAGGAAACTGAAGCATCAAAAGTTCCATAGGAACTTAAGGAAAAATTTTTTAACAGTGAGGATGACAGAGCACTGGAACAGGCTGCCCAGAGAGGTGGTGGAGTCTCCTTCTCGGGAGATCTTCAAAACTGGCTTGGATGCCACTCTGTGCCACATGCTCTAGGAGTCCCTGCTCGAGTAGGGAGGTTGGACTAGATGATCTCTAGAGCTCCCTGCCAACCTTAACCATTCTACGATTCTATGAATGTGCTGTAGGGATTAAGCCCCCAAAACACTGAGAGTGAAAAAAAGTGGATATCGGGATCCTTCCTCTGACCCATTTTTGGAGGTTGTGTATTTTGGAAGGAAATAGTATCAGCAACTCAACTAGCTGTCCATCTCATAGTTATGAGGATTGGTCTGACTGGGAACTTTTGAGAATCCTATATAATAATTTATACACTTAAAATCCTTCATCCTCAAAGACCATCAAAATACCCACTATGTGTATTCTGGCATATATTTATGCCAATATCTATTTTTATTATTGAGTATGCCCAGTTTTATTTAATGAATAAGCCACTAAATTAACTGTTTTTAACAGGCCATTTCCTGGATAATTCAGTGTATGCCATTTAAACAAAATCTAAGCACAAATGTTTCTCAGTAGTAATTACACAAGGTTCGCCACTGGATATTGCTGCAAGGTGTCATGTCTGCTTGTGTGACAAATGCTGTTGAACTGGATTTTTCTGCAGCTATTTTGAGAGGCCCAAAATGGGTAACTGAAGACACAAAACCACACTGAAGATAGCTGAATGTTGAACAGGATCTATGTCCTTGGAAAGCTTTCTCTACATATATGTGATATTAGTGACAGATTTTTCAATCCCTGCATTATGTCTGTGCAAAATCAGATACAGGAGTAAACTACCTCATTTTAATGCAAAAATACAAAGTTGCTTAATTTTGCAAATCCAAAAACATCCATAATTAACAAATTCCACTGTATTTTTTTTCAAAAGTAGCATGACAGACTACATGGTACAGTCTCTTTTGCATATAATTGATACATTTTCGTATATGTGAGAAAGAGCTTCTCTCATCAGAGGGCTGTTTTTCATTTCTAATGTGTAAAGCATAAACTTCTGCTATGTTAGTAACCATGAAAGTCTTCAGTGCTTTCTATGGGTAAAGTCTTTTGATCTTAAAATCTACAAAGTAGATTACCAAGAGGTATTTGTCTAAAATGACAAGAAATTAACTCAAAATTAATAAGACCATCAAAACCTTAGAACAACTTTTTTTCATAAAACTCTTTGTATTATTCCCCACATTAGTCTTTGTAAGAAAACCTGCATCCTGATTAGAAGATCCCATATTTAATTTCTTTTAGTTCTTGCAATGACCGCTAGATATTGCCTATGGATGAAGAAAAATGATCTGGAACAATGTGAACATTTACACTTGGTTGCAAAATTCTTATTTATATTATGTATTTTGTTCATAAACAACATCACTGCTAATTCACCAGTGCTTGAAAAAGTCTTGCTAGTTTATTCTCTACACAAATCACTAGATGTAATAACACTAGTGTCATAATAACACAACACACTGAATAACATAGCGTTATTCAGTGCACGCACCTACATAGAGTCATAGGCTTGATCTGAATCTGTTTAAGTTACTTTGTCTATAGTAAAATAATAAAATTTGGCATCTGTTTCTGCTGCTGCTGTGGGAAATAGTGGTTTGATATGTTGGCTTTTCAATTCTACATTCCATGGCGGAGTTTTGGCCCACATTATCCTAGGCTGGGAAGTTCTCCTCCATCAAAAGCAGTGAAATGCTTTAGGAGGTCTTCAGCCAGTGGGGCAGTTAGCCAGAATGGGATAGGGTTGAAATCCTACCAACAATTTATCACACAAGTGGGCTTCAAAACCAGGTTCTGTGCACATATATAAATGCATATATACATACACACATATATATATGGAGCTTGTTTCCGCTTTGCTGTCGTGTTTCCAAGAGCAGCACATTGCCTTGTTTGCATATAATCTGAAACTTCATTTAATGCATATATGTTGCCTCAGAACTAATGACCAAATGGGTTTATAATTCAAGGTGCCTGTGGATATCTCAGGCACTGTAGCTTTTTGACACACATTGTTTATTATTCAACTACTCAGGCAATGTCATGAAAAATCATAATAAAACTAGGAAGACAAATCACATTTGACCTCTACTGAATAATCTAATAAAGCTCGCTTGATACCCAAATAGGAAAGAGCACTTGCTGATAAGAGCAAAAGTATTGCTTCCTTGCCTAGGAATTGGAAACAGGTCAGAAGCTTTATTAACTATTCGGTGTCTCCAGCGTCAGTGCAGTTTGGCCCTTAGGCCACTAGCAAATTTTAAGCTACTGGTTTCTTCCCTCACTCATCTCCTTTCAGCACTCAGACTTGTTTCTTTTCCTGTGCTGCCTATAACTACAAGACTATGTTTTCAGTTCTTCCGATGCCTCTGCACAATTATCTGTATTTTTTCTTGATTTGATTTCTTTTTCTCCATATATATTCACACACATATATATATAAAATCTCAAATGGATGCATCCTATCTATAAAAAGTAGCCTTTCAGAGACGACGGTGCATGTACTCTGCACAGTTAATCCACAGGAGTTCATAATGTTCCAATTCAGCGGTGGAATTTTTCCCTTGAAGCGCCCTGCCTACACGAGCACCCCTGCAGTCCTCGCAGGACTGAATTCTGAAGTGTTTGAGGCTTTCAGACTGCTGTTTTCGTCCCTCCATGGTAAGTCGGAGGAAGGGGTTGTCAGCAGCTGGGAGGCTCTGGGGCTAACGACCATTATCCATGCGGGACACCGAGCCTGGTCTGGTTCCTGCCCCACTGCTGGGTCCAATACCCTGCGTGTGACCGAACTGGCCCTTTCTGGGAGCATGTCTTGACCGCGAGCCCTCAAGCCCTGGAATATGCACTGCTCTCCTGAGCTTTCTATTTACCCCCCAGTGACCATCGCATTTAAAGAGCACCTCATTGGTGGGCTTTTTCTGAGCATCAGGGTCGCACAGGCCCCTGAGTGACCCTGGCACATAAACGGAGTCCCTCTTTCCCTCAGGTATGTTCTGATCCTGTGGATTGCCATGGGAGGACACGCGGAGAGGTGCGCAGCTCCAACATGGTGCCTACCAGCTGGAGAACATGAGCCCTGAGTGGAGCAAAATGGCCACCGTTGGGAGGGAGGGTGCCCTGAGTGGACAAAATGGCTGCTGCTGGGAGGGAGGGTGCCTTGGGTGGACAAAATGGCTGCTGCTGGGAGGGAGGGTGGCCTGGGTGTACAAAATGGCCACCACTGGGAGGGAACCTGGAGCAGAACAAAATGGCTTTCACCAGCTGGGGATAGAAGGAGGGCGCTTTGAGTGGACATAATGGCCTCTACTGGAGATGGAGGGACCCCGAGTGGAGCAAAATGTCCCATGCTGGGAAGGGAATGAGCTGCAATTGCTGCAACATGCAGGCTTTCCCAAATGCCTGTGTGGATGGCACATGCTAGGGCTGAACAGCCGGCACAAGGGAGCTCTGACAGAGCAGCAAGGGAAGGGCCTCCATGGTGGTGCCTTTTGGCGGTACGTGACAACGCGAGCGCTTGCGTCTGTACCGGAGCTGCGCGGGGACTCCTGGGTCCCTTCCATGGCCCAGCAGATCACAGGTTCTCTTTCAAAACATAAACTCAGGGGGGTTCACTTGTTAGCCCAAAGCTTAAAAAAGAAAAAAAACCAAACAAGAATCCCTGCGGAAATAGACGCAGGCAGTAGATAAGGAGCCCCGTCTCAAGGCCATGTATATCCAGGCACCTTCACTTGACCTTGGTGCAAGTGGTAGGTGCACAAGGGCCAGGAGACAGCAAAGATGAGTGAACGGGACCATTCGGATCTGTGCAATGACAATTGTTACTTCTATTCTGATTCTGCTCAAATTCATCAGGAAAGATTAACTCTGGCAGCTTATGCAGTGACTAAATCTTGATATTTTTGTGGCTTAATTCATAACATAACTGTAAGCTGTTGCCCTGTGTTTGTATTTCCCATCCATTTCTCACATTTCCAAAGCATACTGATATGTGATCCTGGCAATTTAGCTACCATAATTGGCATTTTTCTAGGGCCAAAAGGAAACAAATTCCTTATCCTCCATACTTCTTTAATTTCTGAAAAACAACAAGTAACATGGTTAATCCTCTTTTTGATCTTTTCCCCCCACTTTGAGTTTTTCTTATGGCCTTTTCCTTTTAATCTTTTACGTTCTTTTTAATCTTCACTCATTGTCCCCCTGCCCCCACGTCATTTTAAGAATTCCGTGTACTTCCATCTCTAAAATGAATTGGACCACTTTGGGGAAATAGCTCGCCAGGATCCTGTTCAAAGCACCATTATGTACTCCTAGCTGTTCAGGGGGTGGGGAAGGAGGAAAAAAGTCAAGAGCAGCCAACTATAAAGTAGTGGTTGTTTGTGCAGCTTAACAGAGCATTAACGTGTTCAACTGTGTGCAAAAGTAGGGTGCAGAAATACCTATGCAGCACTGGAAACGGGCTGTGTTAAAGGGGCAGAAGAGAGAACGAGCATTTCCCTTAGGTTTGTGGTTGGGTCTCATCATCTGATGCAATGCAGGTGTGCATGGCTGGAGTATTTAAGGAAGGCAAGTGGAGCTGAGCTACTTCCCATTTCCCCCTCAGCACATCTGAAGTGGCTCTGCTTTGCCTGGTTGGTGTGATCCTGGGGGTAATGCTCCTTACGGCTGTTCAGGGCATGGTGGCACCACCATCCTCTCCAGGTCATACCTAGTTGCTTAGTACAATGGTACGTGTATTTGTTGATTTGTAATTTTTTTTTGTGTGTATATGTCTGTGGAGCCTTTGAGCTTTTCCTCAAGTGGTCAATGTTAAGACTACATGTTTGCCCTGTGTATCATCTTTTCTTATGTTGTGTGGGGGTCTTCTCCAAGAGTATTCCTGTAAAAATACTGAAGCACATGCAGTAGTGCCTTGCTCTGACCTGGAGTTATTTGTCTGATGGAGTGCATATGATTATTTTATGGTATGCTGGATAAAGAAGGTGTAGATTTGGACTTGTGGCTGGGTATGGAGCTGGTGAGCTGCTCTGGGCATGAAACCTGTGTGTTGATAAGTGTGGCCTGTATCGATGTAGTGATGTAGCTTCTAGACAAGGACCAGTGTGGATCTGGGTATTGGGATGATGGGCAGAGCAAGTGCAAGTCTTCATATCATCTTTCTGTGTTTCTGTGAAGAAGCAAAAGTGCTTATGTACCTGTCCTGGTTGTTTCACTTGAGACTATGATGTGAATTAAGCTCTGTAGTAGCCCCTGTGCCTCAAGAAACGGGGTGCTGTGGCTCTGCGTTATGAGTCACGGTGATGTGTGGCACCGCACGTCTTGCTCGTGAGGAACCCTCAGCTGTTCCCTGCAAGTTTATTTGTGTTTTTGTTTGGGTTTTGGTCACTAGTTTTTCTGTTGTTATGCATGGGTCACCTCTGCTGCAGGCACTCAAACAAGCCCAACCTAAAAATTCCCAGAAACTTGGCCAAGAGAAGTCATGCTTATCTGTGGCAGGCAAGAAACTCATAGGGATTACCATGTGTCCAAATTGATTTATGAAGAACTGCATGTGCCTTTTACTGAAGCAAATTCTCTGTGAACTGGTAGTTGTGTGTGTGTGTGTTTGTTTAATATGTTCTAGACAAGTGGCAAAACCTAAATGAAAATCCATTTCCAGTGAAGTATAAATTGGACATAGATCCTGAGAAGATTTTTATGGTTTAATGAATGTATCTTGTTCTTAGTTAAACTGATGATAAAGCTTTCTCTTCTTGAGTGGGAATATGAGCAGGTCCTTGGTCTGTTCTCCTAACCTCCAGAATAGGTGAATAAGATCTCTCTTATAATTTAGTCCTAACCAAGAACAGAATTTGGCAGAGCTCTTTATGGGAATTTTTCCTTGTTTTTTTTCTTCCTCCCCCCCCCCCTTTTTTAAAGGCTGATTTTTAAAAACAAACAGTTAAAACATGGAGATAAACATTACTTCTAGACGTTGCATATTCTATGTGTACTTATAGCATAGTCTGCTGCTCATATAAAATTACAGACTTCACTTTCATCTTTCTTTTTACAAGAAACCCTTAATGACAAATGCAGGCTGTTTAGTGATACTGATATACTGCAATCTTAGCATGTGAATTAGTCATCATACAATCAGTTCAGGGGGTCAGGCCTAAAGAAACAGTGCAGAGTTGGCAAACTGCTAGTCGGGTGATGTGCTCTCCACTTCAAAGTCATGGTGCTTACTCCCCAGAATTCAGATCACAGAGAGAAACAGCTGGCATTGTCGTTTGTGGCAGTAAGGCTTTTTTCTTTTTTTTTTCCTTTCTCTCCTTCTTTCTTTCATTTTTTTTCCCCTTTCTGTAGCAAGATAAGGTTTCACTGCTTTGTAAAACAACAATTTACTTTAGAGTGACCTAGCCTGTAAAATGCAATAGGAAGCAGCAATCCACAGAGCAGGGCTCTGCTATTATCGTGCAAGTAGACATGACCTGTGACCAACCACACTGAAGAAGACTTAACCCCCTTGCTCCTCATCTGAAAATATTCAGTGTAGTGCACTTGTCTGTGACAGTCAAGTGTTTAATTTTTCAGAACACTTTTAGAGGTGCCAGAATAATATCCAAACAGAATACTGGGTATTTCCAGTATGGTCTGTATTTGTGGTGGCATGCAGTTACAAACTGCTAGCCTTAATACTTACCCACTGCACAATAGTTTACATGTAAAACTTCCAGTTTGAGCTTTGGGGCTTTCCTATTTGTGTTGAGAGTTAATAGTTTATATTTAATTTAAAGGTAAGAAGCTGATAACGCTTCAGTACTTAGATTCAACATTAAGATTAGATGCAACACCACATTTTCTTTTTTTTTCTTCTTTCCATAAATGCTGGATTACTCAATAGGTTGGCTGTTTATTTTGATGGCTTTTTCCTTAGGGACTGTATGGAAAGGTGTCAGAATCTGGGCCTGTTTTTTGGATGGTGAGAGAAAGCGTTTAGAAAGGGTACTTAGAGATGCCTGTCTGAAAATGTGTGAGATTGTTTATTTACATGCTTCCAATTGGAGACAGGCTGAAGAAGCACCTTCTTGAACTTTCCTGTTTTTGTTGTTGTTGATTTGTTTTTTATTTTTGTTTTTTTTCTTCTCCAAACCCTTATGTCTCACTGGTGCCTTTAAAATCGCTTTGCTTGGTGTCCTGAACAGATCTGTTCCCCAAATGTAGACGGGGCAGGAGGGTAAAGGGTGAGGGAGGTTGGGGACTGCACTGTAGAGGAACCTGGCAGATGCATCCTGCAAGTATTTGCTCCATTATTGGAATTATTAATAGACTTAGCTTCACTGGCAAGGCAGCCTTATCGGCCAAATGCCTCATTATCAAATGACTGTGACCCAAAAAGTGCTGAACGGCATTCCTTACCAAAAGAGGCAAGGCTCCCAGGCCAGATGCAGCTCCTGTTAAAGCCAGGGGAGCTTCCCACTCCGGCAAGAGGTTGCTTGGGCCCCCAAGATGCTTGCTCCCTTCGGCGCTTTCTGATGTGCTTTTTAATTCCCCAACATGAACCGAACAGCTTTAGCTTCTCTCATCTCGCAATGTGTTCTGCAACTTCTGGAAAGGAACCTGGACACAAGGAAAAACGCTACGGAACAAAAAGAGCCACAATACAAACCATATGACAACGCCTATTTCTTCATTCTCTTTGTCATGTTGTTTTACTCTTTCCTGGCGTTAACTGTCTTCTTTGGTTATGTCCGCTCGAAGAAAGCCATTTCAAAGAAAGATCCTTACGAGGAGTTCATTGAGGATAGGAACCAAAATAAGAAGTGGAACTTGACCCGGCCGATGGTGGTGAAATTTGACTTCGAAGAGGAAAGTATTCTTTGAACTCCTTAAACCAAAATACCCCGCAAAATCCACCGGGCTGTCTCCTGCCGGCACCTCAAGGGAAGAGCTGCACATTCATCTTGTTTGGCTGTGTCCCTCACAATAAGTCAAAGCATTGCTTGAAATAGGTAATGGAAAAGGAAGTTTCATGTATTTCTATATATTTTTATCTTTCAATCAATTTTTATGCTGGAATGTAGCTGTTCTAAGTATTGGTGAAATACTAAAGCTTTTAAAATGGCAGGGAAGTGACTATTTTTAGCTTTTGTTTATGATTTTTTGGAACAAGAGTGGGAATCCAGCCTGCATCAAGACTCTTGAGTTTGTTCAGGACCTGAACAGGACTGGTCTGTGCCTATGCGTTTACCTGCTCCAGAGGAATGCAATTGCTTCCCAGTTGTTGAGACCTGCATACTGGCGTGTACTGTCTCTGCGAAGTGCTCCCTTTAAATAGCAGAAAGCATTTTACCACGCCTAAACAGCAAATACTCTTTAACATGTAAATATAGGAAAAACTCCTCTTGTGTTCCCTCCCCCTCAGAAATTAATTTCACATGCTATGGCAAAAGATTCAGAAAAACATCTGCAAAATGTAATTAAAATGCATCTAGTGGAAAAACAGGTTATATATTCAGTGAATTCAGCTCCTTTGCCTTTTCTGTCTTAGATGTGTTCATTCTTTGCTGGTTTCTCATCTCAATTTTTGTTTCAGTCCTAATGAATGGTAACTACAGAGAGATCACAAACCTAACAGAGAAATGCGCATGTAGTAAATAGTGTACTGCAGTCCTGCACAAGCCTTATTGAATTAAAACATCTGCATTTTTTGTCATCTGGTTTATTCGTTTCGTCCTCTTTAATGAAGTGGGTTTTAATAGAATGGCAGTTTCTATTATTTTCATTAGGAAGTGTATCCGTGCTTAGTATAGGAGTGCTCCCTGCTTTGTGATACTGTGTGTGCAGTACGACACACGGCTTTGATAGCACACATGCATGTTCTTTTGACACTCTCATTTGTCTATTGCCTCTCAATTTATAGTCCTGGCTAGTGATAGAACCACTTAAATAAGTTACATGGGCATCACCCGCTTGCCTTGTGGAAGCAGCTGATGTGCAGAGGGCTCTGTGAGCACAGCAGTTGCTTTGGGGTGGTAGGTAGGCTCTGTGCTTCTTGAATATGCAGTTAAAAACAGAGCAGAGCAAATAAGCTTTTGTGATTTTTGCTTTTCTGTTGTAGTTGAACTGAGATGTGAAGAATTTTTAAGTATGTGGAATTCATTGTAAATTGACTGTTTCGGGATTGTGCAGATCTTCAGTTCTTTGAAGATGTAGGGAAAAAAAGCTTTTTATATTTTCAGCCTGGTGTGAGTCATCAGATGCTGTTCCTGTTGACTGCTCGGGCATGTAAATGTCTGGTGTGAGCATGGGGAGGGTTACTCTCTGCAAAACCTTCTTCACATGAAACACTTAAATTTATTTCCTATCATTTTGTTTAAGTGCAAGTGTGGGTTATGTGCAGAAAATTGACAGGGAAATACATGAAAATAAGTGTTTAAGGGGTAAAAAATGTTCACAGATGTATTGTTTGCTGCATCCACCCAACTCCAGTTTAAATGGTTTTGACTATAGAAACAAGGCTAGCATTGTAGCTGTTATATAAATCAGTGTTTTGTCTATCTTATATGTGTCCTGGCTCCTTTCTCTAGAATGTTTGGAGTGAAGAAATGAAAGTTAAAGTCATCCGTGTTCGCTTCAGGCCAAGTTTGGACTGTACGAAATGAAAATCCCTTCTGGTTGACAGCCTTGTAGCAGATATGAGCAGCGGGGAAGATGTGTTGAGTGCAGAGCTCTGCAAGGTTATTCTCGTATCTAGTCCATAGTCCACGTTTTGGGTCCCTTGTGCTGTGTGATATGCCATCTTAAAAATTAAAAATCAGTTTTTGAAACTTCACTCCACTCATGTCCTTTATTTCTGTAAGCAGTTTGAGCCCAATCTGATAATTGCCTGGTAAGACAAAAGCAGAGTCCCTTGGCCATGTGCTGCCATTGTGTAGCGCTCTGGGCTTTTGGGAAGCATTCACAACTCATTTAACATGAAGACCACAGACTCTTCAAACAATTTTGCACAGTATGTGCATGGATGTGTGTACGTGCCAACAAGCTGGAGCTTCTTCCTGCCCTATCTCCATGAAGGCACCAGTGAGACTGTCTCTGTAAGTGCTGGCCAGGGGACATGTTGGTGACATTATTAGCCTATCTCCTACTATGTGTCAAAGCCTGTTTGTCACTCCCAGGACATCTTGCTCATTAGCAATAAACGAGGTGGCACTTGGTACTGCAACACTTCAGGTGTATCCTCAGCTTATGTTGTGTTCTTCTGAGTTCAGTTTGCAGCTCCTAGTACCTAAGAAGGTGAAGTAGAAGGAGGTAGAAGCCCTTTTTGGTTTGTGGGTTTAGTACAAGTCCTACCTGCAGCCCTGCTAGATGAATGCTCCTTCTGAGGGGTGAGGAAGACTCGTGACTCAGCTGAGTAGAAAGAATCGGGGCAAATAGAAGTATCCTGCCCTCTCCTTAGAAGGAAAGGTGACAAGCCACTAAATTTGGTCTTTCCAGAGATGTCTGTGTCTGCCCTTGAAACAGAAGGAGTGTGGGCAGAGGGGCTAGGACAAAGGCCATGCACTGTAGTGTGAAATTGCTCAGGCAGTTGATGCACAGCTTGTGCTTTGAGGCTTGTCCACCTCATTTTTTTTCCTCTTGATGTGAAATTATGATACTTGCATGGTGCTTCCAGAAGCTTGTGAGCTGTAACCCTGCCAGTCTCCTTAATAGTTACTTCAGGTTTTCTGCACATGAGGTTTGAAATAGGGGAATATGAGAACCAAAATAACCTGATCCTGGTATCCCTTAGCAGATGGGATAGCTCCTAAGCCATGGATTGTGAAGCTCGATTTACACCTCCAAGATGCTCGGTCTGCTGCAGACTGAGCACTGGCAAAGTTGGAGGGCAGTGAGAGCCCTGTAACAGCCTTAGCCCGGGCAGGAAGCCATATCACTGTGGGAACTGGGAGAGGGAGGGCATGTTTGTCTCAAACCCAGTTCTACATGGTACAAAGTGCCTTTAACTTCAAAAGATTCAGCAACATGAGAAGAGGGGGATTCATTAATTGGTTTGTATGCTTATTTTCTTCTCTGTGCTTACTGGTTTTCTGGGTGATGACCAAGTCACCTGCTGATCTTGCTTCCCTAACAGTAAGAAACATGTTATGGCAAAGTACACTGCGGATCTTGCTTTAGCTTCTTTGTCATTTACTATTTATTGTGCTTTTCCGTAGGGTGCTGTGGTGGATCTTCCACCTGAGGTGAGTTTGAGTGGTTTTTAGTTGCTCTGTTAAAGGCTTTACTGAAATACAGAGATGTTGCCATAATCATTTACCCTTTTGCATTAGTGCTGTAGTTCAGGTAAACCTGCCTGTGAGAGGCAGTTTCTGAAAGTATCCAGGTGAATATTGGCTTGTTCTTATGTGTGTACACACATGCATATGTCTTTTAGCATGTTGATGTCTGTTAATCCCTAGATGTCAAAAGATGAGCTAAAATGGCAGATATTTTAGACTGCTGTTTATGCTGGTGTAAATCTGGAGTAATCTGATTGGGCTGTGTAACTTCTGGAGTTTCCGTCCATATGAATCTTATGCTAGGGGTCCAGTTTGATCACATATGAATATGCACTCGCACATCCGGCTGCCCTCCTCAAATGAAATGTTCAGCTTCCATCTGGGAGTCTAAAATAGTTATTGCATGGAACCAAGTCTTCCTGAAGCCTGTAGGCAGCTGTAGACATTAGGGGTATTTATTTTGTTTTAATTATTCATGCATGGAGAACTTCATGGCAGTGACCATTGCTGCATTCCAGAAAAATTAAGTGTGCCTGAGTTAGAGCAGGCCTGATGCTGTGCATGTCTCTTAACCTTCTTTCCTCTCTAATTAGCATGTCGGATGCTGCAACCTTTCCTCACTTCAGCTGTGACATGCTTGCATGCGTAAATAGAGTCCAGCACTTTGGGAGGGGAAAAAACCCAACGAAAATATGTGGTTTTCCATCGAAGGAACATCTAACATGACTCTATGGAATTGTTCAAGTGTCCCCTGGCCTGAATTCAGAAGAATTGGGCTATACCAAAGTGTTCTTTAATCCATGCGCATGAGTTCAGTGGGTCTTGGAGAGCACATGCTTAAAATTAAACACATGCTTTGATGTTTTTCTGAGAGAACATGCCTCCCTAACCCTCACTAGCTGCTCCGTACCTAGTATGAACTTAAAGCAATCAACTGAGATGGCTTTTTGGGTGGGATGAGTGGAGATGTGTAACAGGAAATCCTTTGCCATGCGAGTAGGCTTAGTGAATTAATAGAGCTCATAGTGGTGTAAGTGGATCCTGTGGGTTTGTATCTAACGAAATAAACATGGACTTTCCAGATACTGCTACCCCCTGCTTCCCCACTGCAGAAGGACGTGTGAGCAACCCTTATTTTTTTCTTTTTATTCTGAAAAACTCTGAAGCTGCAGCAAGATGGGCTGAGGCTGGTTGTGGCGTGACTGTACGCTACCTTCAACTTGTTTTGAAAGTCCTAGCAACAGAGCTGTCTTTTCAGCCTGGGAATGCTATGTGACCCAGCACATGAAACTGCATTAAATATAGCTGCCCTTTGGCAGTGACCCTCCCCTTTGTAGATCCGCTTTCATCCTGCAAGCCGAAGGAGAACTGAGGGGGTCATAAAATTAACATGGAGATAAAAGATCCTGACAAAATGAGGATACGTAGCTAGGTATCCTCGTGTGTATGGGAAGATATTCAATGAGTGTCACTAATCCAAAGGAAAACTGTGCTCTTCCTGCTTTGTTCTGGAGGCCTGTGGTATCCGTGTGTCCCGATGGCCTCTCAGCAGTTCTGCTGGCACGGCTGCCAGCGTTTGTGGTGAACACGTTGCTATCGCTGCTTCGTTGTCCTTTGCCTCGCGTTGGGGAGGTGCTCCAGCTTGGTAACCTCTGCACCTGCATCCACTACCTGGTGTCACTATGGGGGTCACACTGGTACTGGTGAGCAGGAGGACAGAGAATTGTACAGACAAATACCTAGCTTGGGATAGGGAAGGCGCACTCATTTATTTGGGTGGGAAAGGAGCGAGGGGGAAAAATAGGCTCCTTTTAGTGTAAGGCACTAACTGCTCTCTCTTTTCCCCTCTTTTGGTGTGCAAAGGCACTCGGTGATCACGGAAATGACTTGGTCACACAGTGCTACGTGGCTCTATTTAAGTATTAACAGGAAGTGTTGGTGAAATGTTCTCCCCGCTGCTTCTCTTTTCTCCATCCTCTGGCACTTGCTGTTTCACAAGGACGGCTGTGTTTTGGGGAAGGAGGTGATCGTGGTCGAGTGGTGCTGGCAGAGCCTCTCTGGGGCTCCTTCTTGTTTGCTCATGGGTGCCAATGCTGCTTGGCTTGGGAGCCTGGTCTCCCCTCAGCAGTGGCACTCTTACCCTGCTGGGGTTCCCATCAGAGCAGCTCTTGAGAGCTGCCGTTCTGGAAGGAGTCACTTGAGAGATATGGCCTATCCCTTCCTAGCACCGGTGCAGAACCAGAAACACAGACCACTGCCTGAAGGTACCTTCAGAACTGCCCCTTGAATGTGAGGCAACTTGGGCTCATGACCGCTGAGGAGGCTTATAGGAAATTGGGTCCAACCATGGCGATTTTCTGTCCTCTGACCATGGGAGTCAGAGGAACGTGGGCTCCCTTCTCATGAACCAATTAGATCTTTAATGAGTTCAGCAGCAATGTTCTGAGATCAAGATGGGAATCTGGCCTTCCATTGCCTGATGACTTCTCATCTGTGTGGGAGTCTGAGATCCTGCCTCATGGGAGTCAAACTTTGTCATGGAAAAATCTCACCTGTGGTGAGGATGGTGTTGCCAGTGTCCACCTTTCACCAGCACACGAAACCAGTGTTCTTAGTGCTGAAATACCTCTCTGCAGCCTTGAATGCTTGCAGATAAATTATAACACTTTTCTTTTGCAAAAAACAAAGGAGTTTGTTCACCATGTCACTGGTATGTACCTGTCGTGTGTATTTTATCACTTGAATACTGGAAAGCTTCCATTAATAACAGAAAATAATTATTATAGGTATTTTGTTCTGAATTATTTGGCCCTTGGCAGAGGGATGAGATATAGGGCAGAACGTGTCGGACAGTGTGGAGGTTCCCAGACTTGGGCGTTATCATTTCAGTTATTTCATATCATTCATGGACTGTAACTGAGGAAGGAATTTCATCTGAGCTTTTTTATCTGTGTGTATTAGGCTTGCATCAGGACAGACCCCAAATGCCATTCATTACAAATATCCTACTTTATTCATAAAAAGTAAAATCTTTAGAGGTTTATGTCCATTATTCTGTTTGTGGGAGATTTTCATTTACTTTTACCTGCCTACATCCACAGCTGTTGCAAATCTGCCTCCTTTTGCTGGAGTTGGTTGCTTCCTTGATTTAAATCTGGTGTTCCTAATGTGCACTTGTAAGAAATTTCCTTTACTTTTTTTACTAGATCTGAAGTATATTGTGTAACACTAAGTACTCTAAACTGTATGTAGCCTTTGAGGGACTAAAGAAAACATTAGATCATGACTTTGATTTGCTCTTAATTTTTCCATAATATCTTGCAAAAGCAAATCTGTTCCTTTATTCTTGTGTCTGGATTCACAATGTGGTGTTATAGGAAACAAAGACAGAATGACAATTTTCATCACCCTTAGAAGGTAATTGTTGTTTTGTATGTTTTTTTTTTAAAAAAATCTTTTGTTGTTTGTTTTTAAGAACAACTGAAAATCCTTTTTAAGCTGGTCAGTAAACAGGACACCTGTCAACCAACTGTGTGCTGAGTTCCTATAATTTACAGAAAGTCTGGTCATAAAATGCTTAAAACTTTGGAGACTTGGGTACCACCCAGTGCAGAACAGATTAATTTCACGGTGTTTTTCTGCATTTGCACAAATTAAAAATATGAGAGTCTGTGCTTCATCTGTTTGAACTTCTTGAATTAAATTTCTTCAGTTAGCTTTGTGCTCAGGTTCAGTCGCTTGACGTTTCCCAAAACTCTCTTACTTCCTCCCAGTGTAATGCTGGTTGGAAATGCAGCCCTTTCTCTGCTCTTCTCTGCACCCTATTAGTCCCTGATGCAAAAGCATTTGTGTCTGTAACCTCTGTTCAGCACCATTTTTTTCCACTTGATTTGTAGCCTTGTTTGTATGTCCCAGATCTAATGTTCCTCCACTGCATGTTAGTTGCTGCATGAAATGCTACTCTTGGGGTACTTTATTCGCTATTCACAAATTGTTCTATGTTGGCATCAGTGTTTAAAGAAAGCGACTTGTGGCTTCAGGAATTGCTGCTCATGGTTGCTTTGGAGAAACCGTTCTTTGATTAACAATGGGAGATTCTCAGTGATTCAGCGTAATTGAATTCAACTCTGTTTAAATTTAGCTGAACTTGTCCAGATCTCGCTGGAATTCTCCGCTCTTTCTCATCCTTCTAGTGAGAACTGGTAAAACTTTTCAATTTTCATTTTCTTTTTCTGTAGAAAGTTACCATGAAAACAATACCTTTCAAACCTGTTGAAAAATGGAAAGCCCACAAGTGGAAAATTTTGCGGCACAAAAATAGCAATAACTGACAATAGTTAGACTCAAAACTTCTTGAGTCACATCTCCCTCTAGGCTGTAGATGTCCTGGATGGGGTTAGGCGGAAAACTGGTGACTTTGCCTGTAGCAAGTTCTGCCATTTATGAAACGTCTCCTTGAAGTTTCCACAATGATTTTAAGCATGCAATCCAGCAGAAATTATCTTGATTTAAAGTATCTCACCATTGCTGTGAGTGTGCAGGAAATGACCTGATAATCTTATTAATGACTGACCTTCTAGGTTGTATATTTTGGGTTTTCTTTATCAATTTTGCCACAAAGATAATTTTCAGGCGTTTTTCTTGTTTGCTTCAGTCACTTAGAATGAAGTGTAATCTACTTTACTTTTTAAGTGTTGCTTAAACTAGTCAGATTATGCACTAATGTCTGTGGTTAGGGGAGTGAAACAGGAACGTCCTGACAGCAATTAAGTTTGCTGCTCCTAAACAGCTTTTTTTATGACTGATGAATCAACTTCTAGGGTCCCGATGTCTGCTAAACAGATTGGTTAATGTCTCTACTTCATTTTATCAACATGATGAGAGGAATTATATTACTGCTTTTTAATATATATATATATATATATCTCACTTAGCCCCTTTTTCTCAGACTTCATAGTTTAGTATATAAAGGAATATTTTATTACTGAATTGAAAATTAGAATAGTAGTTCCTTGGAGAGTAGGTGCTGATGAGGAAAGTACATTTTTCTGTGGTCTGGAACACTGACTGCACCTGCTTGGTTCCTGAGGGGTGACAACTCACTCTTACTAGGGGCAGACCCTTTCTATATCCAGGAGCTGTTGTCTGGTTTCGTACTTAATTCGGGCAAAGTATTGTTTGATGGGCTACAGAGTATCTTGTGATTAGCTTTGACCAGTCTGAACCCCTGTCCATCCGTGGTGTGACAGGGCAGACCAGGGCAGAAGGTGGCCTTTCTAGAGCAGAAATAGCCTTTAATTGGCAGCTGTTACCTGTTGACAGAAATCCCTCGAATGGATCAGCCCTTTGGTACCTTAGGCCAAATAAAGACCAATTGGACTGACTTAGACTTTCTAGACTTTTCAAAATATTCCCCCTAAATGAAAAGTATCATCTTTGTTATTGTTCCCTTTTCTCCTCCGACTCATTAGTTATACTTTTTGCTTTAAGTGGAGAGTGGGAAGGCAAATACTAAGTAATATTTGGGTGTATTTTGGAGACTTCAAAAGTAGAGTATCTATTTCTTCTATGTTCATGGCATAAAGGAAGACTGATCTACTGCAGTGCTTTTTCCAGAGACCATGCTTAGCTCACATATACAACTTTTCCATTCAAGAACTAATTCGTTTTGGTTGACTAATTCATCAGCATTAAGTAACAGAGTCGTGTTTCCAGCAACACTTTCCTTGTTATAGAAAATTGGAATCAACTGTGGAAGTGTGGTTACTAAAGCTAATCACTTCTTACAGAGACTTTTTTGAAGAGTCAATGGGAAAGAGCTTCCTGTGACAATACAAAGTATTTTAAGTAAGGGAAACAAGGCAACTGGATTGTAGTTTAGAATCTGAATGTAGAAGTGCTAGTGCTCTTCCCTTTTTTCTATTTCTTGTTAGAAAGATTAGCATATAGTGGAAATATTTCTAGTATGAGGGTAGTGCAGTTAATGGAGGAAGAAACTTTTTTGTGGACCTTTTTAAGAACAGGTTAGGCAAACATGGGCAGGACTGGAGGCTGGGGATGGACCTCTGGAAATCCCTCTGGCCTCACATTTGCTGAGAACCATGTAATTTCTTCAGTTCATCTATGTTATGCAAGCTTGCAGCTGTTTCAGTTAAGAAAATTGTCTTTACATTGACAGGGCTTCAGCCTTGGATTCGGGGCAAATTCTGTCACTGAAGAACCATGAACAGTGACGTTTTCCTTGCAAATCAGCCTGGGGTTTAGGTTTTGTCATCTGAGCATCCAGCTGGTTTCTACCACCTGCTACTTCCTCCGTACAATAGAGGAACTCCAATTCTTGTCATCTCCTACCTGTTTCACTCTGTGACAGAGGTGGTTGTCTCCTGATGGCCTTCAACCACCTGAGAGCTGCTTGCTCGAGTTTCCTGCTTTTCACAGTTACTGCTGACCTGCTTCCCAGGGGGATGCAAGGTTCTGTTTCTTTCTTGAGATCTGAATTTTGGGATGTTTGATCACTGGTGGATGAATGATTTCCCTGTGCTCTGCCTTTTTGCTCTTGCTTGGGAATCGCTTGCTGCAATTCTCTTTTAATTTCACAGTCTGTCCACTTAGGCAATGTTTCTGCAAAATAAATTGATTTCCCTCATGCGCTCTGTGGGACACTTTTTGCTGAATGGTGTCATGTGCTTTGCGTGATTTTTGGTTTTTCTGTTCTTCAGAAAAGAAGGGAGAAGGTGAAGACCTCAGGCTTTTATTTCTCAGTTGCATCCTTTTCATTTTAACTCCTACTACTTGTCTTTCATCACTACACCACCCAAACGTGTTCAGGTCAAAAGGAAGTACTTTGCCCTTCAGTGTTTTACATTCAGGCCCTGTTGCAGAGCTGCAGCTTGTCACATCAAACTCCTGACGAGGCAATGAGCCTCTCTGCACTTTTTTTCTTTAGGGATTTTGCTTTGACTGTCTAATGTTGTTAGCTTACATGCCAGGAGAATGTATATAAGAGGAGAGAAACTTATTGACCCATTGAGTCTTGCCCT
>PTEX01000002.1:2128638-2221745 GCA_003342815.1 Eudromia elegans | reverse complement strand
AAAAAAAAAAAAAAACCCAAATCAAGCCATCGCATTGCAAACTTAAAAGTTCAGTTAATGGCTGTGGCCTCCAGCTTCTTCCACAAACATGGATCCAAGTCTCCTTTGAAATGGTCACTGTTATTTACATTTATTGCTGCCTATGTCAGTTCATGGGATATCTTGGCTACCTGGCAGGGGAATAGACTTTGTCCGATCTATTTCCAGTAGCCTTATCTTTAACTTCATTTGTCGTCTTTACAACACTGACTTAATCAAAATAGCTTACTGACATGGATCTGTCTGCTTCCTTAAATACAAATGTAAGCATGGTGCTCATAGTCAGAGAAGCTACTTTTCTGGAGGCGACTTTGGTGTTTATGAGTACAAATCTTCCCGCAGAGTGGACCTGAGCTAGTGGTGTTCGGGTGAATCCCTTGTCAGCCCAGCAAGCAAGAGCAGCATGTGAGCCAAGCAGAAGGGTTTCATAGCAGCTACTGCCTTGGCTCCTGGGGCTGATCCAGCCCAAGAAGGTGTGAGCTCCTCTACACTCGTGTTTGGAGGCCATTTATCTGTTGTCCTCAATGCATCACTGGTGATTCCAAGGAAAGGTGCAGTGAAGGAAGACCAATATTTTCTATTTTCTGCCATTAATTCTGTGTTACAAAGCTTGAACAGGAACTGTGTTTCCTCAGGGAAAGTCACCGATGTGATAAATCGGTGAGTGCCAAGTTCCATGGAAAAATGAGAGTTGTGTAGCTCTGAGGTCTTTGCACCTCTGCCGAACTTGCAAAACAAAAGTCTAATGAATGTCAGTTGTCTTAAACCAGGGATAAAGATCCAGGTACAGAAACTTGGGTTTCCCCTGCTCAGCTGTACCTATGTATTGTGGATCACAATTGCTGCTTCAGCTAGAACTATGGGCATTTTGCTGGGAGGAGAGAGAGGAAAGAATAATAAAAGCTAAGAAATTATGAATACAGATCAGCAGTTTTACTTGGCATTGTAGGTTTGCCGTACTGCCTAAAACTAGTCTTCCCTTATCTGGGCCAGATCTAGCGCATGTGAGAGGGCAGAGCTGCATGATGCCAAAGCAGCTAGGCTCAAAGGTCCAAGTAAGGATCTGACTGCTTGATTTTTGCTTTTGCTGGTTACTGTGCATTGCATTTCTGTATTTCAGGCAATATGTTTCCTATTTGCATAGTGTTTATATTTAAAACAATCATATCTCAGAGCAACAATGTGTACTTGCTTTTTAAAATATTTGTCTTGATATGTTTCCCAATTTGGGGTCCTGGCACATCAAACTCAATAGAATGTCTTCTGGCTTTGGGAAGATGAAATCGGCCAGTGATGTAATCTGTGTAATTGATGTCTCTTTCCTTCATGGCTCTCTTGAATTCACTGCTCTCTGTTATCTCTCATAAATTCAACCGTAATGGACAGGCAATGTAAGTAACTTTTGGATTTTAAGCCTTCAGTGTTATATGTCTGTAAGAAAATCTTTTAGGTGATGTAGCTAGAATAAAAGTCAATGAGGAAACAGAGATAAAAGCATCTAGCTTCACTGCGCTAGCATTGCTATCTGCCTGTAAGTTAGGAGAGATATGTGCATCTTTAATGTGGGGAAGAATCATTGCTTTAAAGAACTATTTTGAAGCCAACCTGTGCTAAATTAATTGCAAATACACCATTACTGGGGATATTCCTTATCCTTGTATATTTGAGCTCCAGGTGCTGAAAGAATTGCATGACTCAGATGTAGTAAATTGAACAAAGCAGTTTTCACTATTGAATGATTTGCCTGAGGTTGATATATCTCAGGGATAGCTGAAAAAACTTGACTGTGCAGTGACTGCCACGTTTTGGTGCTGGCAGCTTTTGGTCCTCTGGGTTCTTAATCTGTATCATTGCTGTTGAAATCACCCCTGATGCTTGCAGCTGTGTTGGCAAGTCCTGACAGGGAAGCTGAGGGACTGCAGAAAGTCCTGCCCAAAGCCAGGTCTCCAAGAAACAGCAAGTCTGTCCTGTTGCTGTCACTTCTAATCTATATCCCTGTTAACAGGTTAACTTGGGTCTTCTGGGTTTTCAGCTCATCTCATTTGAGCACAGCATAGACAGGGTCTGCAGGCTGACAAACATACAAAGAAAATGTAGCAATGAAGTAATACAGAAGATAATGAACTCTTCTTTTACTCTGTCTTTTCTAAACTTGTCCATTTAAATGAGCTAATGAGCTAATTTTTATTTATTTTTATCTCTTTTCTACTATTAATGTGTTGTAATGTAGTGCTTAATAATAGAAAGAATCTGCCCTAAGATGCCAAGAAGATGCTGCTCATTGTGGAACTGTTTGATTATGTAGGACCAGTCGTGCTGTTGGGAATGTGGGCATCTCTCTCAGATTTTGGAAAGTAACACCTGGTCAAGAGTAGTCCAAGGAATAGAAAGTGTTTCTCTCCTACAAATCTGCTATGTTTCTTTGTAAAAATTCTCTCATTAAATTTTGTTGTTTGTCATAGCTATGTACACATACAAAAATCCAGAGCTAAAACTATCTTCCTAGCAACTGATATATTCTATAAGATCTTAACCCTACTTTAGTAGCCTGGAATTTTAGGGAAATGTTGAAAAATATCTTAGGAAAAACAACAGCAAACAACACTTAGCAGTGTTGGTTTGCTAACTGGATGGAAGTAAAAGGAACAGATGTCAAAGTTATTATCTTTTCCGTTGTCTTTTTCCTTAGGGAAAATCCTAGTGTACTCTCCTCAGGAAACTAAGAAGAAACAAAAGTAGCAAAACTTTAGGGCCAAAAGCACAGCTCAACTGGTTGTTAAAATGGCATAGGTTTGTCAAAATCAGAAGACTCTGCTAAAGGAAACCTTCATTCAGGGGCTTTTCTAGAATGGAAGAGTAGTGAATGAGTGAACTTGGTGGTGGGACTGTGATGTCTCAATAGGCACCAGTCAAGGAGATGTTGTGTTTTCCCCTACTTTCCATTTTATGTTGCTAGAAGTTGGTGTATGACATAAATGCCTGTCTTGGTTTGCCCTCAGTAATAACCAGGGTAAGAGCTTTCAAAGTCACAGGTGAATGACCACGTGCAGCGACTGGGGACTCCACTGGAAACTGCCTCTGCGGTCCTGATGTGGTTCATCTTGTTTCTGGGAGTGTGGAATCTGCCCGTTGGGCCTCGTACGAGTCTGGAAACCACAAAAAGGCATTCTCAGGAGTGGCTCAAGACAAAGCCACAGAGCCATTGTATTCCAGAGCTAGGGCAATATTCAGGGTCAAGGATAGTAATAATGTGAAGGATGGAATTAACTGCAGGAAAATGGATGCAGTCTGGAGACTGAATACATTGTTACAGACTTAGCCCACAATGGAAGTTGTAAATTTAAGCTGTTTGCATCAATCCCATAATCTGTAAGGCTCAGTTATTACTTCTGATATAATTCCAACAAGATTATTACAAAAAGTTGAATTTAGTTCCAGTAATGTTTTTCCATAACTCAAAAGGAATAGTGTGCAGAAAAAGAACTAGACTTACAATTGTATTTAGATACTGACCAAAAAATCAGAGCAATGCAGATTCAGTTGTCCTCACAGTGTAAATCTGCAGCATCCTGGAGTTCCTGTTGAATGTGAACTGTTACCGTTCACATCCTCTCCTTTCGTTGTTGCTGCAGGCTTTGAAAATAAGTGTGTGCGCCAAGGGGTTGTTATTTAGAGCAGAACGCTTTCCACGGGTGTAATTCCAGAATGACTTTAGTGTGCTTCCTAACCCTTCTCCATCTGATCCTGGCACCTGATTTATGACAGCATACAGGTCTAACTTGTCTCTGATGGTCATAGCTGATGCTTGGCTGGTCATAAACTCCTCTTTGTGTACAAAGAGGAGAGAAGGAAAGTATTAGCACTCAATAAATTCTAAAATGAAGGATCACTATGAGCAACACTATCACGGATTTTGCCTGACTTTGAAACTCTTTCAGGTATAACAGTTCCAAGTTTTTTGATCTGAGAAGTGTGAGGGATCTTCTCCTCTCGAGTCCTGAGGTTTCCTAGATCTTGGCTAATTCACCTGAGCATGGGGCATGCAGTCTGCTGACTACTTTCAGAAGGGAATGGGAAAGAGCCAAAAAACTGGGAATTACATTGGCTCTTTCAAAGAGGCAAACTGCTGTTGTAGTGCATTTAGATACAGAGGTTGTATTATTTATATCTCAGAATTGCCCTTCAAATTTCCAGTGACCCAAGTCGTCAACAATTCTTTTGTACTTGAAGATAGGATTTTCGGAAGAACTTCATGGTGTCTCCATCTGTTCCCCTGAATGTCTGTGATAATACTTGCGTTGATTTTTATGGTGAGCACAGTTAGGTCTGTGCTGAGCAAATGATAGTTAAGTGTCAGATCCAGCAATCTGTATTATTTTTACACCATCCTCATACCTATTCAAGGGCAGAAGATTTGCTATTTAATGTGAAGTTTGAACACAAAAGGGGTGCATAACAGAACCAACATGCTAATATTTACTAAGCCATTGAGATGTGAGTGGAAGCAGTTAATTCTGATTGTTGGGCTGGGAGAACTACCCTGTGCTTGTGTAGCTGTACTGGCTGTACCCTTCAGAGAGGGGGAAAGGCCCTCTTGGTATGTGGCTGGAAAAAGGATCCGATACTCTGATTTTACTCTTTCTCTAGAGGCATTTGGAAGGACTTTCAGATAGATACTCTAAATATGATGATAAATTAATTTTTTGGAGACAGCAAGTGTTGTTGTTTTAGGCAGCAAAATGACCTTGTGAATATCATAGCACGGGCTTGTATTTATACCAGGGCTGTGACTCGGGGAGGCAGAAGAGCACCCGCTCCTTTTGGCCTCTCCTTAGCCTGCCCCACACTGCGGAAGATCTTCCAAGCCCTGGCAGCCCTTGTGCAACTCCACAGAATGTTTTCCTGTCTCAGTTTTGCTGATGAAGCAGGAAAAAAGTGAATTTTGCCTCAGTGGCTCAGTTGTGCTGACTCCATGGAGTCAATGTTCCTAACAGGAGGAGGGGAAATCATAAACCCCTGTGTGTGTCAGCTCTTGAATTAAATCCTTTTCCAAACCAGCAGTAGGCTTTGAGGATCCACACTTGCCTTTCAAGATGTAGTAGTAGAGAATTGTGGTTGGGTTTTTTTTTTTCTCCAATGACTTGGTTTGTGCCCTATGGTATAACTTGTGCCTTTTTCTGGCATAATTTGAAACCTAAGGACTCCCCTGTATCAGCAAGCTGCAATGGTGTGATGTAGTGCCGTGTTTCAAATGGTGCTGTAAAATTTTTGGTAAAAGTTTTTACCTGTGAGCTTAGGTGGCTTCAGTTCTGGTAGGTAAATGTGATGGATTTGCAATGTGTGCAAATTATTGCTGCTACTGAAACTCTTGTAATTGGACTTCGTTCTCTGCTCTTCTGAACTAGGAGGAGCTGAGGACACTCACTTGATTTCCTGAGTCAAGGGGCACTGTCCTGGCTGGCACATGAGAACTAGATAAGTCCCTAAAATTCATGTGTGTTTAATTGAGAGGGGCCCATCCTCACCCAACAGAAACAAATCCTGAGAAGTGCTGCAGGGCTGTTGCAGGTGTTTGCATAGGTTTAAACACAGTTGCAAGTTAAATCAATAACTGTTAAGGTGGTTGGCCATGGTCCTATGCAACCTGCTGTACATGAGCAGGGGAGCTGGGCCAGAGGACCTCCAGGGGTGCTTGCAAATGGCAACAGTTCTGTGAAGATCCTCACTGGAAATTGAAAGCTTTCAGAATAAGTCTTTGTGAGGCGATTTTGGTATTTATTAGAATATTGTGAGCAGCTGGACTCAAAAATGGGTGAAGTGAATACTGCGAGATCACTTGGAAGACTAAGCAAAATACTAGGAAGCATTTTTGGATGATAGTGTTCCGGTTCAAATTAGTGCGTGTTTTTTTCCGCTTTCCTGTATGGAAAAACTAGAAATTTTGTTGTTTTAAATGATTTAAAACATTTCCCATTAAAAACCTGAAATGTTTTGATTAGCTGATTCTTGTGTCACGGACACTTACATATACCCCGTCTGTGTATATCTTGTGGTCTGTGGGGTATTGCCTCTGCTGAGGACTGAGAGGGAAACTTTTGAAGGGATAGATATTGAACACTTTAGAGTAGCTCGTTAACGTTGCTGTATCAAGGCGTTTTAACTTTGCAGAGCGTGCATTTAATGGGAATGCAGCTTGCTCGTAACCTTAGATAAGCTAACGTGGAAATGGTAACTGTTCTAAGTGTCTGGGAAAAGTGGAGAAGGGACTCTGGGGAGAAGGAAAAACACTGTATTCCGAGTAATCAGTTCATCAGCAGTTGTACTTCTGTGGATTGCAATAGAGCTGCGTTATTCCCAGGCATAGTAATTCTCACATGACATGAGATATGCCCAGGGTAATAAATCCCAGCAGTCACGTTATACCAACACAAGAAATACTGCAGGTTTTCTTCATCTCAGTATAATTTATAGTCTAAAGTTGTCCTGTATTTTCTACTGCCGTCTTGGATATTTCCCAGCTCCATCAGCTGGCTGGCTGATTCTTGCAGACCTAAGGAATGACTTTCTGGTATCTGATCAGGAGAAAGTGTATATTTTACGCAAAAGAAATAAGGGGGCTAACAGATCTCCTCTTGCTAGAGAAATCTCTCCTAAGACCTTGCTGTGTTTTTCTCCTCTTCAGCATTTAAATCTGGTACCTATCCTGTGTTTCTTGGAATAGGTGGAGTGAGCTGGAAATCGGTCACAGCTGCAGAGACCGTAGTGCCCCTTGCAAGCAGAGGGGACTCTGTGCTTTCGGTGGGAGTCTGCAGGTACCACAGATGTGCAAACATCGATGCCTCTCGTGGCTGCCCAGGAGGAGCCGGCGTGAGGTCCTGGTCCTGCTGGTGGAAGGGAGCAGCTGGATCCATTCCTCATCCGAGCAGAGGTGCAATACGGAGGTGCACTAATAACTCCGCTGTGAAGCGGCATCGCAGGCGGCGCTTTCCTGCAGCAGCCGGGATCAGTCTTATCATTTTCAGTGTCTGTCCTGACTCCTTGTGGTCGGTAGAGACACTTGTCGTATATGAGCTAATTTTTCAACAGTGTTTTTTTTTTTTTTTTTTCCTGTACCATTGACCTTACCAGGAATTGCTGGGCCAGGGAGGGGAGTCATGGATCCTTACTAATGGTCATATTTGGTTGGCCTGAATGGGGATGCTTCTCGTCTGTGTCTTGGACAGTGCCCAGCCTCTCCTGGTGGAGAAGGCGCTGATGCTGCTGGATGCCCATATCAAAGAGCCCATGGCTGCATGGATGTGTAGGTGTGCATGTGAGATGCCAGCCTGGGTGAATCCTTCCCAGGACAATAACTCTGTGGTGATGTTGGCTGATTGAAGTCTTTAAAGCTCTTGGGAGGAAGGCAAGGGTGAGCATTTGTCCATCCCTGCAGAGAGGGGGTTGGTGGCACATCAGACCACTATCAGACCAATAATGGAATAGACTGCAGCCCTAGTGAGCTCAGGGAGGCTGAGGGAGGCAGCTGGCTTGCTTGGAAAGGGGACAGCATCAGACAGCGCGTATGGGAGCGTTGCTCCCCAGAGCTGTGGAGTGTGGGGGTCTCATCAGAACTAAAGAACCGAACATGTTGCTATCTAAGGAGGGTATGCAATCATCAGAAGATGAAAGGCTGGCAGAACATGCAAATTTAATCCTACACCTTCACTATAAAGATCAATTGTCACAGCCACTTAGTTTCAATGGTTTTGTGGGGAGAACTCAAAGGCATTTAATGTGAATCAGATGTACAAAAGTTGCATCTCAATAATTGGATTCAACAAAATCCTGGAGATCTTTTTGCATATTCTTCAGTGGAATCTGTCAGTTTGCCCAAGACAGGAAAAACCTCCTTCCATTTGAGAGCAGAAAGTGAGAGACAGACAGGAATCACCTCTGAGAAAGGCAGGAGAACATGTAGGAAACGTACCCATGTGCAAGTTTGCCTTCGGTGTCTGTGTGTGCATTGAGGTGGCTTGCATTTGTCTATTTTTTGATTTTGAAGGGGCTTTAACAGTGCCCTGAGCATAAATCGGTACTACTGCTGCAGGGACAAGCCTGTCCTTCTTGCCCGTCCCTGGTCTCCCCTTCCCACCCTCTGCTCTCCGTTGGGGAGGTGTGCTGCTCAAACACCCCGGTGCTGCACGCACAGCTTCCCAGGTTCATGCATCTCGGGGAGCACGCATGGAAGCAGCATTGGGCCCGGGGGTGAGGTGGCTGACTAATATGACATCAGGATTTAACCACATCTCCGTGGCTCATTAATGGTGTGTGGGAGTGGCAGGGAGCCAAGGCAGCTCTGTTAGTCTCCCAATGCTGAGGAGTGGGAGGTTGAGCAGTAAACCAGCATCTGGGATGGGCCATGGGCAGAGTGCCTGAATAAGGGGTTACAAACCTGCTTTAGTGTCTTAAGGTCCTGTCCTATGATGGGATGGAGGACACAACCTCTGCCCAGGAACTGCGGGGGCTGAGGAATGACATAGTTGCCCCTACTCATATGGAGAAGCTCCTCAGATGGCGAGAGCCTCGGCAGAGCTGGCTGCTCCAGCCAAGAAGGAGCAACTCGATCTGCCTTTGACATGCAAGGATGTGGTGCAGGAGTTTTGCAAAAGCTGTTTCCATTTTTTAAGGATACCTGTTTATTTTTTGATCTCTGACCATGTCTAGAAACTTGGGTAGGAGTTCTCTTGTTCTCCTGTGTGTCCCAGTCCCTTGTTTTTCCTTTTTTTTTCCCCCCCGCCCCCAATGAAATACAAGAAAGAGGCCCCAGAGTTTGTTGCTGCTGATTTTTGGTTTTCTTTCTCTCCCTCCTGGTCTTCCTCTTCCCTGTCTGGGGAAGAACTCAGTGGTGAAAGGACTGATAGATGCCCATTTTCCTGGGTTAGAAAATGAAATATCTGTTTGTGGAAAAAATACATATTTTCTAAACAAAATCTGGTTCTATTTTGGAACAGGTTGTATGCCAGACTCGGTTCCTGCTTGCCTGTTGTCTTCTGTAATGTTGTTGACTTGTTTGTTTGACCAGCTCCGTGCTGACTTTCTGATGAAGCTCTTTATTTTCCAAGTTGATGTTCAAAGAAACTTTCGATCTGAAACTTGAGCTGCTTTGAGCGATTCGAGCTGTTGCTTGGGCGTTAGGGTAATTCATGCTCTGATGTAGCCAGCAGCACGTGGAGGAGGCTTGACCCACCCAAGCACTCCCCAAAACACTTGTGTGCTCGCCTGTCTTCAAGCATGTTGATGGTAGTACTAAATTGCTAGAATGTGTTTGAATGTAATCATGTGTGTGTCTGTGTCTTTAGCCCACGGCATTGCCTTGAAAATACTATATTTTAGTACCTCTATGTAATTGTAATTCCAGGAGAGACACAAGAAGGGTTAAAAGTGACTTTTCACTGACATGCCGGGCCCTATAGGCAGCACAGGACAGTGTGTAGTAGAGGGGACAGACATGTCCATTAAGCTGATATAACTAGTGACGGGAAGATCTAGTTAAAAATAGAAGTGGCTGCTCAGGAAGGTTATTTGTGCCAAGGACTTCCAGGGGAGGCCAAGCAGCTTGAAAGTGACGTTGAACAAAGCAGAGAAGGCAGAGGGCCAGCACAGGACAGGAGGGAGCTCAGCAGGCAGCAGGAGCCGCAGTTGTGGCACTAACAGAGGGAGAAGAAAACACCTGAATCTCGATGGTACATCAGGTGTTAGCATCGGACCTGAAAACGTTAATATCTGAAATGACTCTCACAGAGTTACTCTTTTTTGAATTTTCCTGCTTTTGGCAGATGAATTTTCACAGATTTACATTTCAAACTGACCCTCCTGTCTTTACTGCTCATACACTAACACAGTTTTGCAAACTGAAACCAGTTCTGGCACTTACAAGAATTTTGAAGCTTTTGTTAATCACTTTTGCTGAGCTTATTATTTTTATGGCTTTTTTAACAGTTTGGTTTTTGAGATAAATATCTCTGTTGTGGTGCGACAGACTCATGATAGATGCTGTTTCTGCCATGCATTTTTTGAATGCCAAACCTCACCCTTTCAGGAGGTAACGCATTTTAAAAATACACATTGAAAAGAAGTCTGGAATTCAGTGAAGATATATGGACAAAATGTTTGAAATCACTGCATTAATTAATAACTAGGTAATATTTATAACTATATTATAGTAATACATCAAGAATAACCTGCTAATGTTGATGGAGTGGGAACAGAGGTAGTGAACTGCTAGGGGAGAAGATCAAACAGCACCATCTTCTGTTCAGATCTGGACTGCTACAGTGGTTATGAAACAGTTTGTTTCTAAAGGAATATTCTGACACTGCCCTAATATTTTCTGTAACAGTTTATAAAAACTTTCACAGAATTCCTAGTAACTGGTATAGAAATGTAGTCATTTTAAGCGGCAGTTATTTGCTCTTTTTGATAAGATTGGTTTTTGTTACAACTGCTAGCATTTGCCATTCAGAAATTAGGCTGCAGAGAAAGAGTAATGCTTCCTCTATATATTTAAAGCTAAATATATTTGGGTTAGTATAGAGTTATTTTCATGTTTTTAAAGCTTGTCTCGGTAATGAATTACCCTCTGACTGGCATCTGGGGACAGCCTTGCTGGGAAGTGCAGAGTGGGTCACAATTTGGCTCAGTCCCTTTTCTGGTACCATCTTTACTCCAGCTTTATGGCTGAGATGACAGAATATCTTGTTTTTTAAGACTGCGCAAATGCATTTAATTGTTTTAAGATGTATTTACCACTGTGACGCGGTGATTTTTTGTGGCAGATACATAGCTTCAGAAACATCCTCCCATATGCAACAGCGCCATAATGAAGTTATAAGGCACACATGGTATTTTTGAGCAGCTTTGCTATCAAAATCATGGTTTTCAGGATGCCCTGGGCTCTAGTGCAGCTTAATGGTGGATGAAACATTATTGCCAGCATAGGGTTGTTGCAGTGCATGGAAAGAAAGCAGGGGTTTGTAGGAGCCTTCTCCATCTGCTGCTTGTTGCTGTGGTTATCCTCACAATTTGCTTACCAAGGAGGGCCTTTGATTCGGCAGCTCTAATATCCGTTGATATTAGATAATATCCATTGTATTAATACTTGCTTTCAATGCTCCTTCCAGGACTGCTACTGTGAAATGTAAAGCCGAGAGCAAAGCTTAAAGAAAAATCTTGGTGGCTTAAATATGATAGAGAAACAGTATATTGTGGCAACATGTTTCTGATTCAATATTTGGAAAGTACTTCAGAAATATGTTTTCCTGCAGTGCACGTCATTGCCAGTAAGCAGACAGAGCAAACTTTGCCACTACTTTGTTCACCCAGAAAATATGGTTTGCAATATTATGGGTTACATGCACTGAAATGTTTTTAACTAATTTTTTCAACCAAACATGGGAGAGAAAAATTAGATTATGTAATTAAAGCATTTTTATTTTAGGCTCTTTTTCTTCCAGCTGGACTAGAAATAAAACGCTTTGGCTTGAAAGCAGTGTTTTGATTGACCCTCAGAAATGGTTTGCTGGCGATGAGGAATGAGAGAGGGTTCATTTCCATGTAAGGACGGAATACCTTCCAGTTTAGGCTGTTTTGTGTTTTATTTTTTGAGAAAACCTCGTGTTTGCGCAGTCCTGCTCGTGAGCTCTGACACGGTGTGAAGAGCTGAACGGAGGGTGCAGCCTCTCGCTCGTCCCCAACGTGCAGCGCTCCCGTCGCTGCCAGTGTTGTGCTCCAGCAGCAATCACAGCGAGGGGAAGAGCAGCGAACGTGTCCCTTGCATGTGCTTTTAAGAGCAGGTGGCCTAATCTCCACTAAATAAAGCAATAATTTCAACATATTTTGGTGATTACAGATAATAGTTATTCTGGTAATATTAGCTTTTTCAGGTGTGGCACCTTGTTCTAGGTGTTGTAACCTGTCGTTCACTCCTTCAGTGTGTTCAGATTTACTTAGTAATTGCTTTGCTGAAAGCCAGATGACATATTATTTAGCTGTCAACTTTACTGAAAATGTGCCAAAAATCTCTTAACCAAAAGTTACCCCATAAGCAGCAGCACGAACAGTTCTTGCACGAAACACGGAACCAGCCGCTTTTCTCCTTAGGTGGTTAATGCTGGGAAGAGGTTCTGAACCAAGACTTCTACCTTGGCCGCCTTGTTTGGCTGCTCTGAGGGACCTGGAAAAGTTTCTTTTAACTTTTCATTCAAAGAGTTGGCAGGAGGAGCTTAGAGGCATCCCAGAAAGGTTCTTCAGCTATTTCAGCTCAAGGGAAAGCATTTCCACTTGGCCCAAGTCATTTGGAGACTGCTAATGGTCAGCATCTTCTGGAGATCAGACCAGTAATGTTTAGGTAGGTTCCTTTGAACAAAGCAAAGAGCTGGGCAACCCCCTCTTAAACAACAGCATTATTTTATATATTATGCAGCTGGGACAGGTTTTACTGTAGATTAAGGCCAAAATGAAGCTCACACATGGATCTATGCTTGGAGGAGCAAGTTCCGATCCCAAGTTTGGGGTTGTTTCTATTGTTCACTCCTGAGCTCTAAGTGGGGTTTAGCAGGAACACTGGCCTATTTCTCTGTGTGATAAAGTGCTTCCTTCGCTTGAGAAGCATGCAAAAAGTCAATGTATCTGCCTCTGTTTCAGCCCTTTGTGGTAGGGAAGTCTGTTAATACCACAGCCCAGTTGGCAAAGGAATAGGGACTTGAAAACCACAGAGGAAATCTTGGGCAGAGTAAAGGTTCAGACGAGGTGTCTGGCATGGAAAGCTAAAGCCTTAGGTTTCCAAAGAGCTCTTGGAGTTTCGGCAGCCTTGTTAAATGCTTGCAAGGAAAGCTCTCCTCTCACTGTTTGGTGGAGGACGAGGCTGTTTTGGGTCACACAGGCAGCTGTTTGAGCTCTGAGGCTGTTTCCCGCTCATGGGAGATGCTCCTCGGGAGCAGGAGGGCCGGTCCCTGCACCCCGCGGGCACTTGCGTTGCGCACCATGCTGTGGTCGGCAGTGGGAAGCAGGGCTGGAAACTATGCGGAGAGAGGCTTCCCGTCCCTCCCTCCCGCCCCTCTGCCTGAAACAACTTGTCTGGCTCCATGTGTATTATTTTCCCTGCTGGAAAATGACTCCCACTCAAAACAGGATTAAGGAGGTTGGCAAATGGCGGATGAATTTAATTATAGGACAAACCAGTCATCCCTCCCCCAGGACTCTTGGCTTCGGTTGTCACTTTTGATGCTTACTCTCCCCAAGTGGTGTATGCTCCTTCTGATAAGATTACACCTTTTCTACTCCCATGCTGTTGCATGCGGGCTTCAGATAGCGATGGATTAAAATAAGTGGTCTGCAAAGCGCGATGATTGCTGCTTTGAACAGCACAGATGTGACATTAGGTAGAGATAGACCCCATCTAACTTCAGACACTTACTTGAGGTATCTGAGGTATGAGGAAACTCTTTTGCTTTGCAGAGAGAGACAAATTTGTCCAGAATGTTATTCAGGTGTAAGGACTGGGTCATTTTCTGCACCAATGTGTATCATCTCCTGACTACAGAAAGCACCTAGATTGATTATGGTCCTAATCACCTTAATCTGGATGTTATGTGTTTGGGGGGGATGGGGGGGGTGGAAAAAAGGCCAAGACCTTCCTCATGTAACAACTGTTGCATCGGCTAGGTTTGTGCATAGTGAGGTCAACAGAAGTGTCTGTAACGCGCAGCATCACTTTGCGATGCAGGTTTGATCATGTAAAGCCATGCAATGAAGGAAAAGCAACCCAGGGCGCAGGACCTGCTCGTAACTGGTAGCTCTGCAGTACTGGGCACCGCGGGGCCTCTGAAACACGTGGTTTCTGAGCCTGGTCTCTTGAGCCCGGCGTCGCGCTGGGTGTCTCAGCTGCTGATGGTGCTCGGGCAGCCTGAGCAGAGCAGGTCGGAGCAGCACGGGAACGAGCCCTCCCTTTCTTACCTGGGTTCAGCTGGGAATTGGGTGGTATTTATGCCTGGGGGTCTGAACTCCTGGAAGTTCCTGCCTAGGAAAACCCGTCAGGTGTTCAGCAAAGTGACTGGCAGAAGCCAGCTGGGAAGTGGCATTTTTGTCCCTTGTTTTCATCCTGGATTAAACTGGAATGGGTATTTACAGAAAGATATTCAAACATACTTTATTTTGTACTTATTAGAATATGTTCATAAAGATGACATGGGTAGCTGCTTGTAACATAAAAGTAAAAAGTGACATGTTGATCTTGTTTTAAAGAGAAATACTTCAGCCTTGTAAATTAAAAAAACAATTTTCAGGTTAATCAAATCTTTGATTTTCATTTGGAAAACCATTGTGTGCAGTCCTTTTGATCAGCACTAGCTGAGATTTTTTAAAAAGTAATTGTATTTTACGGAAAAAATATTTTAGGACAACAAAGTAGTGATGTTGCGGCACAGAACTTCTGCTATCCAACACCAATATGCTGAGCAGCAA
Source organism: Eudromia elegans (assembly GCA_003342815.1). Lineage (NCBI taxonomy): Eukaryota > Metazoa > Chordata > Aves > Tinamiformes > Tinamidae > Eudromia > Eudromia elegans. The sequence continues at coordinate 2,207,207 of PTEX01000002.1, read as the reverse complement.
GAGGAAGGGAAAAGCCCTTAAGTTCTTTGTTTTCATGAAAAATTCCATTTATGCAGTAATTTAAAAACAAACAACTCTGTATCTGCTATCTTCATTTTCCACAAGAGGACATACAGTATATATAAATCGCCCAACAAAGTGAATTTTACACTTGTAGTATTCATTTAGTTTTTATTTTAATTTCTAAATTGACTAATCTGTGAATGTTTAACATCCCTGTTTTAATGAGTGAATAATTGGAACAAAACTTACTTTATTAAGCCTCAGTTTGTTTATTTTTCCTTTTGCCTCATTTTTATCATCTATTTCCATATTTCAAACCAAATAACCACACTTCATCATATTTACACTCTAGTGAATGTTTCCTCACACATGGTAATTACTGCAGAACTAAAAACATGCAAGTTGGACATTTGCTGCCTTTCGCTATTTCTTTGTGCGGTAGAACAGCAGAAACGTGGACGAGTGGAGAGTTTCATGGATTTTGCTATGAGGAGGATACCACGGACTGGTGCTGACTGGTGCTCTGGACCTTGCTGTGTCTGGTCCCACCATTCCCATCCAACATTCCCTGCAGGGAGGTCAGTTTAGCAGCCCCTTTTCTGGAGCTGAAGGGAGATGGATCACTATTGCAGACGTTACCCCTGCTTCCTTCCAAATGTTCTTCTAACTATGTTGCAGTCATTCAGGTTGAGCTATAGATGATAAAATGAGGTGATCGGGCAGAGTCCACAAGTCCGTATCTGATAAAATCTGCTTTGAACTAAAACCATAGAGATGTGATAGGTTATTTGTTGGCCATAGTGATGAATTGTGTACAATGATCATAAGTGTTTTAGAAAACAGAACTTTAAGTTGCATGCTTGTACAAAAAAACCCCTATAAATTATATATTTTGCATCTTATTTCAAGTTCTCATATTATATATATTATAATCATTTTAAGATAGTACTAATAAGCAGAGGACTTCCTTTTCTGGGTTTTTTGAAACTGTTTTGAATAGAACAATATCTACAAAAGTAGATATTTGCAGTGTAAATTTGTGCAGTAAATTTGCAAGGAAATTGTTGGTAGATTTTTAGCCATGGACCTGGAGCTGTTTCATCTTGTGAATCACTGAGCCTTAGGAACAGGACTGGAATTTCAGCTGCCCTTTTGGTGCTCTATAGGTCTGAGGTGCCTAATTCCCAGCATTGCTGTAAACTTGTTATAGGGTTTAACCCCTTTTTAAATGGAGGTGGTAGATGTTAGGAGAAAGGAGTGGTTCCTTACCAAGCCTCCCCTTTGAAACCCTGTCTGTTTTTATTTCCAAGTGCTGCAGAAATACAAACAACTGAGATGTGAAGAGAAGGTCCCCAATCAAACTGTGTGATGCTCTGTGTTGCACAGTATTGCGGTTGGTAACTGGGAGAAATGCAGCGACTCAGTGACACTGAGCACGTTTGAGCTACGTCCACCCTGGTGGGAAGCCGGGAGGAATTTGCTCGGTGCAATGCACTGCATTTTTGGGTTAGGGATCAGCATCCTGCGGCTCTCCAAGGAGCGGGAGGAGCGGTCCCCAGCTCTTGGTATGCTGGGGCCAGGCTGCTCTCTAGCGTTCGGAGCTGCCATGGTGCTGGGGAGCGCTGAGCCGCGTGCTCCGCGTGCAGAGTGTCCTCTCCTGGCTTACGTTTGGGGCTGCTTTGATTTGCTCTGAGGCTGTCTTTGAAATTATCATGTGTTGAAACTCCTCGGCAATTTGTTCTGTCTCCTATCTACCCGCTGGCAACCTCTGACCCATTAGCAGAAGTTAAATCCTCCTGCCTGTTTGGAGCATCGCTGGGATGCGACTGGTGGGTGGAGGGTGTGCCAGAACCAAATTTTATTTTAAAAAATAGGAAAAAGAAAAAGGAAAAAAAACCCTATATAATTACATCAAATGTTGTCAGCACTTTTAAGTCTGACTGGAGAACAGGTGTCATTTTCAGAGCAGGGAATAGCAGAGACAACAGATTTTTAGTTATTTTTTAAATTGTTTTGTTTCTCAGTTTTCATGTGCTTATGCCTCTGCAATACTACTGTTCTACATGGGACCTGATCTATTTTGGTCCAAAAGTTTACAGCTGCTACTATGTTGATGACTATAGACGGACATGAATACTCAAACCCAACTGGGTTTCTCTGACACTTCAAGATAAGGATAAAAACGTGAAGCTTTTATTAAATGATAATCACCATGACCAGCACACAGACACTTGTATCTGATGTTCTGTTGTCCTGCTGTCTGGCCAGAGGGCTTTTAAAAGCTCTTAAGCAGAAACTAAGCTGAGTTTAGGGGATGAATTGCCCTCCCTCTTGTTCCAGCACATCCTCCTGCTCGTTCTCGTGACGCCCCAATAACTACTGAGTCACTGTGGGTTAATTAACTTGTGGAGGCTTCACATCATCCGTGGAGATGTTTCCTAATACCTCCTTGATAAATTTAGGCAAAAGCTGCGGGTTCTGGATCCAAATATGGATAAACAGAACAGTAGAAAAAAGGAGTGGCAGTGGCACCCATCCCTGTGAAATGTTGTCTAAGCTGTAATGAGAAACTTGCAGTGATAGAGATGTCACCGCCTCCCTAGGAGATCTCCTGATTAGCCTCACCACTGTAAAGCTGCTCCTAATGTCTAACTTAAGCCTTCCTCACTGTGAGTTAAGCCTGTTACTTCTTGCAGATGTAAAGAAGTGTTTATTCTCTTTCTCTTAGCCACAGTCTTTGCAGCAGCGTATCAAAGGATGTGTGAAGGCTTGTCCCATGTGTAAGTGGGCTTTATCAAGCCAACCATCTTGATGAACACTTACGCTGATCAAGGCCAACAGCCTTTATAATCCCCCTGGTAATTCTACTTATAGTAGCTAGTGTTAATACATCCTCCTTTGGAGATAATTCTGCATTATTTAATGGAAAGGAGACGTCTTTTATAATTGTGGATGGGTGTTCTTGTTTGAGTAGTATGAACCCAAATAGTAAAGGCAATGACTAAAATGATAGCCATGGAACTGAAGCTCCTTATCTAGTACTAATTAGAGCACTGCAAAAGTTGCCTTCGTACTTGAAAGCACATTGGCTCTTCTAGCTGTTTGGTTAGGTGTGTGAGAGCAGAAATATTTAGAGGCTAGAGGTCCTGCCTGATAGTGTAAACGTGTATAGGGTTCAGTCTGGTATAGGTAAAAAGAGTGTGTTAGGCTTAGGATAAGCCATGGAAACTTGAAGACTGATGTAGAAATGGATATATTTGTTTTGAGCTTGTTTGCTGACTGGAACATCAAATCCAGTGAGTCTCTCCTTTTAAATGAGTAGAGATGGTCAAACTCCAATTTGCCTCGCATGAAGCAGAAGGTTGGCGGAGTCCCTGGCTGCCCATGACCCTGAAGAAAGAGTAATTCCTTTCTGATTACTTCAGCAATCCGCTTGCAGGCTCTCAAAGATGTATGCAAATGAAAAATGTGAATTTCTCAGATACAAATCCCCAGGGAGGAGGAGGGTGGGTGTGAGCAGCCCTGCTCCTCTGTGTTGCTCTTGCGCATTGTTCCGAGGTGCTCCGGGCAGCCCAGTGCCTGCATGTGGAAGCTGACCGAGTGATTCCTGCTGCCCAAGCAGCCCCTGACAGAGGCTATTGCTGCCGACCCCCTTGCTGGAGGGACTGGAGCAGTTTGGCATTGATGATTGAGTAACGTGGAGAAGCGGCGCTCCAGGAGAGAGGAGCTGGGGAGAGTAGAGTGTCTTCACCAACACACTGCAAGCGTTCTACTGAAACGAGCCTCACTTCCCACAACACTGGTTCCCACGCGTGTTCCCAGCTCTTTATTTGCATTTTCATGGCATGACTGACACTGTGTGATGCTTATCAGTAAGGCTAACTCCTTCTCTTGTAGGAAATGAGCTCCCTGGTGGCCTCTCTTCAAGAGCTGGAAGGTGTATCTGATTCTGTCCAGCCAATTCACTTCACGTGGAGACCTGCCAACCTTACTGGTGTTTCACAGGGTAGGTGACAAATCTACTCCCTTACTGAGGGTGCGGGTGGTGTGGGGAGTCCTCCTTGCACAGCCTCTCTGCTGAGAGCCCCACTCAGAGCAAGCTCTGAGCTGATGCTTTTCATGAAACAGTTCCAATGCCTTGTGATCCGGGAAGCCAAGAGCAAAGGCATTTGTTGTATTGGGAGGCCTGGCTGCTCCTAAGCAGAATGTGCAAATGTTTCTCTAACGTTCCAAGGGTAAGACCTTGTGTGACTGAGAGGATGGCAAGATTAGGCTCAGGGGGTTTGTCTCAGCAAGTGTTCAGTGGGAAAGTGCCAGGAGGAAAATATTTACTCCTACAGTAATTAAGAAAGCAGTGTGCAGAAACTGTAAAGGTATCTGGCTTCTAATTAGTTCCAGACTTACCTGCCTCTTGACACCCTTGTCTGTCTATGGAGCAGGGACCAGGGACCCCACCTTTGTTTCACTGTGTGTGTCAAAAGAAGCAAAACCAATGCAGAGACCATGAAAGAGCTGTGTCTTTGTACTGAGGTTACAGTCCTGGTTTACGGTTGCTGTAACCTTGTAATCTTCTGCAGTGCATGGGGAAAAAGTATGGGCAAAAGAGGAGGAAAAGTCCATGCTATAGAATGAATATGGGCTATAGGGAATCCTGTTTCCTTAAGCAAACTCTTAAATACATTTGCAAATGTTAACTTCTGGTTTTGTTACGTCAATGTGCAAAAACGTCTAATAAGGAATATTCTTATCTAATGAAAGCAGTGGCAGTTTTCATGTTAACCTTGTTTTACCTAAAATGTAAATGGGTTTGAGGAGCAGACAGAACCTGGCTGAATTCATAAAACCCCTTGGACTCCTCTGTTTAAGCAAAATATATTTGTAAATAAGTTCACAGTGTAAAGTCTTGGTTTATCCTGGTCAACTTCAGTGAATGGACTTAAGATTATATCTTAGTTATACTGGGGGTAAAATCTACCCTCTAAGGGAAGGGTCTCACAGAAAGTCAAAATACTGTTTAAGTAGCTTGAAGAAACATACAGAATTTGAGCACCATGCAAGACTTTTATTCACTCTGGAAATAAAACTACCTGGAAGTTTTAAGCCTCCAACTATTAACAAGTGGCTAATTACTAGGATTTAGTGTTTAACTACTGAACTGATATTTTTATGAAGCTATTTTTCTTACACTAACGCAGAGTTCTAAAAATAATGCTTTTGGTTACATCAAACATCAGAATTCATAGCTTTTACTTGTTGCCTTCTTAGATATTTGCACATTAGTATCTTATGTTTTACTAGAGCATAAAGGCTGGTTGATTGAATTTAGGTTGATAGTGGTGATATTGTTAAATTTGCTGTTCAGCAAGGCATTAAAAGGTAATCCAATTTCAAGGAATACCTACAGCAACAAAATTCCGAAGGAGAGGGCATAGCCTTGGTATTTGGTCTTGCTTAAACTTGTAGACTCTGTTCTTATGCATGTCAAATACCAACACGCGCTGCAGTGAATAATAATGCTGTGATAATGAGAAATGAAATTTAGATGCTTTTTCTTTGTAGTAATTTGTACAGAAGTCTCATGGTGACTCGAGTGCTGCTTTTAATTTGAAACACACTTCTCTGGAAAATGTTATTGGCATGTTTAGCATAGTTCAAAGCTCCTTATATAAGAGGTAAGTTACTGGTTACTTGTTTATTGGAAGTCAGAGGTCTATCAGTGTCTGAGAGTGAGGCATTTCTATGGCGCTTTTTCTTTTTTTGCTTTGAATAATTTGGTATGAAAAGCCCCCTTTCCCACTTGTTTTGTCAAAGAAACTTCTTGACTTGCTTTAAACAGTTACAATCAGTAGAATTTCAGTTCATGTGTGAATTTTGTAGCATTATACAATGTTTGTCCTTATATATTTAAAAGGTGCAGTGCAGCAGACCATAAACCATGTGAGTCTGGTTTAGCCCCTGCATAGAATGATTTGCTGGAGTTGCACAACATTACAGTAACGGCCCAGGCATTGCCAGCAGAATTCTTACAGCAGAAATAGTTTGTGCATTTCCTTTCACTTGTATGCAGCACATTTGCACATGAATATTGGTGAGATGCAACCCTTGATTTTCCTATTAGATAACTGGGGGTTGGCGCATCCCTAGCCTCAGCACTGAAGCTGTTCTGGCAGTTGTTGCCTTCACGTTCATTGCTGAGCCAGAAATAGCATGTCAGAAACAACCTTCCTGCAGCATATGGTGCAAACAGCATCCCAGCAAGGCAGGGGCAGGTGAGTTCTGGTCCAGGAGCTGTCTCATTGCATTAGTCAAGTGTGATTTCATGTGAAATGCATGAATGACCTTTGGGCAGAGCATCCTGCTCCTGCACAGGCTGCCACCAGGTGATGGCTGCACTCACCTGCAGTCTCTTTTTGGGAGGCTGCTGTTTCCCTATTTCGACGTGTTAAGACAATGCTGTTGGACAAAGTTAGGGGCCACAAATGAGGATTCTTGCTCTCTTTTTTTTTTTTTTTTTCCTACCATCGACTTTGTGTGTTTAGCTGCCTCTCTGCCTATATCTGTATAAAGTGGAGTTAAACGTGCACTAAAACTAAATAGAGAAATTTAAGATTTGTTAGCAGTAGAGATTTATTAACCTTGAGAGAAAGGTACTGGAGGTGCTTATAAAAGCCTCTTTCTGGAGCATCTGGAAATGCCTGAGTGTTGCAAAGGACTATTTAGCAAGCTGGTGGTGGCTGCCTCCTGCTGCTGCCCACAGGGAATGCGTTTCTTGGAGAGCAGGGAGGCGGGTGTCTGCTGCACTATGAAACAAACCTGCAGTGCAGAACGCCCTGACAGCCCTGCCTGCCAGTTCTGCATCCTGGGCACACGGCAGGCCCATTAGTTTGGCCTTGCCTCTTGTGCCCAAAATCTCTGACTGGCTGGGGGCTGTCGGGAGCCTCAGCACCAGCTGCTTTGACCCCCTGTCTTCTGCCCTGCTGAAGTGCTCACTGATGTGGAGCTAACCTAACGCTATTAATTCTGTGCAAGTCTGGGTAAATCTGGACAAATTTGGGGAAGCCTGGGAGAAAGGATGAATGAGATGCTGCATGACCCTCTTGCAAAGGAAAGCTTATAAAAAGCTGGTTGTTTATTCAACCTTTCTCCTCCATGAAGTTGGCTTTCCAGCAAACGCTGCTAAGAGAGTCACCTCTATTATTTATACGTGTCTTTTTTTAATATGTGCTCTCACCAGCAACTAGAAATTGACTGTGTACTGGAGTGACTATTTCTCCTCTGTGAAGCTGAAAGATAAAATGCCGGGTTAACGAAGTAGGTCAGTGTTTGTTAGAGGATGAGAACATGTGGTCCCTAGGACAGCTAAGGAAATTCCTCTTTTTGAAAGTCTATATTTTAGAGCACCGAGGCCTTTGGCAATGCTAGTTTAGCACAAGTCCTTTTAAAAAAACAGCATGCTCTGGTACTAAGGGGATTAGGGTTGAGCACCCTTTAATGGACACCTGTGTAGAGAGCGGACCTGTTTGAAGCCCAGCATGGTGATTCTTTTAAAGTAATCCATGCAGAGAAATGTGCAGAGCCCTTTAAAAGGACTACTGTGCATTTTAACTAGCTAATCCAGGTAAAAGAATGAACTTTCAGCATGTAGCAAGACAGAAGGCAAGAGAAAGCAGAGGAGAAGGGTTGTGCTATATGGCTACATCTCTCTGTTACTGGTTTTTGTTCTTAGTCTGAATAAAAGCAAGAGCCCTTTGAATCACCTACCTGAAACGGATATTCAGGGTGCAGTTTCAGTGGGATTTTTGCTATGGCAATGGGATTGTGCATTTCATGGGTGTCAGTTGTACTGTCTCTGTGCTTTTTAGCTAATAGTTGCTCTCATCCCTCAGGAAATGAGAAACTTTGAGTGAGGATGTAATGACCACATTCACTAACGGAAAAGTAATAGAATTTTTGCTGACTGATTATTTTATCACCATTAATGTTTCCTTATGATGGTAATGAAACCCTTGAAATACCGAGCCGATGAAATGTTTTATGGTGAAGACTGAGCCGGTCTGTTACAGCGCTGAGTTTGTGACGGGATGGCTTCAGAAGGCTGGCACAGGGGACAACAGCCAGAAAACAACTGATGAAAAGAAGGGGAACACGGAAGACAAAGTCTCCGAGGCTCTTTCCATAGTTCCATTGTGTGCTGTAGTATGAGAAACAAATAGGAGCTCATTTGCTGCTGGTTTGCTCATGGTTGCTGCTCATTTGCCATCCTTCTGCAGTAGAAATAAGAGTCTATTTCTAAGGTTTTTCTTTTTATTGACATTTCCTGAAACAGATGCTGTTCCTCACCCTGTCTTTCTTTCTGCTCTTGCTGCTATACTAAAGCTTTCCTGAAGTGGAACCACTTCACAGATGTTGTGATGAAAAACATGCATCGTCCTGGCTGCCCCAAGTCACTTTTGCACGGGAGGTATTCCTTCCCTTCCAGCATAAGGAGTGTACACAGAGATGGAACGAATACAAAGAGGAAAACAGTGAGTTTTTGGGGATTGCTGTTCCTGATGGGGGCTCCAGGTCTCGGGTGGCTGTTTGCAAACACCGTTTTTTAAAATAAGCCCCTGAACGAGCAGGTACATAGGAAAGAGTTTGCTGTTTGGTGGATGCTTTGGAGCCTTTCTTGGCTTCTCCTCCTTCCAGGGCAAAACACAGCGGGTTTCCAGCGCAGCCACCACGCTCAGAGCCTGGTCCTGAGCAGTTTCATGGTCCCTCACACGCTTAAACCCCAAAACGCTGCTAAAACCCTACTAAACTCCCACATTTTTGCTGGAAGGAGCGCGGCAGCCGATTCCCCGGCGCGGGGCTAGGTGGCCCCCTCAGCCTGCGGCTCAGCCCGGCCGGGGCTCGGGAATCCGAACGGCTCCGCAGCGTTCGGCTTTGAGAGCCATAAAACTGTTAGGGAAAGAAAAACGCACCAGAAGTCTCGTCTGTTTTGGAAAAATGCATTAAAACGTTAAGCAGAGCAAAAGGGGGATGTGTGCAGAGAGGTAGAAGGGAAACGCCTACACCAGCCGGGACCTGCAGGCTGAAAATCCTCCTCCTCCTCTCTGGAAAATCCTGCAGGGAAGTGATGTGTGTGGTAGGAGCACAGGTTTTAGGTAATGCTGACCAATTTACTGATACTATTAAAAACTACTAGGTTTTCTCTGTAAATGCTACTTAAATGTCCATTGCTGGACACTTTTCCTCTTTTCTCCCTTTTTGATATGAATTTCTTGAGGTTAGCACCTTGCTGTTGTGCTGAGCCCTTGCACGTGAGGCAGCAATTCAATGCCAGCTCAGTGCTGCAGGTTAGGGGCAATAGTGATACAAAGACAACCAATGCAGCTATTAGGATGAACTTTTTAAATTTGAAAACCTTGCAAAACAGGAAATATTGTGTTTCTACAGTAAAAAAAATCCTGTTCTGTCTATAGTATACAATTTCTCTCTTTTCTCTCCCTGTAAATTTGATATTTAAGTGCAGAAACACATTGCTCATCTCATGAAGGATCAGTTTTCCCCTAAGAGCACCGTAGTATCCTAGAACATCTGCTCATCCCATTTCAGTGAATCTTGCATTGGAAGTAAACAAGTCAGTGTGGGCTCGTGTCCTCATAGAGATGATCTGGTTTAATGCTGTTTATATGGAAACTGAAGTTGTACAAGGAAAATATTAATTACACTAGCACAGTTATGTTAGTAAAATAATGCTGTTGGAGGTGAAGGAGGAGGCTGCAGGAGGATGCTTGCTGATATGAACGTTATGCTGCGCTGGGGTGAGTGAAGGGATGGGATGTTTTGCTGCTTGTTGATACTCTTTGGCAGATAACTGCTGTTTTGTGAAGGGGGTTAAGCTGTTTTGCGCTGTAAAACCTTAAGTAAGGGGTGACTGTAGTAGGCTGGTGTAAGTAGGGTGCAAGATAGGCCCAATAAACTGCTGCAGGGGCAGTTCGTGTTTACCTGGAAAAATGCAGGCTCGAATGTTGGAAAAAGATTTGAGTCCGGCTTATGTCCTCTAGGCTGTACTTGTGCTGTAGCCATGCCTGGAGGAGCAAAAGGCAGGAAAGGGAGGTAGTCTTGCTGCCGCGGTTGGGCTGTGGCCCTGGGGCTCCCTTGCTGTCCGTCCGGGCGCTCTCCTTGGCCAAGGAGCTGCTGCACGGCGCCTCTGCCCCGGCCCTTTCCTGCCGCCCGCTGACCCCTGCGTCCAGCATGGGGTCTTAAACTGGAACCTGGAGCAGAGTTCCTTACAGCTGAGCCTGGATCCTCACCTCTTAACAGATACATAAAGCAGGCAAGTTCTGTGCTGCGAGCAGCAGCTTTGTCTAATCTGTAATAAAACTCCTCAATATCCAACACAAAATATGTTGTGTTTCTGCAGTTCAAAAGGCTGAGAAGATCTTGCAAGTGGTCTTGTGGCCTTGTACAGGGCGTAGAGGGTTCCCTTTGGAAGGTGAGCTTTGAGTTTAGCCACAAACTCTCAGGCTTGCACAGCCACAGCTTTGGGCTTTATTAAAGGCTTCCGTACAGCTTCCGAAATTGTTCTTCCCATGTGGAAGGGAGCTCGGACCAGGCAGGGATCTGCCTGAAACTGAGGTAGGATCTGCATGGAAAGCACAGGTTTGAGTGCAGCACCAAAGGGACAACATGTGGCAGATTCAGAAATGCTGACAATTCATAGGGAATTGTGTCAAAGTGTGGTCACTGATGCCTTTGAAAGATCAACATCAGTAAGTGTGTATGTGTCTGTACTCTTGATCAGGTAGTTTTCATGCTCTTCTGGGGCCTAACCCAGGCATATGGTGTATTGTATTTAGTAGTTAATTCTCTCTTTGAATAACTGGTTGTTATAGTTGCCCTTTGTGTCTGACAAACCAAACCTTCAATAGTTACTCTGTAATCTACTGTATCCAAAACTGCTCAGGAACTGTCTTGAGCTGCTATCAACATAAGATGGTACTTCATTTCATGAGGTGTTTTCTAAACTTGTGTTGAAAGAGCTCCTCACTCTTGCTATGAGCTCAGTTGAACTAAAGCAGCTCCATTCATTACAATTCAAGCTATTACAATTAATAAATATGATCCAAGTTTGTCTACCTCTTTTTGCCCCACCTGTAAGCTAGGTTTGAGCCAAGTAGGTGTTGGACCTCCCTGGACAAATGTATTCCTGGCGCAGCTTTGTCAAGTCTATTCCAAAGACAAGAAATGAGTGACTGGATATCGCTCCCAGTGAACTTAATCCTGGATTCACCCTTTCTTGCACCAAGGAAAGCAGCTAAAGGCGATGTGTTTAAACGCCCTAGAAGTCGTGCCTGATCCTGATGGAAGCTGCAGGTTTGCACACGCTAGCTCTGCCTATCGGTTAGACTTTCCTGACGCTGGTCCAACCTCCCGTCTCATGTTTTATCTTCGCTCGTATCCGAGCTCAGCAGTGAGGCACTGTCGGAGCCGACCAGCTTGTGCGAGGCGCTTCTGTGGAGAGCCCTCATCTCTCACGTGCCCTCCTCTCCAGCAGACCAGCACTGCTGCATCTGTTACCTTCAGCACTCGTGGTTTTGTTGTTGCTAATGCTTTGTCGCTGGTGCGGAGGAGGTCTTCTGTGGTGTTAGTTAATGCTAATTTGGCTGGCAAGCAGTGTTGGCTTTTTGGAAACTGAAAATAAGCCTGCAGGCTGTTCATAGGTATTTCATAAACAGAAGAAAGGGAAAACTTGTCTTTTAGCTGAGAGGGATTGCACTGTAGCTTTAGAGTAGAGCATGATTTCACATATGTATTGCACAACAATATATTAATTCTTTGTCTGGCCCTGGTGGCCTCAGCTCAAAGGTAGCTGAAATTCTATACCATAATTGCATTCTTTTAAAATTGCAGCTATAAGAGACCATAGTTGCTTCCAGAGAAATGCTAAAAACGGGCTCTGCATTTTTCTGCACATGCATTGCAATATGTTAGCGTTCAGTCACAGATTAGTTCATTAACCTTTACCCTGCAGAAGCCTTGGAAAGGAAAATATTTGAAGGATAAATAGGCTGGGGAGGGGCGAGCTGAAGGCATTTCATGGAAGGTCAGAATCTCTCCAGCTACATCTCCCTTGCCCCCTGCTCAGGCGAGCAGGACGCCTGCCCTGTCGCTGCTCTAACAAATGGGTGCCGCAGGTGCCGCCAGCTCCTGCTTATTGCTCTTTGCTGCTTCATGCGTTGCACGGTGCCCTCGAGTGATTTGTTCACCCAGATTTATGCTGGGGCATGAATGAAAGCTATAGTAGCAACTATATATAGCAACGACTATATATATAAGCTATAGTAGCAGCTGTATAAAACACTTTCTCTTTTTTGTTATTTGCTCTTTGTGTTTTAAAAACAAGCAGTATGAGCCTGAGATGCCTTTAGTGTCCAAATCTCATCGATACACCTGGTCGTGATTTAGTTGTTGCTGGTTTTCGTTCTTTTTCTGTATTCATTTATTTTTATTTCATGTTTTTTGGCATCCACGTAGTGACGATGATAGACTGAATGCAGCTAACTTCAGTCTATATTCTAGATTCAATTTTCAAAGTGACTTCTCATGGCCAGCTTATAAGCCTTTGAAATATGGGACCATAATAGAAATGCTGACAGTATCTTAACAGGCTCCGTGATAGTAGGTGTTCCTGTAATGTAAACAAATGGTGATATTGGGTTTTATTATTTACTCTCCTCCTTTCCCCTTCAAGAAGTGATTTTGATCTTGCATTAGCTATGAAACCGTTATCTTTTTTGCTTAACCTGTGACAGGCTTGCTTTTTTTTCTCCATTTGATTGGGAGTGGAATAGGACAAACACCGAATTTATATTGTACCTGTTCCCTGTCTTCGTGTAGCTTATGCAGAAGCTGGCCAGGGCTATTATGTGCTTGTGTTCAGTAAGTGTATGAATTAGCACTTTCAACAAAAGGCTTAAAATAGGCAATATTTAAAGGCAGTGGTATGAAAATATAATTAAAGGGATGGTCATTTTATGATACTATATATCTAGGTGGTTGTATTGACAGAAGTTAAGCCCTTTCATAAAACAGTAGCAGTAAAAAATAAAAAGTGATGCCCAGTGGCATATTTATTTAAAACCATCACTATCAGGTAGAGGTTCTGGGTGTCAGTTTGATGGAGGACTGGAGGCAGGTGCACCCTCTTCCTTTGGGTTACTGTGTGTGTTTGGGGTTTCCTACTTTTGGAAGCAGTTTTTCCTCTTGTCATATTACTGTATGAATGGGAAGCTGCCCTTATCCCTGCAAGATGTTGTTCAGCTTTCTGTGAACACTGTGTCTTAATTGAAATGCATCTGGGCATTCATGTGTTTTAAGTAGTATTTTCTATTAGGAAGTCAACCACATGCTATTATTAGTTGTGAATTCCTCTTAGTTAGCTAATTCCTTTTGCTAAAAATGCAGAATTTTGATGCCCTGAAGGGTTGTTTGGCAGGAGTTTTAATGAAATAATAGGAGCGTTGCACTCTAGTGATTTCCCCCATGCTGGGAAATGTCACAGTCCATTGGTCTTTGCCGAGAACATTACATGAAATTACACCTATTTTCATTACTCTGCTCAAGTACAATATTGTTAAGTAAATATTTGCACAAAAATGTGACTGTCCTAAGGTGTGAGCTGTCCCGCAAGGTAAATAATTAAAGGATGTGCTTTCTGCAGTAGCAGGAACCGGTGCTTGATATAGGTTTGATCATTTCACATGTCTCTTTGGTAATCCATAACTGTCTTCTGCAATTACTTTCATCGTCCAGCCAAGCAAAGATAAAAGGTAGAACATGCTTCCTTAGCCTATTCCCGAGGAAACTCCATTACCCGACAAAGGGCACGTGCCCAAGGAGAAGCCAATCGGAGCGGCAGGAGGCAGCCCGCAAGGACGAGCTCAGCGCGAGCAGAAAATGAAGTTGTTAGCAGACAGCAAACTGCAGCCCTCGCTGCTTATGAATATTTGAATGAGTAACTAAAAACAGCTCACTGGACCCTAAGCAACTGTGACAGCTGAAACTGCCTGGGAAAGTCGCGGTCTACAAGGACCGTGATGAAAAGATCAGCAGTCGCATTTCCAGCTGCAGCACCCTGCGAATGTTGTAAAACGCTAGCGGATTCCTCGTCCCCAAATATTTGTTGGAGAAAGGTCTCCTTTCCCCCTCCCTGCATTTTCATAAGCAAGGTACCTGCAGAACCTCTCAATTTGGAATTCATTAAAACACAATGATTTCCGACAACCTAGTCAAGGCAAAGGAATAGCCACATTTTTCTAGACATTGAAATATTGATGTTGCTGTTGCTTATACTCATAGAAAATTGGCCCTAGTGAATCTTTCATGAATATCTTTCAGCTAGTTCCACGTGGAAAGAAGGATGATGAGAACAGTTTCCCTAGAGCTAAAATGTTCTCAGTAATCTGGGAGGGGGGAGGGGGGGAAAAGAGGGTGAGGAGGAAGAACAATAATAAGCAAACTAATAAAAGATTAGGTTTTACAGTTTTGAGAAGAGCAAAGCAGCTATAACTCTTGGGAGAAGGGGGGAAGTGATATTGAAGAGCAGTTTGCTGTCGCTGATTTTTTTTGCATGTATTTTATAAAGCTATGCTTAAAAATGTATTTGGCATGACCTTCCTGATCATACAGACCACAGCTGATGTGTCCTTTTGGAGTTACCCAGCAGTATTTAGTCACATGAACGTGCCTCATGGATGTTTCCACTGGGATGACTGACACAAGGGAGGGCTGCAGAATCAATTTGGTACTGTGTTTAAGACGTTGGCTTTATAATAAACGTCAAGAGTGACATCTTCCCTTCTTTTTTGTTACAGTTTCAAGTTCACATGGCATATCTGACTTGAACTAGTTCGGATGAAAGGTAGCTGGCTTGTTCTATATGAGTAACAAAGAAGTGTGCTTTTAAAATAGAGGGAAGAGGTTTTTTGCAAGAAGGGAAATTTGTCAAATGACACTCGATTCTGGCAGCTGCAGCATTGGGTAGCAATGACAGCGCTGTGAGTGCAAGAGCAGCAGTGCTGGACACTGGGGAAAGGATGCACTGCTTCCATCAAAGCACAGGTCTAACCTGTTCTTAAAAGCTCATCAAGCGATGTTGCAGTAACTGGTGTTGCAATAAGCAGGGTTTGACTGGCAGAATTGCTCGAATCCCTGCCCAGGCCTTGTTCCTGCCCTTCTAGGGAATCTGTGCATGTTTCTTCTTCAGATTCTGAATTTGTTGTGACTTTGTGTTCTCTTGAGCTTTTTATTCTGATATTTCAGATGCTTTTCCTGGCTGTGATTAACTGGTGGGATTTAGTTTGTATTTTTATACAGTTATTTAATTCTGTTCTATATTGCATAAAACGTCTTGAAACTTCTTGCTTCAGTGTCTGGGAAGACGCTGTCTTTCCAGATGTGGGAATGAATGAATTTGGGCACTGGTGCTCGCTGGCGGGCGAGGGAGCTGGAGAAGCCTCTTCGTGGCCGTGTGCTCCGTGCATGCATGGGAGGAGCAGGGGCTGAATTTCACAGCTCAGTTTGCTCATGCCGTCCTCTATTTAAAAAGACACAAATGGTCGTCCTTGTTCAGATTATTCTCACGCTTGGGTCTTTCTCATGGTTAAGCATGCTTATGTTTTAGATAGAGGGTTAGGCAGAGGGATTTGCTTATTGGGCTGCCATCTAATATTTTTCAAACCATTTAACTTTTCTATTCTTTGATTTAGTACTGAAAAATAAATGAATGCATGTGGATGTGGCCTAAGTTCTGCCCTGCAGTTAGTATCTGTTAATCTCTAGAAAAAGAGCCAATAAAAAGTGACAAGATTGAGTGGATGGCTCCCCAAAATAATTTGTTTCCATGCACAAAGCAATAGCTTTCACCAGGTAATAGATATGGCTATTTTCTTTTAAGTTTCCCAGGTGGGATTTAAATTAAAAAAAAAAAATCACTGTTTGAACCAGGAATCTCTTTTACATAATGAAAATACAACCACCCTGAAGATGTGACGACTTCTAGCATTGTGTCCTTCTGTGTGGGGCTGTGTATGCAGGTAGATATCTGCCACAGATTTCACAATATCTGAATTCTTTTATTTTTCAGCCTTTTGGGCAGCACAGGGCATTCTTCTGGCTCAGTCTCTGTGCTCTCCCTTGCTGGTGGTTGGACCCCTGTGTGGCTGCCAGTAGCAGGGAGATGGGACCTGAGCCCCTGAGCAGGGGCTCTTGCTGCCTACCCATTGCAGCAGTAGCAAATTCCTCCCACAACATAGTCTCCGTTGCCCTGCAGCAACCTCTTCACCTGCCGAGAAAACAAGCAAGGGTTTGGAGCCGGCGCTGCAGCCGGGAAACGTTTTAGCACTGAAGAGCGACTGCAGCAGTCGGTTCCTCGGAGATTTTCTTACCTTTGTACACAGAAAAACAAGACTTGAAAATGGATTCACTGCTGCTGCTTTTTCTCCATAGTAGAAATAGTTTATTTCCTTTTGATAACCTTATACTAAATTTTGAACATATAAGTGTGTGTGCATGTATATGTAAAATAGCTAATGATGGGAGCTGTTAGTCTCTCTCTGTGATTAAGACTGTGTCTTCATATATAGTAGAATTTTGATTTTTTTGGCTCAGTGCTGTATGTGCCTATTTCAAGTACTTGGTTATTCTTTGAGTACAAAATAGATTAGGGAGTTTCCTGCCTTTAACCTCTGCTCATAGAAGTATTCCTTTAAAGAGTCAGAAATTGAAATGGATTAAATGGAAGACCAAGAACATGAACCATATTATCTTTCTTTCCTACAAAAGTCAGTCGCTCAAAATTCCTGGCTGAAATAGTGTCATTGTAAATAAGCTGATGGATCAAAACTCTTGCATTGCAAACCAACCAGATTGTAAATTTGCTTTAAACCTGAAATCAGTCTAAAATTGGGAAGAGGCAGATCTGTTACAAAGTGATCAAATGAAAAAAAAATCTTGGATATATTATTGGAGAATAATTTGCAAGAAAAGGAGACAAGACTTATTTTTCTCTGGAGTTTTTTATAGAGAGGTTCTGTTAAATAAAAATCTTATCCCTGAAATATTCTTTGCAGATTTTTAAGGATCTTTTCAGAGTCCCCCAGTTAGTCTTATTTAGTCTTCATAGAAATTAAACATAAGGTGTGCAAGACATGAACAAAGTGCTCATCCTGTGGAAATCCTTTATGCTTAAGTGTCTCGAGGAAAATGTGGATCTGTGCTCTCTTCTGAGCCTAATTTGTCATTTTAAAAAAGGATATTAGGTCAGCATTTTGAATGGCATGCTTTTGGAAAAACAACAGTATCATCCCTCTGTCTTTTGGAATGTAAATGTCAGGAATTTAGGACGCTTTAATCTTTTAATATTTTTTTCTGTTGGAATTATTACATGACATTGTTATTTAAGACATTTAAGAGGAGGAAATTATTCCTTAAGAAGCTGTAGAGTGGTGAAAAACGAATAACCTGAGGCAAAGCAAGGCAGCAATTGGAACAAGTTTGGGTCAGGGGGATTGTTGCTTGGGGAATTAACTGCAGAAGGCAAGAGAGTAGTAGGGTAAAAGCAGGCTAAATACCTCAGAAATGCAGCCAGCCCATACAGAAAGACTTGTAGAAACATGGCAGTCTTGGCAGGTTAATCAGGATTTTGCCAGGAGTGATGGAAGTGCTTATATAGGAAACACTTAGAAATGTACATCCTATACTGTGTATGCAAAAAGGAAAAAAAAAAAAAAGCTGGTTTAACGGTTGGATTAAAAGTAGATCCAGTTAAACCGGTGTAGATCTCGAGTGTCAGAGCATATGAACGCCTGGTTCTAACAAACAGATTCAAACTTGTTTCAATGTAATTTGAATGCATGCACAGTTACATGCATTGGAATTTTGGATGATTCTGTGAAACGGATGCAATCCCTCTGGTAGAGCCACATCTCAAACACAACAGATCCTGTGCCTTGGTGGTTTGCCTCCATTTTCCTGCGATAGAGGAGCCCATGCTCATGTGTTGAACTCCTCAGGAATGTGGCGTTTCAAGGCTCTGCAATTTGCTTTCCCTCCTCAGTATTTCTCAAGCCAGTGCTTAGGTGGCTGCAGCTTTGGCTCTGTGCGGACCTCCTGAGAATGGGGCCGGGGAGGTGTTGGCCTCCAGCTGTCTCCTGCAGCCACGTCTGCAAGGCCAGATAAGCCCTAGCAGGGACATCTGTCTCTGGTTCCCCTGTCACTCCAGACCTTTGCAATGTTGCTAATGGTGCTACAGGAAGACTCCTAGAATGAGGTCCACTGTGGTAGGACAGTGTGTTACACTTTCTCATTCCTCAAAGCTGTGGAGAGATAACAGGAGGTGCCCTTCTGTGTTGTGCTTTTGTGTAGGTGACAATACAGATGGTCACAAATTCTGTGTGCAGCAAGAAGCTGCGCTTGCTCATGGGGCCCCGTTGGCTTTGATGGAAGCATCTGGCCACTGCCCTCGTCTTAGTGGTGTCCGAATGTTCTTTGGCATTTTTAACAATAAGAAAAGCAAGTTCCCTCCTTTTAAAATAAGGAACATATCAATGCCTTTACATTCAAACCGAGGTGCGCCTGCCCTCCTGCCGCAGCACCCCAAGGAGGACATTCACACCTGGGGCTGGGGCCAAGGTGCCATCACTGACCTGGAGGGAAGAATCCTGTCTGTGAAAGCTTTGCCCATCTGTACAAATTACCATTTTCAATGAAAGGTGCTGAATTTTCATAGAAGAAACCAACTCATCTTTAAAAACATTCACATGCTGTAACCACTCATATTTTTCATGTAGCAGGGGCAGGACATAGCTAATGGGATACCCTGGTTTAGGAGTCAGTTAAAAAGTATCAGACAAGCAGGAGAGCTGTGATGAGGAGGAGAGCGATGCAGTATCCTGTGTATGTGATATAGAGTTCGAGTCTGATCTTCAAGGTCTTCCTTTCAAGTGTGGAGCTCCTAGTGCGACTATGGAACTGCTTTTTGTTCTATTTTTATTCCTTCCACTTGCATCATGTGAGTGCAAACTGCAGCTTTCAGCATTGTTCCTGCTTTATCACTTATTGTACATTGATTTGTTTCTTGCTAAGGCTGCAAATCAGATGCTCTGTATTTTGAACATTAGCTTTCTGCAAGGGGACGGTAGTGGTGAGGACATGGCAGGTTAATCCGGAGTTACCTCGGGACACGTGGTGTTGGCCTCCCCGGCAGTCCCGCTGAGCTCGGCGTGGTAACGGGAGCAGCTTGGTGTGAGCTGTGGGTTTGCATTGTCCTCTAGCACCTGTAGACAAACACCTTGCGACAAAAACATGTTTTTAATTCAGGAGGGAAGAGAAGGGAGGTTTCCAGCTGCTCTCTTCAGTCAGGTTTTACCTAGGAGCAGACCAGGGCGGGCGCTTTGCTTCCTTTACAGTTTCTTCCACGTCCCCCCAGCAACCCCAAGAAGCCTTATCTCAGCTTGAAGATCCAGGTACGAGACACCAGCTTCTCTTACTCAATATTGCTTTAACTTCCCATTTTCCCACTGCTAACTGTTCACACACCTTGCAATGTTCTTTGCTGCTTGTTGTTATCGCTTTGGAGCGGAGCGATCCTCGCTCAGGTGCCTCCTTCCCGCTGGGCATGCGGGCTGATGGGCAGGCTCGTGAGTGGCACCGTTCCCCTGTGCAGGCAAAATATCAATTTTCATATTTGTCAAGAGCTGTATGAATGGGAGGGAGGTGATAAACTCTCAGGTATTTCCAATTTGAAAAATACCTGTAGGACTTGCTCCTAGCAGATTGACGTTTAAGGTTCACAGGAAGCTATAAAACATGGCAAAGTGATGGCTATAGGGTCTCAACTGTTTCTTAAATAGATGAAAGGATGCTTCAAAGTCTGTCTGTTCAGGCCAAGTCTCTCTCTTCATCTCTGTTAATTGTGGAGAAGGCTGCAGGAGCCTTCACGTGCACGGCTTGTGAGTTAGAACCTCTGTCCAAGGGGGATTTTGTTTTTCATGTAGGTGTAATCCTGCTCTTTGCGGTGTAACCTGCTCTGTTTCCTAGCATTCCTGAAAAGTTATTGCCATCAAAAAAAGTATATTGGTATTTTTAGATTTTTTTATGAACTAAGCAGTCCTTTTTTTGAACATCTGTGTCCTCATATTTTTTATCATTAAGGCCTATTATAGCACAATACTTAATTGTATCAATTAAGCTTGTTATTGGAGTCCATGAAGTAGTTCATTTGGAAGCAATTTTATTCTTAATTAGTGCATTTTCTTCCTTAATGCAGTAGTCTATGAAAGAAATTTTTAGTAATGCGAGTGGGCTTTTGAGTTTTACATGCAGTCTGATACCTTCATTTCTGAACCCCCAAATTTCTTCATCTAATCCTAATCTTTAAAATGGGAGGGCTGGGAAAGCCTTCCGGTTTGGCCATCTTTTTTTCTTCTTCTGGATGTGCTGGTAAAAATGAGACCCGAGTCATATAAAACAAAATAGGCATTTTTTTTTTAAAGTTGTTTATGTAGTTTCTCCAGAAAGGGCTCACACTTTCCATCTGATAAATAGAAATATTTATTTGAATTTCATAATGTAGCAGTGACAGTCATGGTTAAGGAAAAAGGGGGATCCAGCTGCACTGCGTGTTGCACCATTGCCACATGGTTGTGTGAACTTGTATGTATATGTAATATACATGATGAATGGACACATGTACATGTCCATATATGTATATATGGCTGGTTGAAGCTATTAACATGGTGCCCGTTGTGCCCTCCTGCGTGTCCTGCTGCTGACAGGGGCCTGTTTTATAAAGATATAGAGGTGGGGGCCTCCGGGAGGGCAGCCCCGCCGCACTGTCACACTTGAGGGGATTGTGGGCACCCTGAAGGGAAGATTAGCGGAGGATTGTCCCGATTGCCGGAACTTCTGTGGTTTCCTTCAGCCCCCCCTTCCCTTGCGTGGGCTTAGGGAAGACAAAGAGGAGGGAGGGATTCCCTGTGGGGTGAGATGTAAATGGGCAGGAGCAGTAAGTTCCCTCTGTACAAGGAGCTCACTGCAGGCCACGCTGAGCCCAATTTCTCAATGCCAGATCTGAAAATCCGGCCCAGCCCTCTGGGACCTAAATCATCTTTGGCCGCTTTGTTTAAGCCCTGGCTCGACCCCGAGCCCAAGGAGCAGACGTGCTGCCTCCGCGTGTGCTGTCCCGAAGCAGCGGAGAAGAATCTGGCCTTGGGGGCCCGTAGCAGAGCAGTCCCTGACGGGGACCCCCAAAACGTGGAGGTTTGATGAGCCTCTTACGCACTGCCAGCAGCTGCGCTGTTATCTCAGGTGCCTTTAACTGTACAGCCGTCCCTGTAATTTAGAGCAGCTAAAAATTCAGCGACTTGTTTTGCAGCTGATGGAGTCAGGCCCACAGGACAGTGTCTGGTGTTACTTAGAGCGGTGCCCGCCTGTGGGAGACGGGGCTCCTGGGAACGTGTTTCTGGGTCACTAGATACCGCCGGGCGTGCGGGATTAGAGAGGTAACCAGCTCCACGTCTGCAGTATCGCTTGCTCCCGGTCTCAGCGGGTAATAAATTGTTTCACAAAGCAGCAACAGTCGATATACCTACTAAACCATCTGTTCAGGACTGCTCAAGTGGAGTTGGTTAAGTAATTATCCCCTAGGGGCTGTTTATATTTTAGAGTATCTGCTTGTCCTTTAGATCTTTAACCTTTGGACAAGTCCACATAGCAATGCCATGATTTATTTTCTTTGTGTGGTCTTGACCTTCTCCTGGCGGATTTCACGTTACTTTCCTCAAGAATGCAGCTAGTCCTAGGAAGGAAGGGCTGTATGTGAATCTCTGTATTTTTCCAACGGTAGTTTTTGTATGTAGGTATTTGTTGTCTCTGCTATTAAGTTATCAAATTTAGGCCCAATATCTATCAAGGCTGGAAGGGAATCGTACAACGCTGTAATGTAAGAAGTGGATATTTGGGGATAATACTGTTGCAAATACGTTAACTTGCCTGCCTCCTTCCCACTCCACCTTTCTGCCTGGCCTGTTTTCACAAGGCCTTAGAGAGGCAGAAATCAATTCTTGGCAAGTAACCCTTCTCCTGAAGAGTCCAGCAGGACTCTTCCATTTGAGGAAGAAGCCTTATGGACCAGATGAAATGCAACCTCAATAAAAGCTGTCCTGCCCCCTTTCAAGCCTGTTCTGGAACATGACGGTGTCTCTGTCCTGGTGGAGCTGGTAGCTGTGTTGCTTGCGTCTCGGCTCCCATTTGTCGTTGTTCAACAAAGATTATCAAAATTTTCCACTTGTATGGTTTCCCTGGATTCGCTGCCTTGTTTTTAAGAGCAGCCTATTTGTACTGGGACAGTAAAAAATGACATTATAATTACACTCCTGCACAGAAACTTCATGGGATTGCAGTCTGGGGGAAAGCTATGTTTATCATGTTGTGGCTTTCATTAGTACATGTCACGAAAGAATACAAAGAAGGTCAACAAAATTACCCGTTTTGTAGGTGGAGAAACTGGCTTTATAGTCGTTATAAATGAGGAATCTGTCTGGCCGTCGTGATGCTGCCCAGTGCCTTCTGTGTCGCCCATAATTGAATTTGAACTTGCCTAAGAATTTATTCTTTTCTATTGCACCTTTCGTGCCTATTTAACCTCTTTAAAAGATTATTTCTCCAGCGGTAAATATGAAATGCTGTTGCAGATATTGCCACATCCTTTTTATTAATTACTTTTAAGCTTTATTATTTGAAAAGGGAGAGGTGTAATTAAGCTGTTCAAATCTTCAAAATTGGCAATATTTTTCTACTAGTATCACAGTAGTGAATGATCAGAAATAGCATTGTGGTAAAGGCTGCATACATTCACTTTTTCTGAGACATTTTCTATTTCTTGATACAGGAATTCACCTGGAGGAAATGCAGAGTCTGTTTTCTCATATTTTTCTGGGCTCTGAATGTCCTCAACAGAGGAGCTTTGTGCAGGCGGCCAAGCAGTGGGACACCCCACACCCAACTCCCTTGCTTTGAAAATGCAAGTGCATTTGTTATACACCAGGGGAAGATACGTGGCCCTTCTATGACAGGGAAACCAGAGCAAGGAAAGCTCGAGGAGCAGCAGGTTTTGGGGAAGAAGCTGCAACAGGGCAGGCTGTGAGCTCAGGAACCAACTTGGGACACCCATGTTCTGGTAAGGACCCCGAGCTGCGAATTTTGCTCGTTAAGTTCAAATCCCGTCCTGAACCTCTGCAAGGCTGTTGTACTTCTCTCCTTTAAGTTTAAGACAAATTAGTGCACAACTGTAGGCTTAAGATAAATAATTAGTGCACAACTGTAGGAGCTCCTCTGGGAGGCGATTATGGGTCTTCCATAGCGCTCTCCCCTGGCCGAAGGTCCCTGCTCGTGTAGGTATCTCATTCCAGCTGCCCCTTCATCATCCCAGCAGCGACCCCAGGGCACCCCGGCTGCAACGAGACAGTCCCTGAGGACTCGGGTGTGTAAAGGATCCCTGCAGCTCCAAGGCTGGTGAGCATCTCCCACCCCTGCTCGTGGGGAGTCCGCCTGGTTCAGGCAATTCCGTCCCGGTGTCTCTCGAATCATAATGACTTTTATTTAGCATTAATGTGGATGCCTCGATTTCTGTGGGACTTCTGCTGTCAATTCAGCATTAAAGTACCATTAAAGTGTTACTGTAAGAAGCAGTATCTTCCAAACATTTCTCAGAAGAGTATTGTGCTTTACAAGATGGGTAAATGTTCGTACTTTTCCATTTTCATGTAAAAGTCAGAGATAAGTCTTTTTATTGATTGGACAAAACAATTGAGAGGAGATGTGTGGGAACTGTCGGTGAGACTTTTTATGACAAGTGGCAAATCAGTATATATTAATTTGCTATTCATTGCATGTCCAGGATGAATCTTCATTGGTATTCAGGAGAACACACTGTGAAACTGCACAGGAATATAGGACACTTGCTGTATAAAATTGCCAAACTGTTCAGATTGAAACGGTGACTTCTGGCTATAAAATTACATTGTAGAGCTCTTCTAACAACTTCCTTGTGAACTGCACTTGATATTTTTATGTAGCATCATATATATCTTTATTCTAATTCCTGTTTTCAAAAGCAACATTAACAACTGGGTACAAGTTGCACTGAAAGCTGATGGGATTAGGCCCCTGTGTTACCTATGCGACTTCAGAAAGTTTTAGCTGAAAGGATCAAAACAACCAAAGGGGGTTCATGTTTCCATAGGAATCTCCTGTATTCTGCATCACAAAACTTTGCCTTGCAAGAGCTGTGT
The DNA here is from genome assembly GCA_003342815.1 of Eudromia elegans. NCBI lineage: Eukaryota > Metazoa > Chordata > Aves > Tinamiformes > Tinamidae > Eudromia > Eudromia elegans. The sequence goes on along the minus strand of PTEX01000002.1, from coordinate 2,182,866 downwards.
AATAAATCCTAGGCATTTTACTGCCCTCCTCCATTCTACATTTAAAAGATTTACAGCAGAAATGGCCAACTGATAAAGATAGGAAAAAGTAAGCAATAACATAAGTGAGATCATGGAATTGACAGGATAAATAAATCCAGCTCTCTGCTTGTAGTGCTGATTCTGCAAGCTTTGAGGGACAGTGTGGCTAGGCTTTCCAGCCTTTTTCTGCCTTGCTTTAAAATGAAGGATGGGATAGTCCATCCAAGAGCAAATCTTTGAAATTTTCATGGGATGACAATAAACACGATATGGAATTTTAATAGAAGGTGTTTATGTGGAAAAATTGTGACTTATTAAAATTACTTGCATTAACTAAATCTAAGAGAGGGTAACTGTGCAGACACCTCGGAATGACTTAAGGTAGATGCTCATCTGAACTGAGGGAAGTCTTGAGACCTGCCGAGGACTTGAAATCGGGTTCTCCCATATCTTGGCTCTTGCTTAATCTATTCAGCTGGTCTGTCTTTCTCCTTTCTGGAGAAAGGGTAGAAAGGTCCAAGTCCAAGGCTCTTATGGACAAGGAGGCTTTTGAGATGTTGGTTTTATGAAACAGGGATGGGACCCCCTTTCTTCCCTACCTCTATGTGGACACAGACACATCGTAGACATGTTTTCCAAGGAGCCATGCGGGAACTGTGATGGGAATGTTGGACAAAAGAGCCTCTCATGTGTCTTTGATGGCTCTGGAAGCTTCTTAATGTTTTCTGCCCTGGAAAATAGTACTAAGTGGAGTTCTTTCTCATGCCACTACAACATTCCCAAGGAAGATTCATGATTGGATTATGTTCCTAGGCATTATAAATCAGAGCTAATGGCAGAGATAGGTTGATGGCTTGAAGTAAGTGGAAAAATAAATTGGGAAAAGAGAAGGCCTAGGGCTGAAAAGACATAAATATAAAATTTAAACCCCAAAAGAAGGAGGCAGACCTTCAATTCCTAAAACATCACTTAAACAGGAAAAAAAGCTTATTATTCATGCTACTTGCTCCATTGATAGGGAAATTGAAGTCTGGGACAATACAAAAACTGTGGGAAGCTTTTATAAAAGTAAAATTTCTGTGTCCTGAAAAACAGAGTGATGTAGAACATGAAACTCAGTTTGAGACGAGTATTAAGCTTTTTTTTTTAGGAGAAAAAGATCAGAGGGCATAAAAAATTTGGTCAATATCAGATGAGAATGAATCACTAGTTCAGAAAAAAGACTCATATTCAGTCTGACAGGACTGGAATGATCAAAGTTGATCAGGGATGAATGTCTTTTTTGGCCTTTCCTCCTTTCCGTGGCACTGGTACATTTTACCCATAGCCAATGCCTCTGTCCCAGTCCTCTCAACTCAGCTACCCTGGTTCACTTCTCTGCTTTAATTCTCCTTTATGACTCAATCATGGACTGTAAAAATCTCTGCTAAGGCTGTGATTCATCACCTAAATGGACTCACTCTAAGGGGTTTTTTTTGTGTTACAGAAAAGATCAAAAAATGTTTTCCAGAGCAATTTTAGAGGTATTTTCAGGCTGTGCATCTCTCCTATTGTTTTTTGTTTATTTTTGTATAAAACTCTAAGAATTTTTAATAGGATAAGGAAAATGTGAAATGCTATTTAGTGATTATATAGTCTAAAAAAGCATACACCCAGAAGGAAATCGGAGAAAATAACTTTAATCCCAAGTGGTTGTTGGTACCAGTTTGTTTGGCTGATCAATGTCACGTTGCTCCTGTTCGTGTTTTTGTGATCTCATACACTATAACAACCTCTTTGAAGGGACGTGGGCTGTTCTGAGGAGCCGTTGCTGCAAGTAAGACCAGAGTTAGAATGTTAATTGCCTTATCTGGAGTGACAGGGGAAGTTGCCATGTTCCTCAGGTCTTTGGCTGCCTTTTGAAAATCAACTTTTGTTAGTGCTTGTAAATTAGACTCCTCTGTTGATTTTCCTGGGAGGAATGTGATACCTCTGATGATGAATAAGCATGGCAGATGCTAGATCTTTAGCCAGACAGCAGGTTTTTTCCCTGGGAAGGCTGATCTCTAATGCAATGGTTATGTATGTGGAAAATTAGAATTGAGGAGTAAGAGCATAACCTGGTGTTAAATGTCATTTCAGGAACCTTCTTGTTTCCAGCCAGCTCAGAGACTTTATAGCATTAAGAAACTTGAAAAACCACTGTATACCCTGGAGAAATGTTCTGTGGTGCTTACAGCCAGACCTGGTCTTGGTTTGACCAGGGAAAGGTCTGTTGCAAATGGCAGGTTTTGTCACGGGTCGAGATGCTTCGTGGCAGTCCTGACAGTGCCGACCTGTCCAGTGCCAGGCTCGTAGCAGCCAAACTTGGTATCACGTAGTAGTAATGTTCAGTGGGACACTGCTAATGCAGTAGGGACACCATGTAAACCCGGGCGCGGAGCCAGCCTGCTTCCCTGCTGCCCCTTTGGACAGGAGTTAATTTTTACGGTGTTGTTTAGATCTATTGCATGGCTTAGTTCAAAGGCAGTTGCTAAAATGATGCTTCTGGTAACGCTGTGTTGAAAATAAATATTATAGATGTGAGGGGGTTACATACACACGTTTTCTCTCCCTATTCGTAAATGCACTTCATCCATGTGGTGGATGAAAGTGTGACTGAGAGCAGAAATGAGCCCAGGGACCTGGACTCCAAATGCACCTTTTTGGAAAACCCGCGGCATTTTCCACAGTGGCACCATGGAAATTAATGGGGTGAAATAAGCTTGGGCTCATTGTCTGTTTTTAATTTTCTCAGTAAAAGTAATTTAAGGACACTGACCTGCAGGAGGTGGAGTTTCTTTACAAGAACTGAATCTGTGGCTCTGTTGTTATGAATAATTCATGTAACATGAGAAGGAAGAGTCCCGAGTTCTTTCAAGTCATTCGCACCCTGTGAAGTCGGAAGGCAGCTCCTAGGTTGAGCGTAGGTGTCGGCGCTTACCGAGCGGCTCTGAAAGGTGCAGGAAGACCTGGAGCCTTTTGGGTCGTCTTTGAGAGAGTTGAATGTTTTGGAGAAACATTGCACTAGCTTGAGGAAATACATCCCGTATTTGGGATGTGGAATGTTCTCTAGTTTGCCAATATTATTATTTTTATTCTGTTCAGCCCTCAGGACTATGTGAAGTAAGGCTGATTATAAGCACCTGACACTGCTGTGCTAGAGCCACTAATGAGCCATCACAATGGACAAGAAGTCCATTAAAATCATCAGCGTTTGTGTGATGGTCCTAAAAAGTACAGAGTCGATGTCATCTTGTACTTTTTCCAGGTGCAGGCTTTTTAGTCATTAATCTGCTGGGAATTGTAGTAATATAATGGTGGGAATTTAATTACAATATTGATTATACACACTTATTTATACACAGCACAAATCGAAAAGCAGCCGCGAAGGAACCCGGAGCTGGTGGCTTTGCTGGCTCTGTATGAGGCTGCTGGGTGCAGGACGTGATTGATAACCTTGGGGAGAGCCTGTCCCTACCTGGAGAAACGACGGTGCCCCCAGGGAGGTCAGGGCTTATAATGCAAATGTTAATTAATTTTTTGTTTTAGAAGCTAAATAAAACCCCTCATTCACTTTTATTAGCAGCTTCTTTAATCAGCTCACAGTCTTCTGGAGTCAAACAGCTTAGGCTTTAAGCACATGAAGGAAACAAAATGTGTTTGATAATTTCTGAGAATTTTCTCTTCAAGATTTGATAGACTTAAAGCTGTTGACTTTTGGTTCATATTTAATCCCTATCAGACTTAAAAAGCTTTATTTTTCAGGAAGAAAAACAAGCCTTTAAACTGGACCTTTAAAGGGAAAGGTTTTTTTATTATTTTTGAAGTAGTTATTGACTTGAAAACATACAATGGGTTTATTATTTTACTGCTGGAAGAGTGCCAAGGTGAGAATGAACTGCCAATGATATAGATTATATATCACACTGTATAATTAAGACAGCAAACAGTCTGCTGGAAAATATTTTATAGACTACCTTATATAATGGAAAGTTCACAGCAGTCTAACAGAGACCACCTAATAAGTCTTTTAATATGAATTCTACCCAAGATTTAAATTAAGGCTTGAACATTAGTGCGTTAGTCTATCGGTCTTTGCAATGATTACACCTGCCTGTACAGCCTGATTTTGAAACTATTATCATCCCGAATTAACCTGCTGGAGAACCTCAGCAGATTTGGTGTTGTGCCCTTCTCCGTTCTCTAGAGTATGTGACTGCCACTTAGTCTAGAAGGCGTCTTGGACTTTCTTCTTTATTACTTTTCTATCCCCCAAAATCAGCAGTTTATCACATTTTGATATTTCTTTTTCTGTTCTGTGATGAGAAAACATTGGCAAGTGTCTGATTAAGAGACTATTGAAAGATGGCAGGCAAAAATGAGCTCTTTAAATATTCATTTTTCATAATGCATTTTGTACATGCATGTTCATTTTTAGCATGTGTGAAATGTTTGGAGTTTGACTAATTTGACAGGCTCAAACCTGTCCCCACAGAAGTAATTAGAAATGTTGCTATTGGCTTTATGGGGAGGAGGTGGGATCAGTACCTCTCCTTGTGATGTTTCATTTTGCTGTCCCCATACAGTGCAGCCCTTTTACCTTGAGCCTGTATTCCATGCATTTCTCTAGGGTTCCTGATTTTTGGTGCATTGTAGCTTTATTTTTGTTTCAGGCCTTACCAAAGGAATGTTGTTCTGGAATTGAGTTTGTACTTGGTGCATGTTGTAGACCTAGGTACTTAGTATTTCAGTAAGACGATTAATGGAATGAATTCTGTATTAATCTCCATGTAAGCTGATGTTACTTTATATCTTCTTAAGTGTTAATGAGAATTTGTCGTTGTGCACTGCTATAGTCCCGAAAGGGAATCCGCATGAGAAATGTCATTTGTTTTCACTCTTTTCCATTTTATGGTTGCATTTGGTGGCAATGGTCTGCTTGCTTTACTGTAAAAATGCAGTATGGAAGGAATCTGCACTTCAATAAAAAGGGTTAAAGAAACCCTTGTGGCTGCATTTCCTGACTCTTCGTAGTCATGAGACCTCTTTGACTGCTTTAAATCTATATAGACGGACTAATGCATCTTGTACTTGTCGTAACACCAGGCTCTCTGGACTTGTTGGCTCCAGAGGGCTAATAAAAGAATTTATGTTAGCTTTAATTGTCACAATGCAAAAAAATGGCCCTAGCAGATTGAAATGTGAGTGCTGGCGGGTCCAGCTGGCTGCGGGACGGAGACTTTGTGTCCCTTGAGCAGCGTGGCCGTCCTCTTTTCCAGCATCTCCCCCTGCCCTGTGCCTGGGCATCCAGACGGATATAGAAGAGGAGCAGGGAGGCCCTTCTCTTGGCGTGCCCCGGAGGAGAGGTGGGCAGCAGCATGGCCTGGGAAAGGAAGGGGTGGGAGTTTTGGTTGGGTGTCCTCAGAGGTGCCTGGGTGAGGTCTACAATGTGGGATCTCCTTTCCCACCAAACCCTAAAACTCAAAGATTTTGGGCCACATATGAGCTAAAAATACTGCTCCCCACATACTGTCCGAATTGTCCCAGCTGCTCAGAACAAAGTGCTGAAGATACTTGATTAGATATTGATATTGGAAGATATTTGCCTTAGAAATCCTGGCGTTCATCCAGAGCTGACCACCATAAGGGTGGTGTTGCCACTTCTGATATGGTCTTTCTATTAAGTGTTCTCTGGCCAGCTAATAGTGTTGGAAAGCTCTAAATGTGATGTATGGAGCCGATTAAATGGGATGTGTCTTTGAGAAATACTCGGAGATTAAACTCCCTTAAATAACTATATTTTGATTGTGCTATTTATAAAAGCTAATGAGAACTTGAAAAGACAGGGATTAAAAGGAATTATTTGTCTGTTGTCAATTCCCAAGGCTGATTCGCTTCATGAGACGGAAATGTATATGCCAAGGAAAGTTCTAACACATCCCTATTGATAAAGTTATTAAAAAATCAGCCCACTAAGTCATGTGGTGTGGATAGCTGCTGTATATGGGGCCTCTCTTGATTCTTCTTTCTTTTTGACTGCTGCCTCCAAGGCTGCTGTAAAGCTGTCCTGGATGAAAAGGTGGGACTGAATGTGGCCGCTGGGTTTGTGTCAACTCCACTGGCTGTATAAAGCTCTTGAGGAAGGAGGAAAAACATTCCTGAATAGCAGGGAGAAAAGGGGAATGACCAGCGTGGCTTGAGAATTGAGTGGAAGTGGAGGAAGAGGAACTGGGGATTATAATTAGGGAGCAAAGGAGCAGGCAGGTTTTCCAGCCTCAGTGGGAAAATACAATTGACCTGAGCAGTGGGGGAAAATATATATATATATATATTGCTGACAGCTAAAATGCAGGAGCTATTACTTGAGAGACCCACCTCTAAAGGAAGAAATGGAGAAAAAGGCAGCAGTGAACCTTGCAGTGTTCATGCTGGAAGTGGTTTGCTCAGGAAAGCTGGAGAAACGACATTTGGAAGATGGAGCATGTTAAAATTGCCAAGGTTGTTACGTGTTAGGCTTCACGTGCTGTGCAGACACGTGTGTTTCTAGCAGCTGTGCTCTGTTCTTTGTGTTTCTGAGAGGATGTCAAAATACATCTTTGTAGGAGAAGGAGCAGGAATAGAAATAAATGAGAAGTTAGAAAGGCAAAGCAGCAGTCCTTGAAGAGGATGACAGTGAGTATCCAGGGCCTCCTCCTTCCGTGCCTCCTTTGCCCATTCTTTGCTGGGCAAATTATCCATCAGTGCATGAGGAGACTCCTTCACTGCAGTCCCTGCAGCCCTGGGTGCATCACCCCTCCAAAGCCTCTCCGTGGCAGATAATGTGGTTTGGGATAGTGTAAAACAAAGGGCTGGGTCTATAGCCAGGGCACAGGGGAATCATGATGTAAAGATCCCTCTGGACATCATGTTTCCTGCCCTATGGGGGAGCCCTGTGTGAATGCCCGGGGCATTTGTGAGCCCCCGCTTCATGGTGGGAATGTTTGGAGGAATGAGGCTGCTGGGTTGAACCCGCTGCTGTGTGCACGAGGGCCGAGCACGCAGTGGGACGTGACCGTGTTCCCCTCTGCCGGGGCTTGGTGGGTAAGAGCACCGTCTCATCCGGGAGCAGCCCTCGCCTCCCGCCGTGGCCTAGGGTGTATCAGACACAGGCTGTTTATACAACTTCCCACTTAAAGTTCTTTTTAGTCTTATTTCCTCTGTCATTTCATTTTTTTGGTCAAGATTTCTCTTACCTGAGAATTTCTCTTACCTCCTCTTTATAAAAAGAATCTTGAAGTCAGGTGTCTAATAAGGCACTTAAAATCCTATTTGGGAGTAACATTCCTGAGTATTGCTAACGATTGTCTTCTGCTGGGGAAAACTGGCCTCCTCAAACACCATGCGAGTGTGTAAAATAATGGTCATAATATTTTACTTTTCTAGATAACAAATTAAGTTTTGTTAATTAGGTCTGGATCACAGACGTGCAGTCAATGGTCCCTCCCCTTTTTTCTTTTTTCCCTCTATGTATTTATTTGTTTTAATGTGATCAGATCACTTGTAGTTGCTAGAAGAAAGCGTCATGGAAATTCTCCCCGAGCAGCTTTTCGGCAAGGTGACAGTCCAGGTCACTGATGCAATCCAGAGGAGAGCACGTGGACAACATTTCCAGATCACAATCGGCATGTTTGCCTCCTCAGGCCATAGTATTTGGAAGTCTAATGATGCAAAAAATCCAACTAGCTGCTTTTCAGGCGCCTGCAGACTGAGCAAATCAGGGTGCGAGTTTGTCTGGGCTTGAGATGGTTTCTAGAAGGTTTCTAGATGGTTTCTCAGCTGCTGCTGAGGTGAATGGTGCACCCTGCCTTGGTGTGGAAGGAGAGCTGGAAGCTGCAGCCTGTGGGCAGGGTGGCCATGTGAGAAGGGCTCTGTCACCATTGCCATGTGTGAAATACTCCCCGTACCAAGCACTGCTTGGCCATGTGCTGGAACCAGAGCTACAGCAGGGCGCGACGCTTCTGAGATGCTCAGAGCCCTCGTATCTGCCATGTGGAGCGTCCTGCTTGGTCCCGTGGCATGCCCCGGGGCTGCGCTCAGCAGTGCAGCTGAGTGTGTCCTGAATGCCAAGCGCAGCTCTGGAAGGACTGCCCCTGTGCTTAATGTTACACGGCACATGTGATCATCTCCATAGGAGATGGAGGGAAACACTAATCCTGCCAGATTCCAGACCCACTCGTGCTTACCCAGAGAGCCGAGCCGGGCTTCCCCAGGCTGTGTTGACCTGTGTGCTTCATGAGGATGCAAAAAGGTCTCTATACAGCCAGAAATCTTTGAGTTTTGAAGCGAACTACAAAGTGAGCAGCTATTTGTTCTTTGTCACAGACCTGTTTTCTTCCCTTTGTCGTGAACATTTGTCAGCTGGTAAATTATGCACATTTTTTTCCCCCCTCTGTCTCTCCTATTTTTTAAGCAGCCATAATTACGCTGGCTGATTCCCGTGTAGACTTGTTTTCAGCTGCATTGCTTACATGCCTTCTTAATGGGCTGTAATTTTTGTTAAGTAAGTTATGTCAGATTAACTGCTTCCGATAAGATGTGGTATTATATACTTGAGTTTTCTTTCTCCCCCAGCTGGATGCACAGAATATGTCACTGCTGACTTGCTTTCTCCTTCCTCCCTCTAGCTAAATAGCAATGTGCCACTGCAGCAAAACCTCTGTTTGAGGGCTCGTTGGCTTTTTCTGTAGGCTAGTAATGAGGCTTTGAGGTAGCTCCCTGCTCCTGATTAGTGCCAGAGCGCACAAGAGAAGGAGCAGTGCAAACCACTCATTAACTCATCGCAAAAGCCTCGGCGTTTAAGCTCCTAACGATGAGGCGAGACTGCTAAATCCTCTCCATTCAGACTGGGCTGTTCCATTTTGTGGGCTCCTGCCCTGGTTTTGTGGAGATAACTGATGGACGTGTTGATTCTACTCTCGTTCTTGTTGAGTTTGTTACGTTTCTGCTGGGGTCCTGCTTTCTCCTGGAGCGTTTGGGCTTGTCCAGGTTTGAGCTGGGTCCTGTCGCCTGGCAGGTCGCTGGGGGATGTGGGGACCTGGAGCGTCCTTGAGATGGGGCCAGGGTGGTACTTGGATGTCGCAGATCGAGTGCAAGGACCTCGGCCAGCCCTGCATGTGAGGGGCCAGCACGGTGCCCCATGGATCCATGAGGAACCTTCTCATGGGTGTGCACAGCTTCTGCACAGCTCCCAACCTTGCCGCTGTGTTCCCATCCTCTCATAGGTTTCACATCTCTTGCACTGTTAATAACTTTACTGAGTTGTGTTGTTCTAATGCAGTGCAGGGAATTATATTTCTGGGCCCTCATATGAAAGAGGATTAGCTGCTGGAAATTCTCTGTTTGATCGTCTTAGCGTTTCTCCAAAGCGGTAAATAAAACACAAAAGTAACAGTACTGTATATTGCAAATAGCAGGCTATATGCTCCCCAGGTTTCGTGCTGGAATGGATGTCATTTGTCAAGTGAGGATGATAGAGTGAATCGTATAAGTCATCTTAGATGTGATTTTCCACCTGCCTGATTGTTCAGAAGTGTTTGCATGCTTAATTAATCTAATTAGTCAGTGCACATAGAAGAAGAAAACTTACAGGCCCTCTCATCTTAAAGCTTTTTTCTGTTTTCTTAGGATAAATAATTCATTATAGAGTTGAGTGCTATACTCTAATCCTGGAGACTTGGTTTTCTTTTTAATAAGAAGAAATAGAATGATGGGGCCATTTTTTCCTCTTTCCTTTAGGTTTTATTTGGCTTCTCTTTAGATGGGGGATATCGTAGAAAGAATTGAGTGCTTTTGCACCAGGGGAAAATAAAATTCCTGGTTCCTACGCTGTATACATTTTCTTGTGAAAGGTGGTGTCTGTTTTGGTACAGATGCAGAACTGCAAAACATGCACAAAGTGTCTTCTGTCCATAACTTATGATAATGTTGTGTGAAAATAGAGCAGAGGGAGCTGAATCTCTCTGGCAGGAGCAATGATCTCCTAGGAGGAGGATGCAGGTGTGCCCACAAACCAGTACAACACAATACAGTCCAACTATAAGCATTTGGACAGGTGAGCAATGCTAACTTCATAAAATCACCTCATCATTAGCTGCCTAAATTGCTGTGAAAAAGGTCTGAATTAAGGGAGTTCCTGGAAGTCAAAGTTCGATTATAGATGGTGGCTTTAAAGAGCTATTGAAAGAGGGTCCTGTCTTTGGGTCAGATTTCTGCCTTGCCCGCTCTGCGGAGCTGTAGGAGGGCTGTAGGAATGGGAGAGCAGCTCTAGTGGAGCAGCTGCAGGATGGGAGGCAGAAGCCTTGGCAGGCTCTTCTGCTGCCTTGGAAGCAAGATCTAAGGGAGGAATGGAGGAAAGTTGCAGAGAAAACATCAGAATTTGTACTGTATCTGAGGAGAAAAGCACCAAAGAGTAGAATAGTAGTTGCAGGAGTGTGATTGCTGTATCCTCACCGCTAGGAAGAAGGCAGCATTCCTTATCCAATGTCTGCTGCGTGGGAAAATCCAGAAACCCGTGTGCTGTTCCAGTGCCAAATACAGAGCAGGAGTTGGCCCAGCTCTTCATGCCTTGGCATGAAAAGGGTGTCCGTGGCTGCAAGATGCGACTGTCATCGGCAGTGGTTTCTCTAGGGACACAGTGAGGCAAGGAAGACCCTCTCTGGGGTTGCTGCTGCTCTGGTTCTGCTGTCAGGAAGGATGAATCTGATGTGAGGATACGAAGTGAATTTACCAGGTGGCTGTATTTTAAACCAATCTGTAGTATCTGGAGTAGAAAGAAATCCAGTATACTGTACTTCAAGCCAGGTTGGGGGTGGTTCTTTCTTAGAGGCTCTGTAAACAGCAATGCAAGATGAGTTAATATGCATGGTCTTTAATAATAACTTCAGGAAGACTTTGAAAGGGGTCAGCTTTTCTTTCTGTCAGGATGTTGAGACAATTCCTTTCCTGATGAGCAGGTTTTGTCCTGCTGCTTAGTATCCAGATTCACAAGAAACCTCCCTGAACCTGATTCTCCACTGAAACACATGGTATGAAGTTGCCAGGACAAGTGAAATTACAGCTGTAATTACTGGCTGTAGAGGCAGGAGAATTCAAGCTGTTTTCCGGACAGATTTGTACTGCTGCAGTACTTAGCACTCTTTCTGTAGTTCTCACCATGGCAAGTTTGACCACCAAAGCAGAAGCTCTAGTAAAGGGGTATTTAAGCAATAAATTTTGCCCAGTTTTTGTGCAGAGATTAATGCAGAACTCCTGCAAATCAAATTAATATGAAGCTGCATAATTGATATGTTAGGACCACAAGTATTACCATGACTACTACAGTCACGGTAACAATTTTTCAGGGAAGAAAAGTAATCCATTTTGATGTGTTGTGACACTGTCCTCCTCATTCTGCTGTATTTCAGAAACTTATTAGCCAGCTGGCAGAGGTAGCCCAATCTGAGAGCTCTTGCACTGTGCCCGGGCCACTGCACTTGCTGCTTGGTCTTGCTGGTGTTGCAGTGTGCATGGAGAGCACCCTCGCATCCAGCAGAACTTAGCAGTGCCTACCTGCCCTCCTGCGATGCACAGAAACATAACCTGTCTGTCCACAGCAATTTCAGCCTTCCAAGAAGCTCCCTTCTGCACAGAATTTGGGCTGAGTCTTTCTGCGTTTTACAAAATCGAGTTAGCTGCTGCTCTTGGTATCTGCAGAGTTTCTGTTACTGCTGCATCTGTGTCACCAGCAGCCTTCAATGCTGCATCGTTGTCTCTCAACAGCTCGGTGAGATAGAAAATAGAAATACTCCTATTTGAAACCTGAGGTAGAGTTGCCAGAACTGAGACCAACCGTTGTGGGAACTCCTGGTTTTTTAGGCACCGGGGCCTAGCAGTGGACTTCCCTGCTCTGAGCTAGGTACCTGACTAGATATTTCAGATATTACAGGTTCAGTGTGAATGTTAGCCCCAAATAAATACACTGCCACAAAAGCAGGTACATCTTGGGCTCTTGAGAGATAGGCTGTATGGGTGCTTTTCTCAGTGCTGCCAGGAGGTGCCTCTCTCTCCTTGGGATAAAGCCCACGAAGGAATTCGCCTAAGCCTTTCCTAGCAGAAGCTGGCCTGGGTTTACCCTTTGCTTTCTCCCAGAAGAGTTATGCTGGTGTCACTGGCCTCTATCACCGAAGCCTAGCGGCTAGAAAGCTCATAGAGGATGAGGAAGATGCAAGTTGCTCCCCTTTCTGTGGGGAAGCGAGGACCTTGCCTTTCCCTCAGGAGGTGGTTGGGGTGTCCTGGGCCAGCCCAGCGCAGTTGGGCTGAGCCTGCAGACAGCCCCGTGCTGGGACTCCCAGTCCTGAGCCCATGGTATCCTCTCATCCACGTGTTGGGATGAAGTTATCCCTCTGGCAGGGAGCACTTGGGTCCCTGCTCCAAGGACTGTCTTTGTATTTTTTTAAAAACAAAATGTTATCTTGCTTTATTGTCCCCACCACTGTTTTAGGCCAGATTTTGGACCTAATCTTTTTAGCAATGTCCCTTGTCGGAAGTGAGATTTCTCTTTTGCTATTCCTGTATCTCCAGCACTGAGTGCTTCCTGTGCGCCTGATCCCCTCATTGCATTTAGCCAATCATAAATGCAAATAATGATAATTAGATGGTGAATAAGGCTATTACAGATGCAGTTTGGTGCACATTTCACTGATTGGGCCCAATCGGGAAGCTCTGCGATGCACACTGGCAGCTCTGCGAGTACGAGTGCTCGCTACTTATCTCGGGCTGGAGCGCGCTATCAATTAATTGCTCACAAGTCCCTGGTGTCAGTGTGCGTAGGCTGTGAGGAGTGGCAAATCATTAACTTTCCACGGCGCGGGGCTGAATTACAATGCCAGGCAGCGAGGCGGGGGATTTGCAAGTTTAATCTGCTGGAAAAAATCCCTTTGTCTGCCGGCATCCCGCTGGCGCGGCCGGCAGGGACGCTGGGCACCGGGGCTCCTGCAGAACCTTCCTTTTGTTCAGCGCTCGGTGGGTTTCCACATCCCACACGGAAGGAGGAATAAGGAGATAAGAAGTGCCGATGCTAGAGCACAGGGGAGCCATCCTCTCACCACGAGCACGGGAGGAAATCCAGGTCTCCGGGTGCTGCTAGGCTCTATCCATGCATTTGTCTCTAGTCTGCCCCAATTCTGCTGCTGACAGGTTGCTTTGAAGTGCTGCCTGGTACGCTCTTTCCCTTGCGGTTTTCTCCCAGTGCTTTTTGAGCAGATCTCCCAAGTGCTGACAGCATTTGGGGGTATCCATTGCAACTCTTCAGTGCTGCATCCCGTGGTAGACATAGGGTCTGGCAATGACTCTGCTATGTCTTTCACAAAGTTCAGTCTTGGGAAAGGTTCAAAGCCCAAGTTTGTCATTTCAGAAGGTAAAAGATGCTCTGTGAGTCTCCAAGTCAGCAGCGATCTTTGCTCAGAGTCAGTCCCAAGTAGAAAACAGCCTTCTCCCCATCAGCCTGACTGAGACCATCGACCTCGCGGGTGGGATTGCACCAGTGTGTCTCACGACATCTTTAACCATGCTGTGCCCACATTGCTTGTAATCAGGAAGCAGAAAGACGGGTCCCTTCACTTGGAAGGAGGAAGGCCAACAGGAAACCAGATGTAGCCAATCTGTAATCGCAGAATTGTGACTCGTACCTGTCTTATTGAAGGGCCGCCAAGCCATGTGCATTCAGAGGCAGCTCTAGCCTTGCCTTCCCCTGGGAAGACTCCCGGGTTTGCTGCTTGGTGTTTACCTTTGTTAGGATTGCTGTGGAATAATTTATTTTGCTGAGTTTGTCAGCCCAAAGGATACATTTGTGCCCTGTGGCACTGCGGTGCTGACAGGAAGACTGTGCTGCAAATTATGCGCTGTGGGGCGAGGGCTTCAGACCAGGCACGCTTTGACCTGAAGCAAATTTCTGGAGCGATGCAATGGGAATATGTGAGCACGGTGTGTCCATGCTGCTTTGGAACCGTCCTGCTTGCGTGGGAGATGGGGCCGGAGGTTTCTAGCGAAGCGCGGTATCGGAGACCACGGCTCCGGAGGACGGCGAGCAGGGGTCAACCTTCAGGTGTCGTTTCAGTTTGTGCAGGTATTTCCAATGTTATCTCATCTAGGAATAGGAAAAGCAAGTGCTAATCAAGATAAGGACTGCTTAGCATATAGAAAAGCTGAGGTGCCTTTCAGAGGTGCCACTCAAAGCTAGTCGAAGAGCAGCGGTGATTACTGAAAAGCTGGTGAACGCTCAGGGTTCATTGTGGTTTTTTTATTTTTTTATTTCTTATTGTTTTTGTTTTAAGCTCAGCTACAAGGGAATTATAAATGCCAGAAGAATTGCTGCTCTTTCTTGTCATTCTCTGTAGATGCTTGTCCCTGAAGAGCCCCGTGTTTGTGATGCTTTCGGGATGAATCCCCTGTGTCATGGTGAGGCTAGTCCGTCTCTGGGTAGTTTTCCTCTGGGTTCAGGCAGCTTTTGTCTCCTGTCATCAGTGGTATGGGCCCCATAGCCAGGGCAGCCTCTGTTTGCATCTCGTCTTTGGCCCCTTTGAGCGTGGGGCAGAGCCACCACAGTCCCTTGCATGGGCAGCACAGGATCAGACACTCTATCCACAGAAAGGAGAGCAGAGGCTGCTCGGTACTGGCCCTACACAGATTCAAGTAGTAGACCGTTTTATTAAAATGTAATTTGAGCCACTCTGGTGCTATTAACTACAATAAAAATGTTTTATTTATCCTATCTGCAGTATATCCAGTTTATGATACGTCCTAGAACCTCTGATGGGTTCATTTCTTTGTTGTTTGATCAGTGAAATATGAAGGAAGGGCTGGAATCTATAGTGTTATTATGTGGGAGTTATTTGTGCCTTGTGTTTCGAGATTCCCCGGCTCCCGAGTCTCCTTTGGTTGCAGTCTTTCATCTGGCATGAAGGTAGCTGAGCTCCGCGCTCAGTTTCTGAATGGAGGAGGGGAAGGGAGGAGCGCTGGCATGGCAGGTTTTATGTGGCTGTGAGATAATAGCACCTCTGAAGAGCAGAACTCTGAAATGAACCACAAGTATATTCTTAAATGCTCCAATTCAGCCCCATAAGAACTCTCATTTGAGTTTCATGTGCCCTGTGACATAAGGTAGACTCCTTGCTCAGTCACAACTAATTTAAGCAGCTGACTATTGAGATCAGACCATGGAGTTAGGACAGTTCGCAGAACTCTTAACTGAATTCTTTCCTCCCATCGGGGGGAGGGAAAAAAAAAAAAAAAGAAAAAGCTATATTTGCCAGAGAAATTATTCATTGTGAATCATTCACTTAATTCCCATAATAAATGGTTTCCTACCCTTGGTTCTATTGACTAATTACTGTATTTAACATTCTTACTTGCTTTTGTTTTCTGCTCAGCTTAATTTTGCTATAATGAGAGAGTCTGGAGAAGTCCAAACCGTGGGATGAAACCTCAGTATCTGTACTGGTCTTATTATACTTCACAGAGTTGGTGGAAAATCTGTGTCCTGGGTAGTGGAGCCTCTCCTTAGGCTTCCTGCTGTGGAGAAGACAGTGCTTGAGGCACATTAGCTGGTACCTTTTTCTGCTGTGCTTTAGATTGTCTGGCTTCTCTGGGTTGTTGAAGTAGCTTAGAGCTCCAGTCCTGCTCCCTTTCTGCTTCTCTTCCCAAAGCTCTGCAGAGCCTCTGCCTCGTTGGGATTTCTGGCTCCCTCTGCTTGGCTTCCAGACGTGGCAGGAGATGTCCCATGGGTAGCTCCTGTCCATGGTGCCCAAGGAAGATGGTTTTGAGCTGCAGAGAGAGGTGGCCCCAAGAGGCCCAAAATTGTATGCTCGTATGTGCTTCAAACTCCTTCCCTGAGCTGTATTCCCTGTATGAAATGGGTTATCTTGGAGGATAATAGTATTGTAGGTTTGCCAGCATGGACAGGGGGTAGCAAACTGAGACTAGTCTGCAGCATGCACATACACTTTGGAATTTATCTACAGAGTATTTTCACTGAAAGAGCTTCAGCTTGATTGATTTCTCAGTGGCGAACAGGCCGTGAAGACTGGCAGTACAGTGTAGCATCCAAGTGCCCTAGTCAGGTTTGGGGATGTTTCCTTTGCAGTGCACTCCCAAAGCGTGTTCTGGCCCACGGGCTACTGCAAGGTCTCTCAAGGGCAGTATTAAATGCACTGAAGTTCTGAAGGAGAGATTCGGTTGTGATTTGGGTGTCAACACTCTGCAGTTGATAATACCAGTGAATGAAATAGAATAGCTTGAGGGAAACTCCTCAAGTGTGAACTCAGTCTGATGCTTTAGCACCTGAAGGTGATGCAGCAGCAAACTTATAGGAGGAAGCTGCAAGAAAAAAAAAATGCTTCCAGTGGTGCATTTGCATCTATAGATATTTTACAGATGTATCTATTCAAATGAACACATGATATGATTGATAATTGTCCAGTAATGAATATGAAAAAAAATTCCTCTTTATCCGCAAATGCTGAAAACGCTGCTTTCCATCACAAGAGAGCATGAGGAAGGAGAGAGAGGGCAGAAGCCCCAGCTGGCACAGCTGAGAGGAATATTGGAGCTGAAGAAATTAAAGGAATGTGAGTTGCCTGGAAGTGAAGTTTGGTTAAACGTTATCAAGGGCTCTTTGTACAAAAGTACCTTAGACTTCTATTGCACTGTGACTATTTGCACTACCTGAGGAAAGCTCTAGAGATTATTTGCTATCCAGGTTACAGAGTTCTCTTTGAATTTCCAGAAGAATGTGCTGAACGAGGGCAGAATACAAAGTTGCAGTAACAACCGAGATTTTCTTTCTTAACTGAATAGAGGATGCATGATCTCTGTATCTTGTTACAAGCTGAGATGCTATAGACATAACTATAGACTATTTCCAGGAATTTCATTTTCTTTTTAGATAATCTTTTATCCTATTTTGATCTCTTTACTTGTACCAGCCTTAGAATAAGATATTGAAAGCTTAATTTCCAAGGTCCCTCTCCCCATATGTCAGACATGGTCTTTCAGAGCTCTAAAGGGGCAGAGAGAAAGGTCGGATTGGAAACCTCTTGGGAAGCAAAGTGGGGAGGAAGAAAGTTCACCACTGGCATTTGCATCTTTGAAAGGGATATACATAGCTAAGTTGAGGAACCAGTTTTAAATAAGATGATGTCACAGGAGTGCCTGAAAACACAGGAAATCTTGCCAGCTTCACTGTGAGGAGCTTTACATCTAGGGCTCTCAGTGGTGCTGCCAGTGAGGTGAGCTTGCCCCCGTGTGAGCGGGGTCTGACCGAGGTGAAGGGCTCTCGAGCGTCTCTCTGAAGGCCAAGTTTCACTCGTGTTTCTGTGAGCAGCTGCTTCGCTTCAAGGGTTCCCGACACGGTGCCGCTTTCCCCCCTGGGGTCCTATGAGCACCGTGACTAATGGCCATTTCTCATGGGCCTGCGTGCTGGGATCGTGTGACAGGTAACAAAGAATGTGTGAGGTCAACTTTGCCTTTCTCAGGACTTGGGATTCTTATATGGATCTCTCTTTTTACCTCAGTCCTTCCACTCGTAGCTGAGAGGTCTCTGTTATCTGGGGACCAGCCTTAAACTGCAGCTCTTCCATGCTGGGGACGCCTGTTTACCTGGTGGCCATTTCCTATCTTTCCTGTGGTTCACACTTCCAAGGTGATTAAGCTGTAAGGCGGCTATGATTATGTAAGCCTTGTTGGGTTAGGAAAACAGGCTAGAAGTAGGATTGTCACCAAGTCAATATTAATGAAACCTGTTTAAATCTAGCAGTATAAAACAGTGCTGTGGCCCAAGGGCCTTGCTGTTGGCATTGCGCAGTACGGCTGGAGTCCATGTTTGCGCATCCCCCTAGTCTGATGGGATCCAAGTACTTCCTTGCAATCGACACGGGTCCTGCAGATCACTGTAAAATGACCCAGGTCAAGCCTTTAAAATAGCATTGAGTGCATTTCATGGCATGCAGACAAGCACAGATACTGGTGTGATGTCCTGGGAGGGAAAGGGTCAGTGCTTTGGGGTGGGCCATGGAGGAACCAGCTCTGGATCGGTGGTAGCAAGGCTGGCTTGTCTAGTAGTGACCGCACGAGGGGATCAGAGCAGGAGCTGGGGACACTGGACTGTCTCTATCCAGAGTGGTGGCACCTGGGCAGGTGCTTCACAACTGAGGTATCATCACAGCCCAGCTGTGGGCATGGAGGCAGTTATTTGGTGGATTAAGGGGTGAGAGTCTCTCGGTCCATGGCATTTGAGGCCTCAGGTGAACCAGGAGAGTGGTTCTTGCTCTCTCTGCAGAGAAGAGTCTTGAATTCTCCATCACCTGCAGGGCCTCGTTCCTGGTGTAATTTTCTGTTCTCTGTCGCCCCAAAAAGTGAAATCTCAGCAGTTGTGCTGATTTACCTCATCTATATGTTGATTTTAATAGATCTGTTTCCTGGGTGAAGTGCTGCTTACCATCACAATGGCAGCAAGATTGGGTGTTTCTAGTTTTCTAGTGTGTGTGAGAGTAAAATGAGGCTAATAAGTTATTCAGAGCAAGGGGGCGTTGGGAAGGTCACCCACAACAGCACTTTCCAGCTGTTGGCAACAAGCTGTTAAGAAATATTCTAAGGTTGGAGAGTCAAGGCATATTCTGAGAGAATTATTATAGATTAATAGTAATAATAATAATAAGCAGCACAATATTGCAAATCATAAGTGTTTGAAAAGCAGACCTTGCTATATCTATAAAATCATGAAAAAAAACAAAAAAAAAACCAACCAAAAAAAACCCACAAAACCCCACAGAAAAGCAGTGCAAAGCTCCTGAGAATTTTGCTAACTTCTCTTTACTGTCTTTCCCTTCTTGTCTCGGGCTCTATTTGCCGTGATTCATGAAAAAAGCCCTGAAGAGCCGACATTTGGGCTTTGGTCCTTGACACTTAAGTAAAATACTTTAAAGTGTAGTTTGGGAGCTTTAGGCTCCTTCCTTCCACTCAGTCTTTCAAATGCTTTTGAAATAAAAAGCAGCACTCGCGGCTGCTGGTTTTCAGCTTGGCTTTCTTCTGGCTTCATCTGTTCTCCCGGGTGCTTGCGGAGCGTGGATCATTTCACGGCAGCGTTGGCAGCCGCTTGCAGGTTGCGGACCCGAGGGGCTCGGGAGCGTGGTGAACACCAGCGCTTTGTTCAGCACCTCCAAGAAAGCCTGCGAATACGGGGGCAGCGTGGGCAGCTATGGTACCAGCCGGGGAATAACGGGAAATAAGAGCTGAAGCACAGGGAGGCATGATGGAATTAGTAGGGCTTTTGCACTGCAGAGCTGCCCCTGGAACTAATCGCGATAGCACTTACCACCTCTGCAGGGATTTCCTTCTGCACCCCACAGCAAAGTGGGTTTTTGGTAATGCATGCACGCAAACCAATCTTACTGGGAATAGTTGATGATAATGGACCAGACCATGGGCTTGGTTACTCTGATGCAGCTCTGTTGTAACTCTATTGATTGCAGACCGTGCGTTTCCCAATTAGTGTACCTTTTGTTCCACCATAAAATACAGTGATTTATTGAAAGGGTCAATGATCTCTCATGCTGACAAAGTACTTTTTCAGGCTGTTGCGTTTGTAAGGTGGCAGGAACCAAGGAGGGCTGTATCTCAGCAGGAGCTCAGGGGAATAAACGGCCCTTGATCCTAAGAGCATTAAGTGAGAAATACGGAAGGGTTAATTTGGTGCAACCCTTTGAGCTTATATTAAATGTCCTGCAGCCTTATCAAGCAAATCATCCTGTCAGTTTTTTGGCTAATATAACTGTCTAATATATTCATAATTTAGCTTTTCACAGAAGTTAGCTATAGTTTTTGTGTAAGTGTTGAGGTATCCACAATGCTGTGATATATCCAGGACCTGTGTTCTGTAATTTGACATGACTTGTGCTTCTCCCAGAGAGGTAGGAGTATTTTACTTGAGCTTATTTCTGAATTTCAACACTATGCAGCTATGGGCAGAGTAGGGGTGTGCTGTCTGGTATTGGAGTCAGTGCTTTCTAAACACTGGGTGCTTTTACATCTCTTACGGAGAATAAGAAATCTTATTCCTACCTATCTCTTATTCTACAGAGAAAAAAAAAATCAGGGTAGAATCAAAGACTTAGTAAGTGAAATTGAAGTGCCCTCAAAGGGTCATGGAGCTCTTCAGAGGTGAAATAACTAGTCCTAGGTGAGCTGAGAAATGAAACCTGCTTTGTCAGCTTTTCCCGGGTTTCATTTTGGTGTGATATCGCTGGAAATGATCTTGAGAGCATACCTCAGAGTGGTCTGCTTGGATCACATCTAGTTGTGTACTTGTTTGTAGTAATTACTTGTTCATCAATGATGCTGTAGTCAGCTGAACTTCAGAAGGAAAAGTAGAAGAATATGTTCCAAATATTTGTCAAGCAAATTCTGTTCTCACCCAGTTTCATTCTAGTGTGACTTCTGTTTGCTACTCAGGGATTCTGTTTGGTTCAGCTCTTGGTACAGAATATGAAGACAGATGAGGCAAAAATGTACATGGATTTTTCTGTCTGTAAATGAGCACTACAAAGGAGGAGATATGACATAAAATAACATCTGTAGGTTACTGTAAGCAAAACAAGGTGCTAAGCAATGAAGAGAATGACAAGAGCATGTTGTATATGTCAGAGTGAAATAGGACATCCACATGGTAAAAAATGCTGTAAGAAAACCTTTTAAGTGTTTAACAAGGGTAAACAGATCGTTAAAGTATGGATTTGAGTTTGGAAAGAACAATTCTTGTGGCTTTTGACAAGAGCTTTTGGCATGTTTATAACCAATATATTATTGTGCAGTTCCTTCAGACCCATTCTGCTATTGTGTCAATACCTCATTTGGAGAGAATCTGAACTGATTTATCAATTAACTGCGTTGTGGAGAAATTGCTGCCTATCAAGCTCCAGCACCCAGGGGTCTCCAGATGGATAATGTTCTGGAAGACCTCACCTATTTGTAGGGGCCTATTTGCAGCAATGAAATTGGAAGTGAGCTCCAAATGTAGAGGCAGGATCTCTACTGGCTTTTTTTTTTTTTTGCCCCCCACAAGATTTTCATGTGTTCCAGTTTGCTTCTGTGGTTTGCAATATGTCTGCAGCTAATATCCCTCATTATGGATTTCTTTCTCAAACTATTAGATTTCCCAGTGGCTTAGAAATACCATACAATTTTAGACCTTTAAGGACAAATAGTTTCCTCAGCTCAAGCCACAATATCTAATGGGATTCCTCAGGGAGTAGGAGAATTAAATCCTTCCTTCTGAGACTGGGCATTCCCTGATGAAACCACAGTGAGCAGAGGAGGGTGGCCGGGATGCACCCAAGGAAGTGTCACTGCACTGACATTTCCTCCCCTCGGACCTCTCCCACCCCATGGCTCCTTTGTTTTGCCAGGGAAACAAGCCCTATGGCAGAGAGCTGCTACATTCCCATGCCAATACCTGGGTATTTATTGCGGCACCCTATGCTGAAGTGGGGCTTGTTTACATCTTCCCCGTGGGTCACTTGTGGTGACTGAAGTGTGATGTTGTCACATGCGAGGAGTTGGTGTTGAGAGCCTGGGAGAGAAGGAAGAGGCTCCTTTTCTAGGGTGTGCTGCTCTCCCCCTGTTTGCTTGCTGCTGAAAGTGTCCAAATACCCGGTCTCTCTGAAACGGGGACTGTTATTTGCTTAATGCAGAGTAGTGAATCACATCCCCATCAAAGTGAGGGCCCCAGGTTTTGTCTGAATCCCAGCTCAGACAGGTCCTATTGTCTTCTTCCTTTGTCTCTTATTCAAATGTGCCTAAATTAATGCTGTTTTTAACATGAGGCATTTGTAACATGCACATTTTTGTAGGATTTCAGGCATTTGAGACAGAAATTTTGCAAAGCTGATTGCAGTGCAATCCTCTCCCTGCAAGTATGGTCACTAAAATATGACTGCTTTTTTTTCTAAATCAGTTCCAGTTTCCTTATTCTTCAAATTCCTTCTAATTTGCTTATTCCAGCTCTGATATTTGTTCATATTATCTATCTATCTATCTATCTACAGCCTTTGTTTGATCCTATTGCACTTGAATAGTTCAGGAAAAAAAAAATCCTTATCATTATTCTACTGTAGTACGCATGGAGCTCTGTTCATATATATTGCTTTGTATTGGTATTAAAATTAAAAAAGAAATTCTAGGAATATAAATATAATGAAATAGTGAGGTGCAAAAGAATGGAAAAAATTGTTGCATTTCTTCCTTTTGGTATAACTTTGCACAGCTTGTTCTTTAAAACTTTGCAGCTATCTTAAGACTTGCCCTACAGTAAGAAAGGGAATAATGCGCTAGGCTCATCAAGCAGCGGAAGAGCTCCCGAGCTGCTACCCTTTGCTCCTGTGTTAAAGGCTTGTTGGTACTACCTGTTTTGAGAAAACACGAGTGTTCTGTTCTTAAAAACCTAACGACTACCAGCTGGGACACGTTTCCGCTTGTACAAATGGAAGTAGGTTTAACCTTTGTACAGTGGTGTTCGCCCAGATTATTCAGCCTCGGGGATATTCCGCTGAGTGGCAGGATCTTGCACTACTACGGTGCTCTCGGACCTCTTGCCGTTCGCTTATTTCTGCCCCATTTGTCGTGGTAGTGCGAGGATGTCTCAACAAACAGCATCTGGAAAGTGACTTGAGAAGGTCCTTGTTAATCATTTATTGGTTTTAGGCTGAGGAGCATTTGGTAAACAGGGGCTTATGTCAATTACCTGGCAAGAGTTTAGGTTTGTTCAGAAGATCTGAAGGATGCTGCAATCATTAAATTCTTTCCCTCTTGGTTTTGGGAAAATATTAACTTGCGAGAGGCAGGACTAGTAAGTGAGAATTTTTAGCAACTGCCAAATATATGTGGCAGCCTCTTCACAAACTTGCCTGCTGAATAAAATGTTTGCACTTTTTATCATTGGTATTGAAAGCCTACTATGCTGAGTTGTTTGCTTAGTCTCCAGAGGAAAATAAATTTAGATCAGTTATTTCAATCCATATATCGCAGTCCGAGCGCTGCCTCAAAAACATTAGTAGTGCCTAACCAGAAGCATGGATAAGAATAAAAAAAATTAGAATTGCCCTCTAGAAAGGATTTGTTGAGGCTGCGTTAGAAATGTTTGTTCTAGGCTTCCCACAATATTGCTAATGTTGCATGTTTTTCATAACAGAATGGCATTGCTCTCTGAATCTTAATATTTCTTAGAAAAAGAGAGTGATGTAAATAGATTTCTGTTGTGTCATGGAGACTAACTGTGGCAGAGCAAAAATGAAGGCAAGTAGTAGGGGTTTATAATCCTATGGTTTTCTTTTGCTGGTATTACCAGAAGGGAAGGAAAGCATGAACTTCCCCTGTATCTCGCTTCTTCTAACACACAACCATTTTGCACAGAAGAATCCCCTGCTGATCACAGCATGTCCTGAGTTAGGACTAGGTTCTTAAAGGACTCTACAGCTTGACAAGCGTTCCCTTAATGAGTTTGCTGCAATTTCTGGTACTGGTAAAGTCTTTGAATGGGAATGTGACCAGGAATTGTTTGAAAACTTTGCAAATTGGAAAGGAAAACCAGTATTTTCGTAGACTCCCTCTTGGAAATGACTCAGCTCTTTTTGATGACATTTTTCATACTCACACCCGAAAGATTATATAGAAATGAGAGGGTTTATTTTGTTTTTTTAACTGTAATGGGTTTGAGAAATGTAATAGCAGCTGGTGTTAATGTTCTTACCTAAGGTAGACATGCGTTTGATTTAATTTTGATGTTTCTATTTTTTTCTTCGTGCACTAAAAGATTTCTCTGTTTTATTTCTCACCCCATCCTGCTTGGACTTACTAGTACCTCTCCTCTTCCCCACACAGACCTTAATTTGAATTTCAGTCATGTAGGTCTGCATTTTATTTCTCATTCTTATTTTCCAGGGCTTTCCAACCTTTCTGTGTGCATGGTAGTCATCGTCTGCAACTCCCGTCAGTGATGCTGTTAATTCCCAACCCTGCTATGATGCCTTGAGTTTGCAATTAAACCTAACGGATTTTCTGATCCCTAGTTACTCATTGTTTCCTTTCTATTTGAGCAGTATTAAATGACTTGGTCCTCTAAGTTCACTCTTACTATTAAAGATGCCCCTTTTTAAGTAAATGAACGCATTCAGAAGATCTAAACAAACTCGGAGTTGCTACAGCTTCTTGAAATGATGCCCAGGATAATCCTGGTACCAGGCAATTCATTTAAGCTCTCTGAGGTCACAATTTTTCTTAGGGTGTGCCGTTATCACGAGGAAATGACAAGTGATTTGTACTCCATTTTATAAAGCTGATTGGTGAGAAAATTGCAGCAACAGGACCTGTTTGTGCATCTCCAGGGTTGATAGAAAATTTCAGTTTTTATGATTGTGAGTGCAAAGGATTGCAGGAAAACTGCACTGAAAGAGATCAAGTAAAAGAAGGCGATATTTAAGGATTATGGATGTATTCTTTTGTGTTGTTTTTGAATGCTCTGTAAATCTTCACCTTTAAATTATAATTATCCGTTCAAAAATCAGTCAGTTGATCAGAGTCTCTGTAAGATGAAAGGAAGAATTGAAGAATTAGGCTCAATAATTATTAAATCCCTCCCCAGTCTATTCTCTCTTTAGGAACTGTACTTAATTGTATGTAGTGCTGCTGTTTTCCATTCTGAGTGATGAATAGGTGCTCAGAAATCTTTGCTCGTGTCTTCAGACTATAGGACGAGGGAAGAAGAGAGGGGGGCTTCAAGAACAGGACCTTGCGATTGAGTCAGTCCGGTTGTGTTGAGTCAGTCCAGCTTAATGCACAAGCAACACAACTAGGACTCTCTGTGCTTAAGCTATGCAGATCTCTCATTTTTTTTTTTTCTGTAATTGGAATGAAATGCAGAGCTGTGTGACTCTCGCCTACATTATGTAAAGGCATTTTTCCCCCTCTTTTCTATAATTAAGTGCACAGTTTAAGACATTGCCAAGTACTGAGAGCAACTCTGGCTTCCATGGTACTGCTCCCCAAGAAGATCACACGGACTTTGATGTCGATTTGAAAGTATGTTGTGAGGATGGGAAAGGCATTTGGAAGTAGAGCGCTGTTGAGGCATGGCACTGAAAGCGCTTGGAAATTTGCACACAGGACTTCTCGAGTAAGCAAGGGACTTCAAATAAAATAGCAGATTCTAACAATTTATGAGTTTTACAGCAATTTTGGATCTGACTTGGTAATTTTCTAGTGCTGCAAGACCATTTTATTTTGTGGTGTGCTTGCATAATCTCCTAGCCAGACCATTTTTGTAATGCGCATTTGGAGCAGACTTGCAGGTGACCATCCACCACTGCCGTGCAGTTGTGGCAACCTGGCACATCCAGAGAACGTCCCAGGTCGCGTTCAGCACTTGTCCATCCGTGGCCTTCGGGCTGCCGGGGGATCAGCTGGCGCTTCCTCATCAGGGAGTGCTTCTGGAATGTCCTTTGAGGAACAGCTTGTTTGCTGGTGGGAGGCCCCAAAAGCACCAAAAGGTACTTATTTTCAAAGCGTTCCTGGGAGCGAGATGCAACAGTTCATCTGTGTTTTCCTCCTTGCTGGAGCCGAGCGCCAGAAGGCGGCTGGAGGCCTCCCGGCACGGCAGCGAGCGTCACTTGGCGAGCCCTGATCCATCTGCCAGATGGTGGTGGCTCCGTCAGAGACGACCTTGCGGCAGAGCGGGGCTCTTAATTATTTTGAAAGACAAGACCTCGTCATCCCCTGCAGCTTCAATCTTATGCTGTTACTTGCTGTAAATCACAGGATTTCCACAGGAAACGGAGGGAAGATTTTGGTGGAGTTTTTGGATATTGGGTGTGTGTAGCAGTACTTTATTGGATGTGAATGCGCTGGGAAGTGCTCTGCATGGACACCCTTGTGATGCTGGGATGGCCACCCCTGGGACCGGACCCATCCCAACCAAAGGACACCCCGCTCCTGGGGTGAGTGGGGGTGGAAGGGGTGCATTTGGTACTGGTGGAGATGTTTGGAAGAGCAATGCTCTGCTGAGCTGTGTTGGAAGCATGGAGTCAGCACACAGAATGAGGAGTGTTTGTTTATGGAAAACTACGAGAGGGGAGGCCACCAAGCGTCCTGCCTTTGCAGGGCATGCTGGAGCGACCATGGTGCATCGCAGTGAAAGCAACGCTGCGGTGAGAAGTCTTCATGGGAAGATAAATAAGAAGCGAGTGTCCCTGACAGTGACCAAGCTGTCTGGCAGCCAAGATGAGTCAAGATTTCATGCCACAACTTGCCATAGCTGCAGCATCTCCTTGTGCTGTGGCCATGTCCTCCATGTCTTACCTCCAAAGTTACCTGGGATGGATAAAGTGCTGACTTTGGGTGCTCTGTTGGTAAGGATCAAGATGACTGTGGTCAGGCTGCTGACAGAACAGCCTGTTTTCTGGGCACAGCATGTCCTCTAAGCCTGTTGCAAGTGGTCAGACTTCAAAAGTACCCAAGTCAGGTCAATAAGACACATGCCTCAGTTCTGCCATTTGAAGGTGTCTTCTCATTTCTCGATGTATAATCAGGTGGTGAAATTTAGAGATCTCCTTGGACCTCTCCAGTTTCATCAGACGTGGGGCAATTGCAGTGTCTCCCAGGATGCTCTGGTGAACTTAACCTGTTCATGTTGGGATGCTGCAGCCCCCCTGCATGGGACAGTCCCTAGGTGTGGAGGACGCCAGAGTCTTTTTCTCTTATCTTTCAGTGCAAGAAGCATGCTCCCAAAAGCATATCCGTCTCTTTCCCTGTACTCCTAAATTCTTGAACCATTTTCCAGTGCTTTGGTATTGATGGTTTATCTTCAGAAAAGTACTGCTATCTATGAAAAGATCAGTGCCTGAGTCTGGCGGCTCTTTTCACTCGTGTTAGTGCTGATGGAGAAAGACGTGAAATTTTATTTTGCTTCTCTGAAGATCTGCATGTGCTGTATGCCAGCAGGAGAGGTACAAGGTACAAGGAGATCAAACCAAAGTAACTCTCCTGATCTGGAGCCAAGGCTGTTGCACCAGACTTATGCAGAGTCCATGTCCCAAGCAGATCCTCCAACAGAGTTTACCCTTGTGCTCCTTTACGGTAACGTAGGTGTTTAGACAGTTAGGAGAGTGACAATTTGCCTGCTCTCTGTTGTTCCCGGGCAGGTGCACC
This sequence comes from Eudromia elegans, assembly GCA_003342815.1. Lineage (NCBI taxonomy): Eukaryota > Metazoa > Chordata > Aves > Tinamiformes > Tinamidae > Eudromia > Eudromia elegans. Next base: position 2,155,560 of record PTEX01000002.1, on the reverse strand, counting down.
AGCTGTAAGAGGGAGCTTTGTCTAGACGCCTGTTTGAGATAAGACATGGGGCTAGTCTGCGTTACCCTTCCTTGCAAACAAAAGCCCATTAAAGTAGGCAGGACGACAAGGCTTGCAAGTCAGTGCTGTTCCTCACACTGCCCTTAATGGCTTTCAGTCACTACTGCTTAATCCCCCGGACATTTGTGTAGATCGCCACTTCACTTACAGCTTGAAACTTGCAGCCTTTGGTGCCACTTTTTTATTTCAACCAAAATTTAAAATATGAGTCACATGGAGCCAAATGGGGCTTAATTCTTCAAACTGTAGTAAAATTACTTGGAAGTGAGACTGCTCAATATTTTTGGAGGCATTTAACACTGTGGTAGAATGGCAAAATGAAATTCTGGAGCCAAGAAAAGCATAAAGTTGATAAGTCTAAAATTTTTCCTTCCAGAGCTACATATTTTAGGAATTGATGGTGACCTTTACAAAACCAGACTGGGGCATTTATATTGAGACCTATTTTTGTTGGTGAAACTCTGTTTCGCATGGCTGGTATCCAGTGAAATGTCCAAAAGTCCCGTGGTTTCTTTCCTCACTGCTGTGTTAGTGCATCCCAAGTGCAAATGCCTCTCACCCCTGGAAATGCTGCAGTGTTTAAAAGCCCCCAATGGCTTTCCAAAACCTCCTGGCATCAGCCTGGATGCCAGGGTGTCTTGCTGCCTTCTGAGATCTTCACTCCTCCCTTCCCTTGCTTGCTGAGGAAACTGGAAGATACCAAGCTCTGCAGGAGTGCGGTGAGGGGCTCGCCAAGGCTGTGAAAAATGCCAGTCCAGAACCCCCAAACTTGCACTTTTTGGGTCATCAAACAACAAATGTGAGAGGGGAGAAGACTAAAATAATGAAAGTGAAGATCCTGAGGCAATAGAACTGTCTTTGTATCCCTCACTTTTTTTGTCATGTTCCTCAAACAGCTGCTGTGCACTGATGGAGGCTTTGGAGGGAAAGCTGCCCTAACGCCTTGTGGTTACTTATGGACCTTGCAGAGGTGACTTCAGGAGTGGCAGAGCACGTTTTTTTCACAAGGTTTAGAAGTGACCAGAGTGGGGTGTAACCGAGTTCTTCAGCAGATCCCTCTGCCCCTGGTCAGTTCCAGCATCCACCCTTGCTGTTTCCCTGCTCTGCACATGGCTTGGGAGTTCATCCCATTGCTGTGTGTTCCTGGGAGCTGCACGCAGAGCGATGGGGCACCCGTTGAGCTGCCCCTTGCTGCCCAGTCCCAGCTGACCCCAGGCTCTGCTGTTGGCCTTGCAGGGTCGTGGTTACAGACTGACTCCTTACGGGTGCTGTGAACACCTGAGTAAGTTGTCAGTGCCCTTGAAATCCACAGAAATCCCCCAAGAGGAGTGGGTGATCCAGAGTGATTATCCGTAATGAGCTGGTTCCAACCTCCCAAAGGGGACAAATGCTGATTCTGACTCCAGTACCTATATACGCAGGAGAGGCACAACGTGAAAAACAGGGTCTCATTGCTTGAAAGGCTGCGCCAGAGGCCTCGGCTCTGCCTGCTGCAGCCGGGTCCCGGTGCAGAGTCCTTGAGCGCAGCGCTGCGCTCCTCCGAGCAGGAAGGGCCATCCTTCACTCTGCCGAGAAAGATGTAAAGTTTGAAAGAGAGAAAAAGAGAGAGAAAAAGATTCCGTGACTCTGAGAAGAGCAGGTAATTGCAATTTGTCTCCCTGAGCTTCTGTGAGCAGATATTGAATAGAAAATGGCTCATATAATTGTATTTGGGGGAGCCTAGTTGCAGTCAGAGATTTATAGTTTTTTGGCTTGCAAAAACCTGCTCCTTTTAAAACAGGGACCATCAGCAAGTGTCACCCTGAAGAATTGGAGCCACTACAGTATTTTGTTACATATCAGAAAACAAAGTGCCAGGCGGGTACACTATTAAGCAACAGCAGCGGAGCTGCCACTCTGAACCTCATTATTCAAGCCTCTCTTTAGTTCAATTATACACCTCTACAGCTAAGGAAGATAGATGAAGGTCATTTGGGAGCTGTAAACCACGAGGCATTGAATGCAGAACTGTGTTCTTAAACTGATTTACACCTTGTTCTCCAGTGTTGTACAGCCCAGGCCTTCGATTGAAATGCAGAGGCAGTGATTGAAAAGCCTTTTTTCCTGTTCTTAGCTTCAGATCCACTCCCTGTAATTATTACCTTGATTAGATGGTGAGAGACAACGACTTCTGCTTTCTGGGTGGTGACAAAACCAAGCCCCCAAATTTTGGGACTGTCAGCGCGAGGCAGAGATCACACTGGGGAGGCACAATGGTGTTTGCATCTGCAGCAAGTTAATTCTTGCCTGTGTGTATTGGTCCAGGGAGGAAGAAAAAAGGGAGTTGAGAGAAGCAATTTGCCTTTCCAGGAGAGACAAAGAACTGCCATCTTGTCCTGATTTACCTCCCATATATCTCACAGCGTGAGGAATGTTGTGGATATTAAAGAAAGTTAATTAAACAATGCAAATCCTCATGGAAAGAAAAAAAGCCTTTCATGCTATTGACAGATCATTGGAGGTTTTACTTATATGAAACAGAGGCATTTTAAAATAACTTAGTCCAAAATATACTGTACAAAAACATCTGGGACCAGCTTCTTAAGGCAGGGCTTCTGTGGGTACAAATGCTAACAGCCAAACATCTGGTTAGCCAGGAGTGCCCCGAGGGGACCCAGCCTTGGGATTTCTGGGTTTTTGCTTAGCAATAAATCAGCCTCGTGGTTCCTGAACGTTGTTGCAGAGCTCGTGCAACGTGAGCACCTTGCTTTATGTGCTAAGCTTAAGTTGCGCATTAGTTAGTGCTCCTGCTGACTCGATGGAAGCAGATGCCAGCTGAAAGGGGGGTAGATCAAACTGAATACCCACTTGTGCTCCTGTGCTGTGTTGGGAAACGTGCTCAGTCTCAGCTATCCAGTAAGTGAAAGGGCAAAAAAAGACAGTGAAAACAAAGTAATTTGAATTCTTTTCTGAAATGTAGTTTATTGCATATCCTGCATATTTATTTAAAATTAAGTTATGAAAATAATCACAATTTTCTTTAGCAAAGAGAACAAGAGTTAGCACAGAACCATATGGACTTATATTAGATAAAGAATACTTTAGTGGGTTTGTGCTTGTAGCTGTAGAGCAGGACCTGCCTCGTGAGCTTTTCCTCTTTTCTTATAGTGAGGTTGACATTGGTTACCACGAATGAGTTCCCACTGATGGTATTTCAGAACTTGTTTCAAGTGGAGGGTTTTTTTCTGATATTTTTGCATAGTAGATTTAGAAGATGTGTTCTATGTTTCAACACATAGAAGATGTGTTGAAAGATTAATAATTTATAAGAATATTTTATTCTGAAATATTTGAAGTTGCCATCCTAAGTATATGTCTAGCAGTTTAATTTTAAGCATGAATTCTTTTAAGTTAAAACTGTTCTCTATTTTGACCTCATTTAGCTGTTCTTTTAATTTCAGTGAGTCCATTCATAAGTCCTTGATGATTTGATTACTGTGACATGGTAAAAAAAAAAACAAACCAAAAACAGTTCTGCCCCCAAAGGTGCAAATGCGGTGCCAACTGTCTCACAGGCCTGCGCCCCTCAAGGCTAGTGCCCAGTTCGTGCTCTCTGCCGGGCCTTTTACTACCTGCAACGCCTGGTGTCCCCCAGGAAGAAGCTCTCTGTCCACGTGTGTTCAATTCTCCCTGCTGCATCTGCTTGGGGAGCACTCGCAGCTCCAGCTCGGTCCCTTGCTTTGCTCTCTTTAATTACATGAGTCCACACCTGGTTGGACTTGGAAAAAAATTGGAATCTCTGAGTGTCCAGTAGGTACAGGCATGGTGATAGGTGCGTTCCAAGGCAATAACGTTCCTTATTGTTCTGTTTCTCTGTTTTTTTTTTTCCTGCACCATGAATCTCAGCCCCAGGCATTCCTGCACGTGGGCTCAGGTCCCTTGGAGGAAGGCACATCAGCCCATTGCACTGCTGGATCATGGAAAGCATGTTGGTTCTGAGGTGGCCACGCGGGCATCACCGTAACCCTTGCACGTTCCTTGTGCATCTGTTTTACCCATGAGGTATAGGCAAGGCAAACTCTGTGTCTTCTCCTTTGCTCTGTCTTCCCTTCATTCAAAATTCTTGGCTTTTCTTCTGTATTGAGTTGGACCAAAGGCTGATGTTGCCCTGCCAATTTATTGGAACGCAGAGCAGGAAGGAGGACTCTTCCCACCGTGGAGGTTTGACCCTTGGAAACACTATGCATGCCAAGCTGGGGTTCCTGCTAGCTCTGAGCCGAAACCTCCTAGGCAGAGAATACGGCTATATCAGCTAATTCCAAGAAATATTAGAAATGATGTTCTCATGCGGGTTTCTAAATGCTTAAGCTAAGTAGTTAGGCTTTATTTCAGTTTTATGCAATGGTCTTCAGCAGCATCTGATAGCTTTATATGAACTCATAATAAAGTGCTTAAGAAGATTATCCAGGCAGACTGCTCAATTAACTAGGAAGTCTTGACCTATGTATCCGAATAAAAGGCACTGCGCTTATTGGCATGACCTTTCTAATGAGCATGAAAGGGCCATGGGTAGAGGAGCTACTAAAACGTCCGTAATGTGGGGCAGTAATTCTGGAAGAAGGTCACACCTGCTTAAAATTCCCTTATTTGCTCTTTACATCGTGGAGGAGGGTTTCTGGATCGCAGTGGTTCTGGAGGGCTTCTGAGGATGGGTACGTGCTAGAGATGCATGCCAGTGGTCTTACTGTTGGCCGTGCTGCAGCATAACTGGCTCTTCTCGATATCCAGCTCTTTGTGAGGCCATCGAGGAGCACGTGCTGCACACATGTGCAGTGCTTGTGGGCAGGAAAAAGCTGAGCTGTTGGGTACTGATCTTGCCAAGGCCTCTACCTGATCTTAAATGGCAGAGCAGCCATTTAAGATCACACATACGTCTCCTTGAATGCTCTTCCTTCCCAAACAGGGCCTGCTCTGATCAGAATACCTGTTGCTAGTGTTTTTGCTGCAAGGCAGAATTGGACTCGTGGTAGTTTTATCACGTGCCCTGGGCCCGCTTGGTGTTTCCTCGCGGTGCCAACGACTGCAGTGCCAGGATCAGAACTCAGCCGGGTTTCTGCTCCAAGTCCCACACCTCACTGAGCTGTAGCTGGGCTAAGTACCCTCCATTCCTTTACTGAGCGGAAGATACTCAGAAAAACACAGCTTGGAGGAGACCCCTGGAGCTCCTCTAATGCATCCGACTGCACAAAGCAGGGCCAGTGTCGGAGGATGCTGAGGTTATGTGTTTATGCACCCAGAATCTTTGTGCGAGTCCCTGTATTGTCCTGGCGTTTGGTCATTTAGTTTAAGCAGTGGGAGTTTAGATGTTAGAGGTCCAAGGCTGGCTGTGGGACCAGCGTGTTACTGATCTAATAGTGGGTAAATGGAGCCGGGTATTGGCAGCTCTGTAGATGAGCTTAATGTGACACACAAAGGAAAGAATCCTCACGGAATTACATGGGAACACAGAATTGCAGCAGCAAAATAGTCTGGATGATTTTAATAGAGTCACAGATTTTAAAGGCGGAAGGGACCATTATGGTTGTCTGTTCTGACCTTCCTCATGATACAGGCCATCGAATAGGCTCTAATGCTGAAATAAAAGAGTCTGCTTAGCACTACTTTTTTTAAGATAATTTCTAACTATTAGAACATTTTTCTGAGTTATTCTCTAACCCCTAAATTACTCTCTTTCACATGAGGCTGTCTGTCAATCTGTGCTCTACTTCTTCTCTGACAGCCTCGTCCCCACCTTCCAGTGTCTTCTGTGCCTTTTTTTGCTGCTGTCAAATGCGAGGTAATTCATTTTCAGCTCTCTTAAGAGACCTGTCTGAGCAATGAATGATCTAGACCCTCACTATTTCATTAGCCGTCATTACTTCTCAGCTAATGGTTAGCTGGCAGCATTGGTTTTGTTTTATTTTTTTTATATATAGAGAGAAATGAAGCAGGTTTGTACTTTATAGTCATTTCTCATCAGTTTCAGAGGGGAAAAAAATACACTTAAAATTTCTGCAGTGATACTGCAGGGCCCTGAACCCAAGCTTTGTTGTTACTTTTATCCCTTTCCGCTATGCCCAGTGTTAGGGGCAGAAGAGGACGGGCTTGCAGGGAGCAGACCCGTTGCAGACGCCTTCCTGCCTCCCTTCCTTCAGCATCCTGATTTGCACAGGGCAGGCACAGGGCAGCAGCTGGCAAGGCAGAGCGTGGCACTGGGTTTCCTCACAATACTGCATGTTTTCTGATGCTCCGAGGATATGGCAGAGCTTTTAGGAGTAACGTTATTAATTTTGCTGCTTTCCTGGAATAGACCACGGAGAATTAGGCTGGGAAGGGTTGTTGTTCTGTCTGGCGCTGCTGTCAGACGATTTTCAGATGGAGAAAGGGGAGCAGCCCAGTTGCCTGATTACCCTTTACTGAGGTTATTAATTAATCAAGCGGCAGCTCGTTACAGTGCCTGACTCGAGAACAATCACTGCAGCTTAGTGAGGGAGAGGGATGAGAAAGAGTGTGGAAAAATCAAACGGTAGCACGTAAACATGTTTTCCTGAAGACAGCAGATCCACAAGGAGGGAAGGATTTTAAATATTTGGGCTGTCATCCTGGCGTTTTGTGAATGAGTGGGGCTGTTGGACTCGCATGTTTTCTCAGCACTTTTGGCAATCTCAACCCACACAAAGCTCATGAGCAGATCAGTTGCGTACACCTGGATTCAGAGTAGACCAAGAGCCCCGTTGAATTGAGCTGCATAAAACGGTGCCTGCAGAGTGCTCACGGTGCAGTGAGAAACCAAGCAGTGGATCCCGCAAGTTGCAGAGCACTAGCAATAGCCTCGGTTCCCTTTGACCAGCTCTTCCCGGACCAGGGCGACTGTCAAATTTGATCACTTTATTATTAGACCGAGAAGTTATCGATACGGAAGGTAATTTACTGTTTTCCATGGACCTCTCTCTGTCACTTTTTCTCTGATTATACATTAGCTGTCAAATTATCACGGGCAAACCGTGCCCTCTCCATCACTGAGTTTGCATAGAACCTAAAGCATATGCAATTAACATTGGGTATAATTACACTTCAACACTTATAAGGGGAAATGTCAAGAAATTTAGACATAATTAAGAAAGGAGGAGATGGAAAGCATGTTCAAGAAGTAGTGCTTAGTAAGGACTTAATGACCAAAAAAAAAGTTACCCAGAACAAGCAGCCAAGAAGGACTGGGTCAATATGAACCTTCCTGTTTTTTCCCGTAAATGGTTTTGCTTAATAAAACACAGATGTGGAACAGTTTGTAGCTCATCCTTACACATCCTCAGACAGCATCTAAAACCTAATCATCACAATGTTTTGCATGAAAGCCAGAAAGTGAGCAGGTCGTTATGTTGCAGTGTGTTGACACTGATCCTCGGTAGCTTCTAAAATAAATACAATCTCTCTGTAGATTTGCTATAATTGGATTCTCCTGCACTGTAATATGTAAATCATAAATTCCAATTACCAGGGCATAAAAATAGAAGATGATGTAAATGTCTTAGGCAAAAGTATACAGGTAACTAAGATGCTAAAGTAAACAATGTTTAGGATAACTAAAAATATGTGTTTTGTTACAGACCTTGCTGTGACCCAGAAACTTCTTTCCTTTTCCAAAGAACTTTTCCGTCCTCTCTTGGGCTGCTCTACTGTGTGTCACCACCTTGTACCACGTGCTGACCGTGGCTTCGTTGGCTCGTTGGTCTGTACTGGTGATCACGAGGTACCTGTGTCAGAGCCGAGGAGCAAGAAGGTGTTCCGACTCGGTATGTTTTAACGTGCCACCTCGCTGCCACCCACGCTCGGTCCAGCCCCAGCAGCTCCCACACCTGCAGCGTGCCAAGGGAGGGCTGGCAAGGAGGCCGCTCTCCTGGGATGCTGAGCAAGGAGGACGCTCTGATGGGGACAACCCCATGGAGCAACAGTGGAGCCTGCACATGAGGCAAGGGCAATGGCTGCTGTACGGCGGGCGAGCTCGTGGGTGCCAGCTAAGCTAAGGAACAAAAGTAGCATGATTAGGTCTTTTGTCTCTGAAGATATCTTGGTTTGTTCCTTTAAATAAGGAAAAGCAAACCTAAATTCCCCTTTTTGCACTAGCTCGATTCTTTATTTTCCTCAGGCCTTGCTGTTCCAAGCTGTTCTGCTGCCTCAAGCTCATTACTGGTAGAAATGTGTTCTCCATTTACACCTTATTGACACTGCTTCAACATGCAAGATGTGAATAAATTTGCTGTTTCAATGTGTCCTAAGGTGAGCTTCACAGCCAGCGCCCATTACCACGTACCAGAGAGACCAGCCCATCACTCCTGAAATGCATTTACTTGATGGATGTAAGTAACATCACCACTCATCAATATTATACACACGTCACCTTTGGAATAATTTATTCTACATTGAGGTGTCACAGAAGGTTGCAAATTATTTTCTCACCTGCCTAAAGGATTTCAGCAACAAAGAGATCAAGGAGGAAATGCGAATTACTCCAACCTGCTATTTAATTCTAGACTTGCTATTTTATCTCGATATGATTTAATGTTATGACAAAGAAGTCTGGTTATTTTCTTGCTATAGAAAAGCTATCAGTTTAACTGTTATCCTTTGCTAAGCATATACAGGTTCAGGAAAGGATTAAGGCAAACATTTTCAGAGATGCCTTGAAAATGTAATTGATTTTCTTTGAATTCTTATATAGCATTGGGATCTAGTTCTTAAAGGCTCTATGAAGACCCCACCACAGATGTTTGTTTACATTCTGAACAATACAAAAGCTAATGGCTTTAATAATTATGTGTCTATGCATTTTTCATTAATGTTAGATTCAAGTTTGAACTCAAAGATCATAAAGTGTGATACCTAAAAAAGAAAACAAAAACTGTTAGAAGCCTTGAATCCTCCAGAAGAAAACATAGGCTGGAAAAGCTTGCTGAAAAGCACTACTGATTTCAAGGTATTTTTTGTGCTAAAGCAGAAGAATGGAAAGCCTGCAGCTAGCTTCAGGAGAGCTTACAAAAGTGTTTAAAGAGGTGCACTTTTATTGTTAAGAATTACATTTCTTTTGATACTTAAAAAAAGGGAAATGGTTGTGCAATACTGGAAAAAATCCCATCCCTGCTCTCTAGCTAGACCTGAGCCTATAATACAGGGGGATCCTATCGTGATCTTTCATTCTACTCAGCCCACTATATTTTTTCTTGACACAGCAATTACTACTTAATCTTGTTAGGATGGATGGTAATGGAGCCTAGTTGTAAAATATCCCTTTGTATTCTTTCTTCTATTTTGTTTTGAATATATTGCCTTGATTTTTATCACATTTATGTGCACATCAAAGCACAATTATTCCTTGTTAAAGCCAATCTGCAATCAATGTCATTTCTGTATTTTGTTTACCCAGATTAGTGGTTAGATCCTGCTCATTGATTCAATAAGAGCTTGACTTGCCCTCTCCCCCCCATCTCCCCTGGGTCTCCGTTTCACAAAGGAGCGGCTTGTCCTTGGCCCTGGCCTTGGTGCACAATGAAGAGTGTGCGATAGGGACTCAACGCGCTCTGAGGAAAGACCCGGGGTATTTACTTAAGCAGTCACTAGGGCTGGGCAGTGGGCAGCCCCTTCAAGGCATCTGGGAAAGGAGAAATGAAGGACAGAGGCTGGCAAGGATGGAAGGGGAACTGCAGGGAAGGATAGGAATGGCGAAAATCCCAAAGAAATCCCGAAGAAATGACTCTGCAAGAGAGCAGCTGCAACCCCGTTGTTGTGTGAAGGCCGGGAGAGGCTCCGCTCGTGGTCAGGAGCTGCGGGGTGTGGGGACATTCAATTAATGAAGATGTGTAACTGGAAGAAAAATGAAATGTACTGAAGTGCTTTGAGGTGCAGTGCAAAGGAAAGGGCAGGACCAGTCCTTGCTCACCTTCAAATACGTGTGTCTGCTTCAGAGTGGTCCCAGTTTGGAGCAGTTCTCTGTGAGGTCACTAGAAACCTTCCTCTCTTCAGCTGTGCTCTCCACCCTTTCCTGTGACTTTGCCACTTGTTCTGTTTCCCCTTCATGGAGTCCTTAGTGAGTAAGTATTTTTTTCCCCTACAAGCTGCATTCCTGTTCTGATGAACAAGAAACTTAATGTAACATTAAGCAAAGAAAGAAACTCATTTTCCTATCTCTCTAACTTGACTCAAGCTATCAGCTACCCTGGAGTAAAGCGGAGATTAATCTGCCCCATGTGTACCTGCTTTATTTAACACTAACACTCAGCTTGCCTTATCAGGCTCCCCGTGGAAGTCTTGATCACAGAGCTGAAAGAGGAATAAGTCGATGTTGACTCTTCCTGAGGATCTTGACGTTTGGCAAAGTGCTTGCCTTGCTGGTCCTGTGCCAAGGCCTCACCGCCCCTGTTGGCTGCGTGTGGGATGGGGAGACGAGCAGGGGAGAGCCCGACCTGCCGTGGCCCCTGTTAAGGAGTGCTAGGAGGAAGAAAAACCACAAAAAACCCCACTGAGTTCATGGTACCGCTTTGTTGCCCACATTTAGTGGGGAGATGTTATATGGGTGAAGTGGAGATTCATTGCTGGAAAGAGTCTGCAGGTGAGAGCATGTCCTCCCACGGTATATTTCAATGGGAGTAGCTGGTGCAGTTGGTTCTTTCCAGCCTGTCTGTGCCAAAAGGAGTGCCCGTCGTTTGGGTGAGCTGAAATAATCCCCTTGCTTTTCAACTCCTTCAACAAGAAACCTGTATGATGTGCTGTGTGCAAGAAGTCATCCACTTAACTTGCGCTTGGCTGGTAGAGCTCAGGATGGAACATGTTTGTTATTTGGTAAAGGGCACTTAAAAATTTACTGTGTTATTATTCATAGTTGTTTGATGTCAGATAGTAGATCTTTAGTCCTTTTTTAAAAAATTAGTTTCTCACCCTAAAATTCAACATTACCATTATATGATTTTCATCTCAAGCTACAGCCAGTCTGCCAAGTTTGGCTTTTTTATTCCCTGCTATTGATTTTATTCCTGTCTAAAACCTCTCTCTGTCACTCTGTAATAGAATAAAAATGGGCTAAATCAAGCACTTTATCCAATCGATGACTCTTCATACTTGACCAAGAATCTCTATGCCAGAAATAACATTCCACAGTTTGGAAGCGATAAGGATGAAAAGGTCCATTACACCACATTAATCACTGTTCCTTTGGTTTTCTTTAGGCAGGACGAGTTCCACTGCTGTTTATTCCATGGCTTGCGAGGGGGATCTTTGTAGCCTGTTTTACAATAGCAGTGACCTCAGGCTCCACGTGCTGCCTTTGGCTTTTCAAACTGCTTTTGCCAGAATACATTGGTGTGTGCAGCTCACATAGACGCTTGCTGGGACTGAGCACAGTACAAAGGGAAGCCTGCAGTGGGGAGGCTGTTATTTTTCAGTGCCTGACCTGAAAGAAAAGGTGTAATAAGTGCATTATGAAATGGGGTTGAAAATTGTGCATGGGAATATCCAGAGGGGAGACATTGCCTGTGCACTGAGGCAGCTCAGCAAGTGCTATGGGGCAAAGAAAGAAGGCTGCTAAAATCCATCTCCTTTTACTTGTTGCAGAAGACAGGAAACAGGCAAAAAGAGTGAGAAGTCTGGGGGTGGAGAGCTCATCGGAGAGCATGGTTCAGCTGCTCGTGTGTCAGACAGCAGAAGTAAACCTTGTGCTCGACTTGGAGTAGGGCTGTTCTTGTTGCCATAGGAAAAATGACAAAGCAGCAGTGAAAGGAAATCTTTTCTTTTTAAGCAGAGAGTTCATCTCCTACCATGCTACTTAGGGCTCTGTCTATAATGTATCCATAATGCCAATGAGCCTCCTGAAGGTTGGGGTCTTCCCTCACACGACCAAGCAGGACAGTCTCTTTTGGCTACGTTGGTTTTCTTCTTAGCAGTGAGAAGAGGAAATAGAAGAGTAGTGCTGCTCAGTCTTTGGTAATTTAATGGAATAACCACCTGCACGACCTGTGGACGGATGATCTGTACACAGCTGTGGAGGGAGGCAGGATATCATGAAGAAAAGCGCTTGAGATTGATGGGGTCAGAAAATGGGACTAGGTGGGGGACTGCAGCTGTAATCTGCTGTGTGGATTTTACCAAGGGCTCTGATGCAATGGACCCCAACCTTTCTGCTCTTTAGCTGCTGTTGGTTTTTTTTCCTTCTCCACAGGAAGGGGTGAAGAGTCTCGTGTCTCTTGTCCAGGCCCAACAGTAAAATCTGGGATACTTCCAGAAGTGTATCCATAACCCTGGAGAAGGAAGTTTATCTAGGGATGGGAATTTCCTATCAGGAAGAAAGTGTGACTTGGATCCTCTCAGTTAAAAGTGGATGCTCAGTTGAGGGAAATGTTCTAACTAGTACATTATATAAGAAATGATTCCTATTCACATCTGCCCTCAAGCAAAGTCGCTACCATCAAGATTAAATTATATTTGAACAAGATCTTTTTGGATAGAAAATTTGGCATTCCCCAAAATAGAAGTTATGTGCCTGAGTCCCAAATCCTGTGTTCAGTACATTGATTGCATATGGTCAGTGTAGAATTAATGCCAATGCAACTGAAATTGCATCTTTAGAAAAAACAAGGTTCTCCTGCACTTGGTGAATGGAGAATTTTGCTCAGAGTTATTTTTAAACAGGCAGAACCTGGCGTTTTACTTTGGATATTCATTCCCTCTTTTCTCTCCCAAAGTAGTTAGACTTAATATAGCTTTCTTTCCCCTTCCGCTCTGTGAAGCAGTACTTACAAAGCAGGTAAAATTGAAAATTACATGGTACGTAGCTGTGATCAATAATTAGAGCTGCTTTGCATAATCTCAGACTAAGTGCATGGCTTTCAGGGTGTTTCTCATTAGAAATTTGTGGAATATTCTTGATTTTCTTTGCTTTATGTTAACAGTTTCTTGGTGTCTCTGTTATTCCCTGCACATACTTGCTCAAAAAGAACTTTATATATTCTGCTATATCCTTGTTGTTGAAATGTGGATCCACATTGCTCATCCATTTATTTAAACAGATGACACAGCATTCAAAATTCAGGATGAAAATATTTTCAAGGATTTGCCATTTAAAAGTGGTATGGATTTTTTTTTAAAAGCCAACGTTCTTGGTATTGAATCAGATGTTACGAAATGGAGATACATAATGTGGTGGCACTTCTATTATTCATGACAGATCAATTTTGAATAGAAGACTGTGGCAAACAATGCAAAACAGACTGCCACAAGAGGTTATAACAGAGATAGATCACAGGTGACATTGGTTTGTGTAGACACTACAGGCAGATAAAAACAAATAAATTACCAGGAGAATAGGTTTTGTTTCTGGTGTTGTTGGCAGAAGGATCAGAATGTTACTTACTTGTTACATTATAAATAAGGAAACACACAGAGAAAATGTCATCAGAAAATATTTTTGACTCTGGATCATTTCCTGTATGTCTAAGTAGCTCTGTAGTCCTTTGGGGGAAAATAAGCAGCAATATTCTAAATTTAAAATTATGACTTATAAAACAGAGCGTTTGCGCCCAGATTCCTTCATGCTTCTCAGCCTGCATGAAGCCTCTAATGAGCACCTCGAGTTTATATGTGGAGTGCAGGGCTGATAAAGGAGGAGAGGTCAACCCCCCCAGTTTGTCAGTCCATCTTGGGCAGTGATGAACTGTGGGTTATTATAAATACGCAGTTTGGGCCATGCTCTGCCCCCCATAGCTCCCTGCCTGGCTGGGTCACAGCTTCAGTTGAAGTGAGGGGGTCAAACTTGCTTTTCTTGACTCAGATAGGAGAGAATAAGGAAAAGAAGCCCAAGGATGAAACGGGGAGGTGAGCGGACGAGGGCGAGTGGGTGATGTGGATGCTCCAATACCCCTGAGCTCCCCAGCTTGGCAGCCTTCCACCTTCTCGCCCCGGTGCCTTCCCTGAAGACCTTGAATATTGGCTGGTTGCAGAGTGCCGCGGTGGCTGCAGATTGTGTGTAATAGTTGTGATTGTCCATAGGGCATTGATGACAGCCAGCAACTTCTCCAACACATTAGTTTTGATTATCAGTCCTCTGATGGCCACAAGGTCCAGGTTTTGTGAAGGATGTTTCTTCGCACATAGAGAAATAGATATCAAGTTGACCTAAGGGTTATTCGCTCTAGATTTCCTTTGGGTTTTCTTCAGCTGGCTGGAAGCAGGTTGTTTCAAGTGAGATTAGTCTATCATAAATCTTCTTTCACTTCCTCTTCTGCCACAGGCTCTTTACTTCCCTGTCAATGAACTTTGATTTTTTTTTTTTTTTAAACTGTACTTATTTTAAGCCAGATTTAGAGGACTTTTCATAGCTATTAAGCTGATCACCACAGGATTGTTAGTTCAGCTTCATTTTACCAAGGAAACGTTTCTTGGATGCTCTGGCAGCAGGAATTTCCCACCCATACCTTATAAGTAACTTATTGTGTTGCTTCTGTTTTTGGTGTAAAGACTCTCTTTTAGTATGCTTCTGTGGGGTTTACTTCTCACCATCAAATTTTAATGATCTTTATGAAGGAATTCAGAAGTAAAGGATCAAGTCTTGTAATATGGTGTCTCTGAGCCAGCTATCCACGAGTTAAGTGAAGATATTACAGCTGTTGCTTTATAGGTCATGAGTTCTTGGATTTCATCAAAGCCTTAAATGTTAGCCTATCCCAAGGGGTCGACCTTTATATTAAGTATCATTTGTCAAGGATTAGCACAAAATTAAGTTTTAATTGTACTGTACGAGGGGAAAGTTGGTTTTGTTTGAAAGAGGTAATAAAAGGAAATTTATGTGCTTGACTAAATAGCAGAGTAGGGTTTGGTGACTAGCAGATGCTAGTGTTTGTTGGAGAAGAGGAGGGCGGTAAAGCAGAAGAGCTGGGCCCTGTTTGCCGATAACCTCCTGAACCGGTGGGGTTCTGGTGGGGTCTCGTGCGTTGCTGGCTGAGGATGACCCTGCCGTGCGCTTCGTTTGGGCTGGACCTCCCAGAGATTAAAGCCCTTAGAGCCAAGCCGGCTCTCCGGCCGCTCTCACGTCTTGGCTCGGGAGGAAAACGCACTCCTCACTTGTACTCCCAGTAATTTGGGACTTGACTGAGATTGGGTTTGACAGTAGAAGAGATAAAACTTATCATTCGGTGTCATGATTCAGTGCATAGCCCAGAAGATAAACGACTCGTTTCAGAGGTTGATGAAAATGTATTTGTTCCTTTGCCATTGTATGATCTGCTGGATTTTCAAGCAGCACTGCAGCGTAAGTAACATCCATTAGCACGACACGGCTGTCTGCTGATTGCAGGGTAAGAAAGGGCTGAAGCAGAGCAGTGTTTCAACAAACGTGTGTGTTTCCAGATTGCGGCCCCTGGTTGATGAAGAGCCATTAGGTGCTGGGACGGGGACGAGCCTGGAGTGGCTCCTTGGTGGAGGGCACTTAGCGAAGGTCCCTTGGGTGAGTGACCCCCACGTGTCTTCCCGAGGGGAATCCTGGCTGGATCAGGCTGCTTCCACCAGCTCATCTGTTATTCTGCCCTTTTGGGGGAGATGTCAGGCGGGCCGTGCAAATACGCAGGGATTACTGAGGGACCCGTGCCCCTGAGTGGCAGTTAAAGCAACCGTGATGGGGCTGAGAGTGCCAATAATGAGACTTGGAGGAGGCAGTTTAAACTGAAGGTAAAGTATTCCTTCCCGTGGGGCTGGAGAAAACGGCATTCCTTCCTCCTGTCAAAGAGTGACCTACCTGCAGGGAACTACTTTATGTGCTTTCATTTTCCCCTGTGCAGTTTCCTGTGCTGCTTTTCTTCACGGGCTTTTGCAAATCCTAAAATCCAGAACGAATCTTTGCATGTTTTACATAGTTCCCTTCATAATGTGCAGTTTTTTCTACAGAAAAAAAAAAAAAAGTTAAACTCTTTTTTTTAAGTCCCAGTTCAGAAACACAGTTAAGGAAGCGCTTAAATCCTTTTCTGATCCCTGTCTCAGCTCAGCATTTTCTTCCCCTCTCCAGTGTACTTATGCTAATACCTGGGTAAGAAAATGTTTCACAGGGTAGATTTTTATGTGAGACAGTAATTTTCAAATAGGTTGTAAGGATGCAGCAGGAGGCAGGGTGGGTTTTTTTGAGTGTGTCTAATAATACTGCTTTAAAAATACAACTTCTTGAAACAAAATCGGATGACAAATGAGTGGAAATATAATGAGTTCCACGAAAAATAAAAATCAAAATAAAAGCCAATGTTTCTATGAGCACGTTATTTATAATCCTGGTGTAACTGCATTTCTTGTCATGAACTGCTTTAATTATCTATTCAAATATTGTCCTTAAGTCAGGAGGTACCTTATTTTCTCTTAGTGAAAATCTGCTGAGGTTTTGCTCTGTTTCAGTTAATTCTGGAGACCGTATTTATTTTTGTTCATTTAGATAGCCTTTACATAGCACAGCAGAACGCCTGATTTTTTTTATTCCTGGTTTATTTACAGGTCAGGACCTGTTTGTGCTTTCTGATCAGCACTTTGTAATTCAATTTCTATTTTCCTCCTCTCCTCCTTCCAGTATCAACCTCCCCCAGCTTTATACAAACCATTAACTTACTTATTGATAAGAGGCCCCACTGCAGCTCGCAGTCACCGCTCGGCTCTGCCCCTCCACCTGGGTGTTTCCTACCAGCCTGTCTGACGCCTGCCCTCTTTTCATGCCCTGATACCACACGGGGACGACGGGGCAGGGGTAAGACCGACCTTTTGCTCAGCCGTCCTTCTCCTGGGTGATTTTTAACCTCCTTTTCTTCCACAGGGGAAAACCTTCGTTTCCAAACAGGAGAAAACGCTTCTGAACTCTCAACGACTTCTCAAATAAACTTTGCCTTGCCCCCGAGTTTATGCAGGCAATGATGTAGATGCAGCATGAAGCTCTGTGCTTAATGAGGAGCAGACTTTTTTTCCAGTGGAAGAGAGGCAAAGTACTTGCTGCAGACTCGGGCATAGTAATTTTTTTGCAGCCTACACCAATCTGCTGGTATTCCCTAACACTTGGTACGTTACCCATTTGTGCCTCTCCAGGGTGTGGAATACACGGGTCTGTTGGATGCTTTGCTGTGCAGGTGATGCTCACCTGCGGCGTGGCTCTAGGGCAGGGATTTCGCTTTACTGTGAGCGTGACCGTGCCAAGAACAACATGACAAGGTCACAGAGAGACTAGCACGGTTTAAATACGCTCAGCAGTTAGCTGGCTGTTTAATTAGCTGCGAGCTGCTGACATTTTCTTGCCTATGCTCTCTACAAATGGACCTAAAAAGGAGGAAGCTGGTCACATGAAGCATTAAGCAACACGTGATAGGTCTGTGCTAAAGAAACCCCAGCGTGTTTCCTCCTGGTGCATTTGTGTCTTGCTCTGGTGCTGTGTCTGATGAGACGTCACTCCCTGCAAGGCAGCCCACCCTGGCCCCTTGCTAGAGGGTTAGGACCAAACTGTGCGTGCTGCAAGCACCGGCTGAGGAGAACACGTGGGTTCATTGCCTGTGGCTTGCTTGTACGTTTGAGGCACGTGTGGCCGCTCGGGAGAGGGCACCTCTGTGCTCCCTGGGCTGAGCTTCGGCAAGGAAAAGGCCCTCAGCTCCTAGGAAGCGGCCTGCAACTTTTAGAAAGATAATTCTGAAGGTTTCCCAAGGTGAAAAAAAGGGTAATTTCAGAAAGGCTGTCCCTTTCCCCACCGAGACTGGGGTTTTTGTGCAGGAACTGTCCCTCTCCATGGCTGTCAGCCTGCAATCCCTGCTGAAGTCAATGGGAGTGGCAGGTACCTCTCCTCTTCAAGGGCCCATCCTTAAGATGACTTGAAGTGTCCTTCACGGAGAAGTGCTCTCCCCTCTCCCTCCCAAGCCCCTGCTGCTTCCAGGTCATGTACAAAGAGATCTTGAGAAGCTCGTGTAGGAAAAACTTCAAGCTTGAACCTTCTGAGTCATTGTGTTATGCGTTAAAATCAGCTCAATAGCGAAGAGACCATTAAAGGCTTTCATATTTGTAACAGTGCTTTAATGAGAGGTGTATGGACTTGAATGGATCTCTTCACTTTAGGCTTTATTGCGTTGAGATGGTAGAAGTGTTTCTAGGTGCTAAAGATCTGCTCAAGTACTCCATAAATAAATACAGTAATAGGGTGAATTGCCTATTGTCAGAAAGAGGCAAGGTGAACAGAATACACCATTATTGGCAACTTTTCATGAAAACATAGGAATAGTACAAAAATACTGAGGTTTATTACTGTCCTTTGAGCTCAGTAACAGTCAGTTCTATGTGGTATTATTTCAAGGATAGGGGGAAAACGGATTGGACCTAGGAATGGCTAAATTCTCCCCATGCTTGTGGAGTCCTACTTAGTAGAGGCTGCTAAGTCAGATCAATGTTTCTGTTGATGTAAAGCAATCTTGCCATCGGAAGAAGTCTAATTTAGATGCAGCCTAATTTAATTTGCTCTGTTTGGACATGCTGTATAATCTGGTGCCGAAAACCCAGCATTGGAACAGATTTTCTTGTCCGTACTGACAATTACACAAGCTAAGTGGTTTTGCCTTTTGGGATGGCACATTCACATCTTTGTGGCAGGTTTATATTCATTTTATTTAGGTGTCAAGTCAGGGTTTATGTGATATCCACTTGGACAGACAAATTAGCTGTTTCTTTTCTAATTAATATCAAATAACTTTATGGGAAGCCTTCAGGAATATTACCTATGTGTATATTCAAGATAGATTACTCATAAACAAATACTTATGTCTTTATTCCTAAAACATCACTTAACTCTGAAAATAGTATCACACAAGCTCACAAAGTTGTGTTCTGTGCAGTGTAAATGTGATGATTACATTACCATCACATTCACAAGCTGTCATCTGTCAGATTTTACTGGTAAATACACTGAAGTAAATATCAAAGCAGCATCGTAATTTCTTATGTTAATGTGGCTCCGTAGCTATTAAAGCAGACTAAATACAAACACAAAATCAAACTCAACTTTATATAAAATACTGGTGCAGGATCTGATTTGCTTTACTCTCAGCCAGCATGTAGCGTTGATGGCAACGTAGGATTAGATCACTTTACTTGACCATTCTGGGATTAGACCTGCTCCGGTGTGGTACACATGAGCTGAGGAGCTGCATCGGGGCCTCAGACATTACATAGGATTTTTAGGTGCAATTTGCCTTATGGGGTCTTTGTGGGGATGGATTTTGCTCGTGCCAAGTTTTTTAGGGGAGATGGGCAAGTGGAAAAGCTTGTGTTGCAGAAATGGCACAACTGAAAGGCCCTTTGCGCTTTGCTGTGTTGTGCTAACAAAGAGGAGATGAAAATCAGGTTAGCAGAGTATGTGGATGGGCCTAATTCTGGGTACCCTCTTTTGGTGAGGGAAAAGCCCCTTCCTCCGCCTGCCCTGAGAGCCCCTCTCCCTACTACCAGGCTGAGAATAAAGTTGGAGGGAACAGTAAAACATAAAGTGCCCCACCATGCAGTATGAATGTCGTTATTCCTTGACATCTCATAAGTTAACCTTTTCTACAGCTTTTTGTTCGGAGCCAAATGTCACGAGTTAATGCATGAATAAATGAGGATGGTTCTCATCGCTTTCATGATATGTTGCAAAATATACACAGGTGGTGCTTTAAAGCTTGCCATTTGCCTTCAATAACTAAATGCCATTTGCATTTGCTGGCTTCTATGTGTGTCAGATCCTGCACCTGTTCACGACCGATTTCGGTAGGCAATATCCCAGATCCTGTATTTTACTTCTTTCCAGTGGTAAATAGGTCAGTATTTTAAGACAGAAACTTATTAAAAAGAAAGTGTTCTGACTGAAAGGACATATGGCACTAGAAGTCAGTTAATAGTCAGTCACGAATGATGGGAGTGCTGAAGAAATCAGTCCAACAGAAGTATTTAAAAACAAACAAGCCCCAGCCCCAAACTCTCATGCATTAAATTCATATTTCTGTAAAGCCTTTAGACGTGTGCCTAACCTACGTTTATTTGACTTGCCCAACTGCAACTCGGGGATGAGCACGTGTACCATGTGTTTATGTACCTTGCTGATATCTGGCTAGATTGATTGAGCTTATAAAGGGTGTCTTGCAAACATATTCTCCAAAATACTGCAAATGTGTCTGTGATCACAAGCATTGTGACACGAGATGTTGTGATACTTGTTGAATACCAGGATGTGCTTAAGGATTAATTTGAAGCCATAAACGATGCAAAGGGCTGGTAAGAAGAGGTGGAGAGCTGTCTTTTAATGTTCCTGTCGATGCAACGTATTCCACAGAAGGAAAACGTCATGAGCTTTCAAGGCATTTTAACCTATCTGGAATGATTGCTGACCATTTTCAGCTTGCTACACTGCAGCACGGGGCTGCGAGTGCCTCCAGTGCAAATGGGGCAAGCCCTGCCTAAAACCATCCAGCAACACTTGCATTCATTTCATCCTGTGCCCCTTTGCCTCGGTGAGGGACTTCGAATCTGCCTGAATGAGAGTTTGTGATGTTTACAGGTTGCACAAGTGGCTTTTAGAAAGGAAGAAAAGCTTTTCCTTCATGAATTAGTTGTTCTGTGTATATTACTATAATGGTACTAATAGAGGTTAGTATACACAATAAAAGCAGAGTCAAAACACATTGGCTCTGATTGTTGGGAAAATCAGAGTTTTTAAGAGTTACGTATACTCAAATTACATTGCGATAAGAAATTTGTAACATTAGATGGCTTTAGATTTACGAACCAGGGCTTAGGCTTTCCCATTCGCCAGTGCTGTGAGTGTTCCTTGAAGTGTTAGACTGGGTTTTGGTTCTTGACTTTTGCTGGCATTTTCAAACCTAATGTTGAGAAATGTTTCTCATGTCTGTTGACCATAAAATGCGACCTTGTGATATTTAGCTATGGGGAGAATGTAGAATCACCATCTTCTAACCGTGCTTATAAATCTTGATTTTTTCATGAATATCTAGGAGCATATTTAGAAGTGTCCCTTGACTGTCTAAAAGAAAATTCTTTAGGTGGGCTTAGTAAGGTTATTAAATGTATATTTTACTTTTTTGAAAATTTGTATTTTTATGACTTGCTGGTTTCCAATTATGATATCATTTGTCTCCTTTCATCTTCCAGACTTGACCTCCAACAGATTATTGTGCAGGTTTTCCTTGAGTTTAATGATTATTTGGACCATCGTGTATACCAAACCTCTACACCTTCACAGAATCCAGTGTTCTCCTAAGCACTTTCATAATTTGGAGAGACCAAAATCCTTTTGGGCAAAAGAATGGGTATTTACAGTAGCATTTCATAGCATTTGCTATGAACAGTAGCTATTGTTTTATAAACATGGGTTGCTCTCCTGTAGAGTGTTGGCATGACTCTTACAGGCGTTATGTCATATTTTTCTACCTAGATTTGTTATCTACATTTCTGCATCAGACTAGAAAAACTGTATGAAGATAAGCTCCTTTAGACTGGCTGCTACAGCCTGAGTAAGGTGGAATGTGGAACAAACGTTTATATGCACCATTAATTGAGGGTTTTTGTGGGATCTCACACTTGGATGGCTGGTGCAAGACTGCTCGACCCTGCTCGTTGCAGCAGTGCTGAGCTCCCTTGCCCCAGCCATGACTTTGGTTTTTTGACTCGTGTTTGTCTGAGTTTTGTGTTGAAGGAATGCCCAGGGCTGTGGGCCTTGCTCAGTGGGCACACAAGTTACCTAGGCTTATGTATGTTTATTTTTCTGAACCTATGGGACCAAATGTTTGATATGGTTAATTTATTATGAGACATAAATTCAGTAACTCGGTAAAGAATTTACTGTGCAATGATAGACAGCTTCTATTAGGAATTCCTATACTAATGCTGTACAACATTCATTTATTATTATTATTATATGTCCCAAAGTGCTTTTGGCACAGTTTTGACACACTCTACTAACACCCATCCACTCCAAATTTATTGCCAAGGATAGATCCCCTCAGGACTGGCAAACCGTGCGCTGTGTTCCTGCGCTGTCAGATACCACCCTTTGCCAGCTATCCAAACAACTGCAGGCACGGCGCCAGCAAAAACATATTAGGCACATATTGTAAAACTCTATTTTGACTTGCACCTTTGTTAAAAAAATAGGAGGCTGAATTTTTAAGTAAGAATAATAGAAGAAAGCTTTTAAATTTGGGACCTAGGAATCTGAAGGCAATTCAGTGACCCATCGGAATAATCACATATGAAGACTGTGAGTTCTGTGAAGTTCTGGAGAAGTCTGTGTAGGGAAGTGAAATGCTAGCTCCTATGCTTCACCAGGCATTTTTTTTCCTTCCACTTTTGATTTAATTTTGAACAACGATGAAATATGTCATCCATAATGGGAGAATTGGCTGGAGTGATTTTCCAGTAATTAAAAAAAAAAGTATGGAATCTGGGTCAGTCTCCTAGCAAAAAACCCAATATAAATTGATTTAGAGAGAGCCTAATCCATGCAATATATGATTTCAGTTCATTATCTGATTCCTGACATGTTGGAGGACCTGAGGATCTTGTTCTCATTATCTGGACGGACGGCAAGTAATCCACAGTTCCTTGAAAATCAAAGGGTGCTTTGTGGCCTCTCCAGCTTGGAAAGTGGCCTGGGCATGATTGAAGTGAATGTACAAAACGTCAGCAAATTCAACGTGCAGGTACGAAACGAGTGTATTAAATATCCCCCTCTCTCTTTCCTTTAAGCAATTTTCATAGTCGCTGTCACCCCTGCAGTGATGGGCCAAATCCCACTTGCTACAGCCATGCAGATAGTCTACTTGGAGCCAAAATGTGTATATATATATAGAGAGAGAGAGCTCGAAGGATCATCTTTAACTGCATTAATTGCACTCATTTTCTTAGAATCATCCAAAAGACTGCCTGGATTTCAACAAGCAGTAGATATATGTTTTATAAACCTTTTAAACCTCTTTTTCCCCCTCATTTTTACTAGGGTAAACTCCCCTTGGATTCTGGGGTGCTGTCATGAAGTCTGCAAGATTTCCAGCCAGCAAGTAACAGTATGGTAGGAGACTTGGACAATTAAGATATTTGTGTGGCATCAGGAATGATAATCTTGTGTGAGACCAAACTGTTCCCATGCTCCATCTTCAGTAATTTCAACAAAGTAGATTTTTAGATTTTATTGTTTTTAAAATAGAATCTCGTTATTCCTATTTCAATAGAAGAAGTTCAACAGATTTGCAAAAAGGATTTGAAATCACACTAATTTAATGAAAACTCTTTCTTAATACAGATGACAGAACTGGTACACGTCTAATCAAATACATTAGTGTATGGAGGGGAGATTGCATAGGCTCATTTGTCTTTTTGCTCATGTTTTATATTATCTATATTTTACTTTTTTCATTTCCTCTTTACCTTTTCTCTGAGTTTCAGCGGGACAAATTCACTTAGTGTTCATTGTAAGAGGGTCCAGGAGGAGATTACATAGTGCTTAATGGATTGTATTTCTGCAAGAGCATTTTAATTATATTTATTAGGGAGTTTAGGCTTATAGGAAATTAATACAAATATCAAAAGTTTAGTAACATCAAATGGATTCCCAGATTCTGTAACTTTCGTAGTTCCGTGTATTAGTATGTGTGCCTCCCATCCATCCTTGTAGACCTAGTAAGTGATATGTCAAAGAAACACATTAGCAGCTTTCTGCCGAGTTTTGATTTTACACTCGATTCACTTAAGATGTTTTAAAAATCAAGAAGTCTTACACAAGTTAATTAGGTCTTTAAAAATGTGAAGTGCAATCACAGGGTTTTGCTTCATGTCTGGGTTTCACTGCTAGACTATTGGCATCATATTGCATGATTAAGAGTCACTCTCCTAATTTAGCTATTAGGCAATCATTAGCCTGATTACTACATATTGACTGCTGTACTTAGCTCTCAGATCATACTACAGGAGGGGAAAAAAAACATGCCAACAGAAAGGAATAATTCACCGCTGACAGCTTTGCGTAACGGTGCTCAGGGTTGTTTTGGTTTTTAAAATGTTTTGCCTTTCAGAGTAAATTCTCACCTTGGCTCTCGGAGATGTAAGAGCCTGTCGGGTTGTTACAGGAGCCTCTGTGACTGGGGCTGGGTTTCGTGCTCTGAACGAGGTCAGATGTCCCCGTTGCATCCCAGGCTCTGAAGCGCTCTCCAAAGTCAGGCTGTGTTTTCATAGTGGGAGATAGCATTTAATTCTGCTCCTGAGAGCCAGGAAGCATGAAAGCCGTATTTCTAACCCTATTTAGTTTTCCCAGTTCCTGCTGAAATGCTCCTATGTCACCGCTTCCTCCTTGAAAAGAGGGACGATGTTAATGCAGTGCGTGTAGCCAAGCTGCAGCATGAGGCCTCTCGCAAGGGGCTGTCTCCAGCCATAAGCTCGAGCGATGCCCGGCACAGAGGGTACCCAATTTCCTCTGCAGTCTCTAAGGACAGCGGCGACACAGACAGCACTGACACCGAATCAAAGAGGAGTTTCTGTTTGTATGAAGTTGCAGTGATGCTGCCTGACTTGGCGTGTCCAACTTTTTCTCCAGGACTCCCATTCGAGCTATGTGTGAATGGCAGCGAGGACAGCGAGCCCGCTCCTGCGTGCCATGGGCACTGGACTGGGTTCCTGCTGCTCCTGCAGCCTCCCGAGGGGATTCCCAAGGACGTCTCTTCTGCTGGAGTCTCCTTAGCACCTCTTCCCTGCCTGTGAAGTCAAAGCCCACCAAGAGAGTGCGTGGGAGTCTCTGCTGAAGGACAGGAGTGAGTGAGCCTTCATCTGCCCCGTTTCTGCTCTGTAAGCTGCTCTGGGCTGGTCAAAGCTTCCTCTTGCTTGGCTCGTCCACCTCACGCTGGCACAGTCGCAGCTATTCAGGATGAGCCACATGCTCTTCCGTGGCTGATGGCAAGTCTAGGCTTAGTCCTGTGATTCCTACATTACCCTGCTAGAATGAGCCTTAACTGGGCCTAAGGAGGGACCATCAAACCAGGACTCTCATAAAAAAGGTTTCAAGGGAAATCTGCTCAATGTCTTCATTTTGCTTTAAGCAAATTTATCTCTCCTCTGCTTAACGTTGGCATAGTCAGGCCTTTGGAAGATGAATCCTTGGCACGTGGTTCCGCACCACCTATGTGAGGGTTGACACTTGTATGTGACGGTGGATGCCATCATCCTTCCTGAGCTCTGCCCGCGACCGCGATCTGTGCGAGCCAGTCTGCTGGAAGGGAGCTGGAGCTCCTCGTGCCGGGGAAGAGCATTCCAGGGAAGCGTTCCGCAGCCGCTGCCTCCGCGCGCCTGCGCCGTCCGGAGCGGGCGGCTAAGTTAGCGTCTCTCTCTGGAAACGGTGAAGGATCAGCCGAGCTTTAAAGGATCAGAAACTTAGATGTTTCTTGAAGGGTGAGAAGATGAAACTAAGATTTCCTATGGTACTCCATGTGCATTATATAACGCTAAGTAGCTATACAGACAGCCCATGTTCAAAGATAACAAGAATGCTGGAGGAGCCTAGCCCCATTTAATGCATTCTTTTTCTCTCAACAAGTAACTTCAAATTATTTTTCTTGTCAAGATGATTGACAGAGCTTGACTGAAGCTTCTCTCATTCTTAAAGAATATCCTTTTGTTTTATAATTCCCCAATTAACTGTAAATCCTGCTACTCCTCTCTGTAAAGAACTGATGCCTGCCAGAAGTAACTGCCCACTTTGAATATCATCTCACAAACGTTTCTTTTCCATATCAAAAGATATATGCGTCACACAATAAAGCTAAATCATTCTAGCTCGAAAGATGAAATTAAGGGTAGAAGAAGCGATGCCGATAAAATGACAATTCACCTGCTAGGGCTTGGCGGAGTTCTGCTGCCTTTGAGAACAAACTGGAGCTGTTTGAACCTCGTTTCTGAAGCAGCCCCTCTTGGCCTGGCTGCGAGAGCAGCCCTCGTCCACTAAATATTCCTGGTTTATGGGGATTGCGGGTCAGGGCTGCTGCTTGCTCCCTCGTGCCCCGGACTTTGGGCTTCTCCAAGGCCAGCACCCACTGGGGCTGTGCTGGTGGTGGGGAGGTGACCTGGCTGAGGCCAGAGAACGGGACCCGTCTTGGCTTTCTGAGGCGTTCAGCAGTGTGAAAGGTTTAGCCGAGCTTTGGACAAGTTTCTGAGCTTCAGCTTTTGTGGAGCGTGCATCTTTTTTCTACTCACGTCAATGTGTTTTGAATCAGGCCCCTTGTCGGGGTGGGCAGACTCTTTTGATATATTAGCCTGCTGCTGATTAAATGTATATTTCACTTTTTAATTTTCATTTTTCGGGGTAGCCATTGCTCTAATGGACACCCATTTAGGCATTGCTATAGATCAAAAAAGCCAAGCTTCCTCTGCACCGCTATGGATTTTCCATGGAGCTGCCCATAAGAGCCTTGAAGTTATTAAATCCTTTTGTTTTGCTGTCAATTAAAGATGGGTAAACATCAGTCAAGGAAGAGCTTTTGGTTTTTTTTTTTTGCTTGGTAGTTAATCAGTGAGCCCCTTCTCTCTCCCCTCTCTGCTTTTCCTCTCCTTTCTTTGCTCTATTTTATGTCTGTCCTGGTTTCTTTCTAAGAGTAGCAGCAGCTGTACCGCGTGGCCTTCATTGCTTTAGCGGCCGGACTCTATGCTTGGATCAATCATAGCTGTACAAGTTAGAACAGTCCCTGCTATGCATGTCGAAATATGAAGATTTATTTTGTTTTATTTTGTTTTATTTTGTTTTATTTTGTTTTATTTTGTTTTATTTTGTTTTATTTT